>VZQC01015052.1:620153-859123 GCA_009823505.1 Rhizomys pruinosus
TCTCTCTCTCTCTCTCTATATATATATATATATATATATATATATATATATATATAGTTCAGGGAACATGGAAGGAGTAGGATGGAAAAGAAGAAAGTGTGGAAATTATGCAAATATAGTACTCACAAAATTATCAAAAATTGAAACGAAAAAGATATTGATGCTTTGTAGGCATGCAGAAGGGGGTTCAGGCTACACAGTGAGAATGCAGGCTGTAAGAAAGAATACAAGATTCTAGAAATCAACAGAATAAGGCAGGATATGAGGCAAGCATGTGCAGGATTCACATTCAAAGTCTAACCCTGTATGTACTTCAAGCCTCTTGACTTTTGAAATCAACTACTAGTGGTCTTATTGAAGCAGAAAGTCAGCAGTGCCGAAGAGATCAAACAGAATGAAAAAGAAGACAAACAGCTTAATACAATCCTTCCCACAAGTAATCAGAAATCACCACCTCTTACATTTTGTCATATTGCTTTACTGTCAGCTCTCATTTTGAAGCAAGTAAATATAAACATAAAGTTGAAATGCACATTGAGCCTTAATGAATAAACAACATCACTGGAAAAGAAAGCTTTATACCCAGAACACCCTAACCTGCTGATATTTATAAATGTATTACAATTTTCTATGTAAATGTTGCCTAAAGTTCCTTTGTTGTTAGCACACCTGAATGACAACAGAAGAGTGGGGACCATGAAGACAAAAGACACACACAAGTGGGTGTAGGGGTGCATGGCTGCAGTCTAGCATTCCAGAGGCCAGATATAAAGACACACGCAAGTGGGTGTAGGGGTGCATGCCTGTAGTCTAGCATTCCAGAGGCCAGATATAAAGACACACGCAAGTGGGTGTAGAGGTGCATGCCTGAATTCTAGCATTCCAGAGGCCAGATATAAAGAATCATGTATTCCAGGCCAGCCAGGGCTGCATAACAAGACCGAGTCTCAAAAACGAAGAAAGTGAAAATAAAAACTGAAAACTTATTTACCTAATCACAAAATCAAAATATTTTGAAGCATTTTTCTTGGAATAATATTTTCTCTATAATTTTAAAACAAAAACTTAAAATATGTGTCCTAGTTTATCATAGTCTTCCAAATGAAAAGTTTCTAATCCTTATTCCAGGAAACTGGACTGTGCCCAGGTTCTAGTGATCCTATGTCCAGTGGTCTCTAGTCCAGTGCTCCCACATACAGAAACTCTGTGTGTCATTTATCTCATTGTTCGGAAACAGCTAGGTATGTGCATATAAAAAATATGTTTCTCGTGAGAACATAAAACATGGGCACAGAGACAGAGTGTGGTTCAAACATCAAAGGAGTGTATCTGGGATAGGAGCAGGGGAGAGACTATGGATTAAAAAGCAACCATTATGAGGAGGGGTAAGTACATGAAGCTTTGTTCCACTCTGGTCTCAGTCCTTTATACATCATAGGATCATGATTTCACATGCTTTTTCTAATATATTTTCATTACGGCTTACCATAATGACAATGTGCTATCTCAAAAAAAAAAAAAAGTGTTGAAAAGAAACATTTTCGGAAAATCAACTACTCTTCAACTTAGTCATACCTCAACTACATTTTTTGCCTTCTGAAAAATCACAACTTTCTATGGAATATTTGAATGGAGGTGTTTATAATTGCCTTTTCTTTTTACTAGTTCTCTCCAATGTGACTACTGGAAGCTTGCACATGTGAACTTGGGGCAATGTTGGCATAAGGCATGAGACCTGTCCCAACTCAGACAAAGTTTCAGAATGGAGTAAGAGAAATGGGTGGTTGGCCAGCCCTGGGTCAAGAACGACAGGAGACTGATTACTGCTAGGTGAGGAAGAGTATGTCTTAATTAAGATTTCTAGATGTGCTGAATAGACTCCAGTGGTTAAATTTTCATAGAAGGACATCTGTGTTAAAAACCTTGACTGGATAAGACTTAATTTGGATGATGTAAGACGTGATTTCTGATAGGAAGTTGGAACATGGAGCAGGGGAAAGGGTAATTGAATACAGAACCATTGTATGAAATGTACAAATGCTCAATAAAAAATATTAAAAGTGAATCCTCTCTTGCAAACCTCCCTCCAAATTAAATGAAATCAGTATCTTAGAGGGATACCTGAATTCTTCTGTTTATCTCAGCAGTACTTACATTGATTAGTTATATTGAGAATTAACATGTATGTCTATTCATGAATGACTAAAGAAAACACACATGTGCTTAACAACCTTAAGTCAGAAAGGAAGCATGCCATTCATAGAGATATGCATAAACCCAGAAAACAAACTGGAAGTGAAATAATCTACACGTGGAAATGCATGACCTCACTTGTGAGCAGACCATAAATAAGTCAAATTTCAAGAGAGTTGAATGGTAATTGCCAGAGGATAGGATGGGTAAATAAGGTACTGTTAAAGTAAGCAAATATAGGATGAATACATTCTGTATTTCTAAAGTACAACATTGTGACTATTATTAATAAAAATGTATACTTAAAATACACCAAGAAAAAAAAAAACATGCTAAGAGGCTAGATCTTCGGTCTCCTCACCAGACAAATGCTAGCTATGTGAAGTCAGGGCTATGTTAATTAAACTTGACCACAGCAATCATTTCGTCATGTAATGATATAGAAAAGCATCACATTATAATTCCTTTTTCGTTTCATCCTGTGTTTTCTTCATTAGTAGGATCGGAAGGTTATTCCTGGACAAATCGTCAGCCCATGAAAGGAAACAGCCAGAATTGACCAGAGTCCAAGACAACAGCTCCAGAGAAAGTAGACTGTTTTGCTTCTCATCCACCCGTGCCCCTTTTCTAAGCCTAGGGAACAATCTGTGGAAGAGGGGGCGTGGTAGAATGTAAGGGCTGCGATTGGGGTGAATGGTGAAACTACAGCAATATAGTCTGGACACTCATTTGATCAACTTGATTGAACATACAAGCCGCCCCCCCCCCCCCGCTGGATGGTGGGGCTTCGGGTGTTTGGGCACAACAGCCTGCAAATTGGTTTTATATGAGGGATGCTTGTACTAATAAATTATCACTTATTGCTAAAAAATGGAAAAAAAAACTGAGAGAAAGATGCAGGACAGTTATGGCAGAATGCATGATGTGGGATGGGGTGGGGTGGGATGGGGGGAGGGAAAGGGAAATATGCCTGAACTGAATTGGAAAATTATGTATGAAATACGCAAAGCATCAATTAAAAATAAAAAAAGAAAAGAAAAGCATCACATTCTATCTTTTAAATATAAACACTTTTGTCAACTATACATCATTAAAACTAAAAGTAATTTTTCAAACAAAGATCTAAAACAAATGAATTACTAAAACTAGCAGCAGCAACAACAAATATTGCATCACTTCTTCATCTAAAGCCAGTCTCCAGAAAAATCAGTGCTCCACTGGGAGTGGAGATGCAGAAAAGGAGCTCCGGTCCTCTTCCTTAATGCCGTAAGCTCTGCGAGTCCGTGTGCTGAAGAATAGGTGAGATGATTACCTTGACTTTTGGGGGGTCTTTTGAGACAGGGTCTCCCTGTAGCCCCAGCTAGCCTGGAACTTGCTCTGTAGACCAGGCTGGCCTTGAACTCACATAGATCCTCCTAACTCTGCCTCCTGAGAACTGGGATTAAAGGGATGTGCCACCACACCCTGTGCCCTGATTACCTTGATTTTTAACCTAATTTGATTGCTAGGGGCCTAGGGCATTAGGGAACCATACACTTCTGTGTGTGTCTCTGTGGACCCTTCCAGAGATGAATGGTGTATGAGACAGCAACAAAAGGGAGAATACCAGCTGAATGTGGGGAGAACCGGTCTCCCAATAGACTGGGCACCAGAGGGAACATGAGCAGAAAAGGAGGACGCCTTCCAGCGAAGGTGACTTCTCTCTGCTTCCCGGCTCCGTGAAGTGAACAGCCTCCTTAGTCACATGTTCCTGCTATGAGGATGTCCTGCCTCATCAAAGGAGCAACAGGTCAGCCAGCCATGCTTAAAACCTGAAGCCACAAGCCAAATTAGGTCCTTCTCCCTTAAGTTAGGTTTTCTTACACATTTGTCACAGAGACAGGAAACTGAGTGATACAGTGGGCTGTGCATGAAATGTCGTAGGTCTAAATCCAATTTCCGCCACTTCTTCATAAATGCTGTGTTAGAGACACATTTTACCAATTGCAAAATGCAAAGAAGCCAGGCATGGTGGTGCACATCTCTAATCCTAGCACTTGGGAGGCAGAGGCAGGCAGATCTTTGTGAGTTCAAAGCCAGCCTGGTCTACAGAGTGAATTCCAGGACAGCTGGGGCTACAGGGAGACCCTGTCTTGAAAAGACCAAAAAAAAAAAAAATGCAAAGAATACCTGTAGGACTCACTGGATTTTTGTGAAGACAACAGTGGCACTTTTACACGTGGGATGTGCTATAGGATTAAACACAAGCCTATATATTTACTTTTATCTAAAAACAAAACCTATATAATTCTGAGTCAATATCAAAGACAATAATACATTTAGTCCATTTTTTAATAAGCACAAATATAAGATCTACACAAAAGGCATAAATACAGGGGCATATGATGTAGGAGTGACTGTGCTGTTAGGTCACAAAAACCTGAAACTAATGACAGCAAGGCTTTCAAAGGGCAGGCCATTGTTCTAGTCCTGTCTTCTGAAACAAAGTCATGACACCTGTTCAAATGGCCCACACCAATTGTAGTGGATAGTATCATCGTTTTAATGTATCTTTGGCAGAAGTAGATGGCAGAAAAGGGCAACTCTCTGTGAATGCAAGGCCAGCCTGATCTACATAGCTACACAGCTGAGGCTGCAGTGAGACCCTGTCTCAAAAGACCAAAGAGAGGGAAAGAGAGAAAGAGAGAGAGAGAGAAAGAGAGAGAGAGAGAGAGAGAGAGAGAGAGAGAGAGAGAGAGATCTGATGCCAACAGGCTAATCCAATGTAGAGAATCCCACTGGAGACTCTTCCCAGGTGATTCTAGGTTGTGTCAAGTTGACAATAAAAGCTATCACAAGTGAGGAGGAGGCATGGAAGGGAAAAGAAGGAGGGTATCGTAAGAAAAGGGAAGATGGAATGAATGAGTCAAAGTGCATTATATGCACGTATTAGAAATGTCATAATGAAACCCATTACTTTGTACAATCAATATTTGCTAATAAATATTATAGTGATTAAAAAAATAATAACAACAATAATAATAATGATAGAAGATACTCTGGCCAGCCTAGGTATCCATTTTATCCCCAAGATTTAGAAGTTCTGCACATTTTGCTGCTTTTGAAAAATTCCTCAATGGTAGCTGGAGAGATGGTTCAGAGCACTGGCTGCTTTTGCAGAGGACAAGGGTTCAGTTCCCAGCTCCCACATGACAGCTGATGACTGCCCATAACTCCAGTTCCAGGGGATCCAACACCCTCTCCTATCTCCAGGAGCATTGCACAACATGGCACAGTTACATACATGCAGGCATTACACATAAAATAAAAATAATAAAGAAAAAAGAAAATTATTCAATGGCTAAGCAAGTAAGTGCATCATACTAAAATAAGCCCTTCACCCTGTAGAGGATAGCTCACCACTAATGCAGTGCACCAATGCAGTGAACCAGCTGCATTTAAATACTGTACTGAAAGTTGATCCTCTGGAGCTTATATAACTGTAATACTTAGCTTTATCTCTGTCTGCTCTTTGAAAATACCCATAAGAATTATCTTTAGTGTTCTTAGTGGTTTTACACTTTGGAGAAGGCATGTTTTATAAAGAGCCACAAACTTCAGCTGCTGAGAAGTAGGCACTATAATCCCTTGAAAATATTTACACTTCTGGTGTGCTTGCTGTGTAAATACGCATATGACACACACACACACACACACACACACACACATACATAAAGTTTGCCATACAATCACATTAATATTAATGATAAATTAAGAATTATTAGTTTACAATATCCTACTTAGCTATTCTCTCAAAACATAATTACAGATTATTCAGGTTTGCATTGCAAAAGAGCTCTTCTTATTAATAAATGTATGACAGTTCACGAAGAGGGTCAAAACAACCCAGAAAAATGCAATTAATATTTTATATGACTTATTTATAAAATGTATACATTTTATTTCATGTGAGGGCCTCTGGGTACAGTTATAATAATGAACAAACTGCTTTAAATAACATAATGCAAGTCTCTATTCACTAAAGCAAACTCACTACTGCATCATTTTTAATACTCATAAAAGGATTCGAATTTTTCAGAAAATCTAGATGTCTTTAAGCAAAACACAAATGTACTATATATAGGGATAACGTCTTTCTAACTGAATTGAGGGTCAATATGACTGACTACATAACAAAGCCTGTTTAGTTAATGCAGATGGATGCGATGCGTTTGTAGCTTCTTAATGTAAAATAAGGTACAAATTTGTCACAATGGACCAAAGTGGGAAATATTGGTTCACCTTCTGTTAGGATGGGTATATGTTTTGACCTTCAAGAGTTTAAGGTCTAGAAGCCTGTTCTCAAAAATATCCAGATATGGTTTACCTTAAAGGGATAGACCTAGTTGGGGTAATTATGTCATGGCAACCTCACACTCAGGAGCAATTAATACATATTTTAGGAAAGTAGGCTGGTTCTCACAGACTGGCTTAGTTACCAGGCAGTAGGGTACTTTAAAAAGAGGCCATGCATATGGTTAACTTCCTCATTCAGTTGCCCACCCTGTGCTCATTCATGCACTTCTGCCATGTGATTCCATCCACCATACTGTGACACAGCATGAGGCCACCCAGGCTTGGACTTTTCAACCTCCTCAGTCATAGCCAAGATAAGCCTCTTTCTCTTATAGGCATACAATGTCAGGTGTTTTGTTATAGCAACACAAAACAGACATGTTCTAATGCTACTTTCCAGAAAATTATATGCATATACCCCAGATATACATGAGACGTTATCTCCATAGGAACATAACTTTATGTTAGTTATATTTGAGTGTTTTATGGTATTCCTTTCCAGAGAGTGTGTTATAATAAAATGAGATCATGACACATTTGATCTTCTCTGAATGCATACAGGAGTATATACTGAGCAGAAATAGATACACATCAAATAGGGACTCAAATCCATGAGGAAATAGTGATTTTCACACTTTTATATATAATATGCCTACCCAGTACCCTGAAACCTTCAATTAAACAGAGGAAGAAATGTAAACAAATTAATAGAGACCACCTGCAAAGAAATGTCAGCTCTGTGGTATTTAAATCATAGATTATCCCAAAGAAGTCTTCTAGAGTCCCTTTCTTATCAGAACATAATGTACAAACACTGCTCAGAGCATTCCTAGTGCATAGTGAGCAACAAATCATCCAATCCTGAAATAGGGCAAAGTTCTGGGAATGTAGATCTTTGCTAAGGACTAGACAATCTCCATCTCTCTGAAGCAGGAGAGAGCCAATGATTTGTGGTAGCATTGTCCAAGGAAAATAAAGCATATCAGAGAGATGGCCACCTCATCCTTAGCCTTTCAACAAGCTGGGTTTGAGTTGTGTCAATTGATATTAAGGAAACAACTATCCTTGGATCACGCCTCATTAGATAGAAAAAGTGTGTTTATAAAAACCATGCTCAACCAATAGGCTCCAATAAACCCTTAAACATACTTCTGGGAGAACATAACTCATATGCATGAAAAAGCATTAGCACCACTTTGTGCACACACACACACACACACACACACTCACGAATGCACAAGGGTGTGCGCATGCACTCACACACATACACACACATGCATACACACAGACAGGCACAAACCTATGTCCTTTTTTTTTAATTTAATTTTTATTGATGGTTTGTGCATTTCGTACATCATTTTCCAATTCAGATCAGGCATATTTCCCTTTCCCTTCCCCCCCACCCCCACCCCATCCCAGATCATGTATTCTGCCATAACTGTCCTGCATCTTTCAGGTTTTTTTTTTTCATTTTTTAGCTATAAGTGATAATCCATGAGTATAAGCATCCTTCGTGCAAAACCAATCTACAGACTGTTGTGCCCAAACCCCCACAGTCCCACCATTCAGTGGGGGGTGACAGGTTGTTTGTTCAATCAAGTTGATCAAATGAGTGCCCAGACTACATCGCTGTAGTTTCACCGTTCACCCCAATCGCAGCCTTTACATTCTACCACGCCCCCTCTTCTGCAGATTGTTCCCTAGGCTCAGAAAAGGGGCACAGGTGGATGAGAAGTAAAACTGTCCTCTCTCTCTGGAGCTGTTGACTTGGATTCTGGTCAATTCTGGCTGTTTCCTTTCATGGGCTGACAGTTTGTTCAGGAGTAACCTTTCGATCCTACTAATGAAGCACAAGCAATTAGATATATAGGTATTTAAGCAGCACTAATAGTTATGGTAGGTTACTTTGGCATAGTCACATATGTTTGGATGATATGTTAATCCGTGAATTACATTTTTACCCCCTGATAAATATGACAGGGTCTTACTGTGGCTTATAACATCTCCTAACCTGTAGAGGATGTAGGCTTGTGGCATCAGCCATGGGTCATTCCTCCAAGGAGAGAGCCAATAGCCAATTAGATTTGGGATATACAGGCACATAGCTGCCTCTGCTGCACAGTATTTCCAGGCAGGTGAGGTGTAGCTGGTGCTGACGGTGGAGTCTTGCTTGACTCAGGGAGACCCGTATTTGCTTTATTGGTTTAGTGGCCTTTGGTAACACTCTCTGGCACCTATGTCCTTTTAAACTGCTCAGCTATGTCTTCTAACACTATACTCATAAAAAGATTCATCAAAACTATTCTTAGCACCGGTAACTATGGCCTGACCCTGAAGAAATCTTCAGAGCTACCGACAGACTTGAACTAAATGCAACTGTTTTCTAGTACTCTGAGCTAGACACTCCCACCCCTCTCCCCTCTCCAAATTTGCTCAAAGTATGTCAAATCAAGTTTCATACTTAAGAATCAGATGCAAAGGAGAAAAAATTATGTTGATTTTTATAGAGAGAGCTCCTAAACAAATAAAAAGATGACCTCTAGATTTAGGTCTGTTGCTTTAAGGAAAGTTAATCACAAAGAAAATGATCAGGTATGCTTGCAGTCAGGAGGGACGAAACAGTTTCATTAAGAAATACATTGATTGGGGCTGGAGAGATAGCCTAGCGGTTAAGAGCACTGACTGCTCTTGCAGAGGACCCGACTTCGATCCCCAGCACCCCCATTCCAATTCCAGGAGAACTCCAGTTCCAGGGGAATCCGAGAGCCTCTTTTGACCTCTGCGGCATTGCACGACACGGGTGCACAAACCTACATGCAGACAGTACATTCATACACATACAAAAATAAATAAAATTTAAAAAAAATAAAAAAGAAATACATTGATTAAACATTCGAACTAAACCAAAGTATACTCTCCAAAGTCGTGATGTAGGACAAGACAGGTCGTGGAGAGAAATACATCAGAGCCCAGAAGCAGTGAGATCATTGTTGGCGAAACCGCGACAAAAAAGTCAGATAATTAGTATGTGGCCGGACCTCAAAAAATCTCTAGTCCTCCATTTAATGTACCTTAAATTAGGAGAACTGAAGGAACAGATGGTTCGGGGAGGTTTTCCTCCCCCAGTACATTCCCACATACACTTGCTGCTCCTGACAGGTGTTTAATTACCTTTCTTTAAGGAGCTGGGTAATACTAAATATGCCACAAGAGGGCGCAGCCGGGACACAGGACAGCTATCTCTGTTCAAGGTACTGAAAGTCAATGTGTCACTAAGGGTCAGAGGGCTCACACAACAAAGATGTAGCAGGAGCAATGCCATAACTGCTGGCAGAGGCAGGCTCTATAAGCCACATCTTCTGTGAGCTGCAGAGACCTGTAAGGTGGTGTGTTGCTTAAAGAACTGTTAAGAACCCATGACCAACTGAAGAAGCTTGCATAGCTGATGAATCCTGTTTGGAAGGGTGAGATTTATGTTTGTTGATGTGTTTGGAAAAATCTTTAAGTCAATTCAACATATATTGAACTCTCCATCCTCATCTTGACTGTTCTTCCCTTTGATCTTGGGGTTCTGTCCACATAATAGATTTTCCGTGCCCATTCTTCTAACCACAGGACTTTGTGTAAGCTGCTTTCCTTCCCTGGAGTCTTTCTATCCATTCATTTTGCTAAGCTAAGTTTACATCCTCAACATCAGCCTACAACTTCTAAAGGAATCATCTTATAACACTCTTTACTATTCATATATATATATATATATATATATATAGGAAATACACACATATATACACAGTATGTGTACATAATATGCATGTATGCATTTATTCTTTCCCTAAACAGTCATCCATATGAGAGAACCATCTAACGCTATGTTACTGCTTTTATGTTATACTTCATACCAACCAGATTCTATCTACACATTCTACAGATATCAGTTGGATAACAAAAATGCATGTTTGATCAGGCCTATTCACATAAAATGATACCACTTTGAAAATGAACTTCCCCATAAGCAGTAATAATTTCACTTTCTGGAACAGATAAGCATGTGTGATATAACCCTTCAGAAGGGTTTTGTCTAATCTGTAATCCTGAAGAACATTACAAGACAAAGTGGACATTGTAACCCATCCAGAAAGTCACATAAATGTTTCCAAATTGAATTTTCTTTGAAGTTGAGGATTAAGGAAAAAGGAGCAAAAGTGCCTAAATCAACACAAACGGTGTCTTGACAGATGCTAGAAAAGCGTAAAGCAGCAGTTTGTTGGGTGAAGGCAAGTTGGCATCATGCCCTGGATTTTCTTCTTCGAAATTCTAGAAATTTGATCCTAAAACAGTAATTAAAGAAATTTAAGTGGGAGTTAAAAAGCAGAGATTCCTTCAACATGAGGCTGTCAGCCTCCTGAAGGTACTTTCATTGCAGTATTCAATCGGACAATTCCACTGACAAATAGTAATTTCCTTGAAGCAGGCAGTTGGGCATATGCTAGTTTATTTCCTTGCACAAATGCCCATTTGCTCAGGAAATGCAGACTTTTAAATGTGAAGCAAAAGACCAATTATATGGGTATGTTTCCAAATGCTTTTAAATAGGGCTATAAAGTGTCCATTAACAGCTTAGATTAAAATGATATTAAAATGTGAGTCTTGAAGGCAAATTTTGGCTTTACCCTGTAGGGTTGACAACTGTAAATAAATGCAGTTTTAGCTGTAGCATTTTTGCATTGCGGCTGTATAGTAAAAATCCATGACTGTTAGAATAACAAAACATTTAAAGCTGAAGAGGCTTCTGAAAGTATTTTACAACTTGAAAGGCTGAGTCTCGCAGTGTTGAGCATGTATAAGACACCACACGGATTTAGGGCAGAGTCAAAATAGTGGTAATGGTTTCTTAGCCTCTAGCACACTTTTCATGACCCAGAGTTTCCTTTCATTGAAAGTTGGCCTTAGAGTCTCTTTCAGAGTTAACCAAGGCTCTGAAAATCAGCATGTGACATCAAAATAAGCAACTGACAAACATTTGCTGAAGAGTCTTTTAATTCTGTGAAAGAACAGAATATTAAGAATGCAAAATTTTCAACTCTGAAACAAAAAGAGACTAACTTAGGACATTGCAACTTCAGGTTAAATGGGCAGGATTGCCTGGAAAAACAAACCTGTGCTTGGGCCTTTCTAGACTTGCCTCTAAACTGTGACTAGTAATCCCTATGAAGGAGGGGAGAATCAAATAACATCCATTGTCACAAATCTTCAGGCAAACGAACACAGAGAGTATTATTCTCCAGTATCTAAAAGAAAAAAATTGTTTTATTTATTTCCAAAAATTTTACTAGACACTATTTTTGGAAGTCTTATTTTTAAAAGGACAACATCAGAACAAAAGGTGTGCTAGCCAGGCATGGTGGTGCACATTTTTATTTCCAGCACTTGAGAGGCGGGGCAGGCAGATCATGAGATCCAGACCAGCCTGGTGTACATAGAGAGTTCCAGGCCAGCTGGGGCTATAGGGAGACCCTGTATCAAAAAAAAAAATTGTGACAACAGCAACAAAGGCGCATTATGCTCAGTTTTCCATCCCAGAAAGATACAAATTATAATGACATCTATTATCAAGCATTTGTTAGGTAATTATGATTCGAAAATTTTCAAAACTGACTTCAAGGGAGTAATTTTTATTATTTTTTTTAATTTTATTTATTTCTGTATGTGTATCAATGTACTATATGCATGCAGGTCTGTGCACCCGTGTCGTGCAATGCCGCGGAGGTCAGAAGAGGGTCTCAGATTCCCCTGGAACTGGAGTTCTCCTGGAATTGGAGTTTCAGACGGTTCTCGGCCGCCATGTGGGTGCTGGGGATCGAACCCGCGTCCTCTGTAAGAGCGGTCAGCGCTCTTAACCGCTAGGCCATCTCTCCAGCCCCGGGAGTAATTTTTATTTTAAATTCACCTGTAATTCCAGATACCCTACAGTAGTACTTTTTAACCCTTTTTACTTTCTTATGGGTAAAAGTCCCAATAACAAGAACGTATTTTGGATCCACTTCCTGATAGTACCTTGAAAGTCAGTTATTGTTTTGGAGATGAGGTCCTGCCATAGCACCAGTCTGCCTGGAAATTGCTATGCTGACCAGGTCAGCCTTGTCTCCACACAGATCTGCCTGCTTCTCCCTCCCAAGTGCTGAGATTGAAAGTGTATGCCATTATACCTGGCAAAAGTCAAGTTATTTTTGGGGCTGGAGAGATGGCCTACACATGGTGGCTGAAAACTGTCTTTAATTCCAGTTCCAGGGGAATCAGACGCCCTCTTCTGACCACCGTGGCATTGCACGACATGGGTGCATAAACTTACATGAAGACAGTACATTCATACACATAGAGAAAAATAAATAAAAAATTTAAAAGAAAAAAGAAAAATTACAGGAAATCCTGAGGTACCCTGAGATGTGATATATAGAGGGATTTTCTTGGAATAAGCAGAGGAAGTGGTTGAATATGTAAATATATACACTATTAAGAAGCATGGCCCCAGCCGGGCGTGGTGGCACAGGCCTTTAATCCTAGTACTTGGGAGGCAGAGGCAGGAGGATCTCTGTGAGTTCAAGTCCAGCGTGGTCTACATTGCGAGTACATCTGGAGCCACAGGGAGATCCTGTGTAAAAAAAAAAAAAGGCTGAAAAAAAAAGCATACAATGCCCCATTATTTTTATTTTGGTGAAATGTTTATGTCATGCTTTATGGAAAATTAAAGGAAGGTTTAAGATGGCTAGGTTTTCCCTCATAGTGGAAAGTGATTTTTAATAATCAAAGAAATGCATTTATAAACATTTCTTTAAGTAACTATAGTTCTTTAAACACACTGAGTGATTCCATCTTCATTTGAATCTTAATATAAGATAACATTCATATTAATATACTAGTGATATTACATTTTAATATAGTTTCTAAGATAGAGGTTTCTACATACCCCTTATGTACTTCACCAATTAGATTCATTTAATGACATATTACTCTGTTGATCTCCTATTCTCTTGCATGTATGCAGATAGGTATGTGTGCATATTTCAAACCATTTCAAAAGTTGTGTACAGCAATGTTGGCATTGAGCAAAAGACCCACACCAACTCAATCAGACCCAGAGTGGAACAAGGGAAAGGGGTGGTAGACCCTAGCCTGAGAGCTCCTGAAGGATAACTTCTGCTGGGTGAGGGAGAGTAGACCTTACTTGCAATCTCTAGATAGGCTGACTAGACACTAGTGGATGAATTTGCACTGAAGGACTTGTGGGTACAAATGCTTGCCTGGATATGTCTTAACATGTATGACAGAATGCATGAGGTCGGGCTAAGGTTAGGGGTCATAGATGAGGAGGAGGTCTAAATGATCTAAATCTGATTGAAAACTGTTGTATGAAATGTACAAAAGCTCAATAAAAATTAGGAAAGAAAAGAGTAAGTTTAAAGCTTCATGCTCATCTATCCTTAAATAGATCCCAAGGGGAAAAATGCATGCTTGTATGTAACAGTATTGCTGCTAGCAAAACCGATATTTAACATAGCCACATTACTGTAATTGAACCTATAGCCAGTACTCAAATGACATGACTATGCTGGCTAAGGATTCAGTCAGAAGCTTATGTTGCCTGTTTCTGCTTACTATGGTCCTTTGTTATCTTTTTTCTTGTCTGGTCCTTTAGGTAATTTCTAAAATGTCCCTCAATTCAAGACACATTGATGTTTACTGGCAATCACGCTATAAGAATGTTCTGGAACTTTAGGCTGTCAAAGATGATATCAGGGAAAGTATGTTGCTTGATCTGAAGTTTAGGATGCAATGTGATTAGTAACTGCAGAGAGAATATTCTTATATTGTGCTAAATAATATTTTGAAAGTCATTTAGACTACTTAATATAATTTTACAGGCAATTAATTTGCATTATATACAATTGTTTTAGTATCACTGACAATAAACTCATTAAAACTTGTTATTTTGTGGTCTCCTTCATTTCTCATTTTGGTTAAATGAGGCTAATGTTTTAAAAATTCTATTTGCTAGATTCACTGAACTGATCTCTCAGTTTGAAGCTGATACTACATCTATGCATCACTTAACAACAGAGGCACATACTGAAAACCACATCATTTTCTGGTCTCACCAGTGTGCAAATATCACACAGTATATTTAGGCAAACCTGATAGTATCCATCAATCCCTTGATGTGATCTCTTGAGGCCCTCAGTGATGAGGGGGATGAAGTTGCTGCCAGTGGAGCACGGCAGACAGCTTTATGGTAAACTGTTTCCATAAACAGAAGAAAGGCACACTGAAATTGTAATTAAAGTATGCATTCTATCATTTCTGTTCTTGTAGACAGCTGCAACTAATACAAGTAAATACCTAGACCAGCAGTACATGCTAGACCTAACTATAGGTACTATTGATTTGGTGTGCTCAAGATTAAACTTGAGGCAGCAGTAATATGAGAGAGAAGGAAAAATATACATTTCTTGAGAGACTTCCTGAGTGTCACACAACCAGCAGGATTCAGAGGCTGACCTGGTCCTTCTAACCTAACATCAGAAGATTGCTCTGGGGTACCAGAGAAAAAAGAAAAATTGTAAGGAAAGAAAGAGAATTGTACTGCATATTGCTGTTGTCCTATAATTATAATATGCATGATGATTCATCCATGGGAGGGCATAATCCAAAAGTGTACATTTCACCATGGTGAAGTACAGTCAATCTTCAGTCACAGTGGGGTATTCTAAGTACTACTGTAACCCGAATCATGATTCCTGAAAAGAGATCAATATCATTTTTGTTACACCAGGTGCTCAGTCACACAGATACCCAACTCTTGCATGCAGCAAGGACTTCACAGCCAGAAGATAATAAATTTAAAGTCATAACCTCTAGAACATAAATGTTCTCATTCTACATGGAAATATCAACATCCTTGTCACAATAGAACTTGGAGAATTAGAGATAACATACACAAATTGTTTCCTGTTGATCAATGGTAGATATTAGTAATTTAACTTTTAGTCTTTAAGATGCGTGGTGGTGCAGGCCTTTAATCCTAGCACCCGGGAGGCAGAGGCAGATGGATCTTTGTGAGTTCAAGGCCAGCCTGGTCTACAGAGTGAGTTCCAGGACAGCCAGGGCTACAGGGAGACCCTGTCTCGAAAAGACCAAAAAAAGAAAAAAAAAAAAAAAGATGCCATATGAATCTCTGTTAATAATTTTGGATGAAAGAATTTCATATCTATAGTTAAAATTTAGTTTTAAAAAGATGTCCATTTCAGGTAGTTTGGCATAATAGTAAGAGTGGTGAACTTGGATGCAGGCTGCAGACTTTCCTCTAGATCCTTAAAGCAGATGCTCCTGTTCATGGGAACTGTGTAAATAGTGACTGTCCAAGTCATTCTGGCAAGAAAAATGCAGTTATCTTTTTGAAGTTCTTATCCCCCATACATAATTTTTATAAACATTACCAGCTTTAGAATGTGAAATTATAACTGCCCATATAGTATTTTGGCAGTTGTTTATCCTTTTCTTAATAACGCAGGATTTAAAATACCGCCTGATATCCCCAAAGGGTTGTACTATAAACCCATGACATTTTCGATCCATGCTCTTCAGAGCATCCCATTAGAGTTTCAGAGAAACTCATACTTTCTAACAACACCTTTGCTGGCCTGGAGCCATCACAAGCTCTCAGGGCAGTGAACCATGAAGCTGTATCTCTGTAACTAGGCCAAATAGGCCATGACCTGACAGTTCGTAAGCAGTCATTATCTCCTATTAAATCTGAAATCTGCACTTTACATATTTTCAAATAACTATCCAGTTGCACTATAAGCATAGCTGCCAAATGCATAATTAGATTTTTAAGAGACTATAAAGGGGACCAAAATGCTTTCCAGTGTGCCAAAAACAAAGTCAATTCAGATTTTATTTTCTCTCCTCCCATGTTTTTATGCCCACTCTCTGGCAGTCAGACCAAATTGTTTCAAAAACAAATAAATAACTCCTGTTATACAATAGAGCATATAGATCAAGTCTGGGGCAAGATTATGTAGGCTCCAAGGGACTCTGTGCTGTGAACTGCAGGTTACTTCCTCAGATGGCTGGAAAGAAAACTGTAGATGGCTGGAGTCTAATATTGCTTTGATTGGTAGATGTGATTACAAAAAGAGTTTTATAAAAATGTAAAATGACTGAATGAGCCACTTCAGTGTCAAAGATCAGAAGAGATTTGCTTTGTGTTTTAAAATTTAAGTGCCCTCCCCCACTACTAGCACTCTCTGGAGATGTCTAAGTAACTCATCTCGCACAGCTATAATGGAAGAGACACAAGTGACTTTAGAAAGATTTGGGAAAGGATTGAAATGTAGCTATATAAAATATCCTATTAACTCTTGCCCCCTGTTTTACATTTTGAGAAAGATTTTTAACTAAACTCTTGAAGCTCAATACCTATGATGTCATTAGCCATTTTTCACTTCAGTGAATTGTAACTCTGGGACATTTGCAACTACTCTTTTCAGCAGGGGATTAAACTTTCAGGGAATAAATTAAATTGGGTTAAAATGTCTAACACAGTTTTCAGATGAGTGCTTTATCCAAGTAGCACAGAGACACGTTAACTTTGAAATGAAACTCTAGTTAGGTAAATAACATTTGTCAAGAACCAATTGCTCAGGTGACACACTGCTCTAAGCCTACTTTATTAATATTGGGCTGTGATCTTCAGTACAGGTACAGAAAGAATTTTAAATGCAATTAAAGCTGAGCTGGAAGGCCACACAACTGTATTTTAATCGAAAGCCGAGTTCAAACCCGCTTTACATATAATATGTGCAAAGAAAGACTTTTTTTTCACATTCAGTATGACTACATAAATACTCTATTTTGAAAGACAGCAAATTCATTTCAAGGAGAGAGGCAGAAAAGAGCAGTTCCATGCTATGAGGAATGCTATATGCACCTAAGAACAGCTTGTCTCCAGAAAACCTTAACACAACATTACAAATTCATAGTCGCGACTTTTGAAACCCTGACCCATCAAGTCAAAATCAAAATATACAGGTGCAGGTCTGTGCATAGGCACATATATACTTAATTTATATATGTATATATACACATATACATATATATGTGTGTGTATGTGTGTATCCACAAAGAGATCTATGTACATAAACACATTAACTGTTTGAAATTTTTATATTTATTGCAGCTCTGTTCACAATATCAAAAAGCTTGAACCAACCCAAATGCCCCTCAACTGACGAGTGGATAGAGAAAATGTGGTACATGTACACAATGGAGTTCTATACAGCGGTAAAGAAAGACAACATCATGAACTTTGCAGGTAAATGGATGGAGCTAGAAGACATTATATTAAGTGAAGTAACACAGTCCCAGAAAAACAAACGACGAATGGTATCCCTCATATGTGGATACTAGACCAATAACACAGTTATAAATATTTCTTGTGGAGAGGGATGCATATTAAAAGAACAACAACAGAAAGACTGCATCAGAGAACTGACTGAAACGGTGAATCGGGAAGGGTGGAAGGGGCGGGAGAGGGACACGGGTCTATATTCGATGAATACATATTTAATTGACGTGAGTTCAACAAGTATCCAATTTTGCCCAGAAAACAAAGAGAAAATTTATAGCTTAATATATATTAGAAGAGTATTAATATGTTACTCTTAAAGTCATTTTAAAAGAAACATGTAAGCCTTACAAACAAGGCTTGTCAGTATTTCATTGTTAAACACATTCCCAGAGAGTAGCAAAACAAGTTCATTATGGACTCAGTGTAGCAGGAAGGAACTAGCACCTTCAGCTAAGAGCATAAGCATGGCCATACCCAGAAAACATCTCTCCAGTGCTTTAGGGCCCAGAAAATATGATGCACCCCATTTGACAATGGAGACTTTGACAGCAACACCCACCCAGTGACCGCATATTGTAAGTAATTCAATGATAGAGCTTCATGAGACTCAGCAGAGGTTGTGCGATGGTTTCCTGGGTAAAAGCACTTGTTGCCAACCCTGACAACCTGACTTTGAACTCCTGGCTTCACATGGTGGAAGGAAAGAAACTGACTCCTGTAATTTTTCCTCTGACTTATGCATACAATACAAGCTTCCACATACATGTACATGAACGAATACATACAAAATAAATGAAAGCAGCAATTTTTCAAGAGTCATATCAGATATATCCAAGACTATAAAAAAGTAGACCCTGTTTCAGCTCAGAGTTAAGAGCAGATGTGATTCACTTCAGATCAGTTAATTTGTAAAACTTTTTCATTCATGTAAGAACCATTCTTCAGTGGGGGTAAATAAATAAGTTTAGTTATAAATTTTCTGAGAAGATATTTTTCTTTGAAAATTTATTTTATTAGGATATAAAAGAGTACACTAAAAATGTTATTTTCTTGACAGTCCAACATTTTAGAGTGATGCAGTTTTACCTGATAAATAACATTGCATAAATTTTGAAGACATTATTGAAACTTTTGTAGCTTGTCTCATAATTTTCTTTAAAGTAACTGAATAATAATTATTAGCAAACAATATGCATATCTTTTCAGTTTTTAGTTGCCACCTCTAAAAAATTTAGCAATTACCAGTAAATGTTTTTGCTACTAGCCATCACAGTAGGCTGGAAATACAAATTTTAATAGATGTATCTGTTTACTTAATTTCAAGAAGTTAGTGGGAATAATTGTGACATAGTTCTGAGAAGAAAGCCTATGTATTTAACATATAGATATGTACTTCCTCTTTCTTCATATATATCTGATAGCAGATATTAATGTTTTATTCCCAGTATATTCTGACAAGTTTGAATTTATTAAATCTGAAAATAGTTGGGCTTCTATTTTCTGATTCTATTCAAAATAACTTTTATTGTCTATTACCTATGTCTTCAAATTTAACTTCACAAATTTGACCAAAATATTTTGATAACTTTAGAATACCATAAGAAAATATTTAAAATTTTATAATACAAGTCAAAACAAGCTATACTTTGGAATTAGACAAGATCCTTTAAAGTTCAGTACTTGGAAACATTTAGCATTTCTACTTTAAATTATTACATTTGTTTTGAAATAATAGCAATTTGGTCTAAATATTACTTAATTGAAAGACTTCCTTTATAAATCAATTGAGTTTTATCTTAATTAATACTTTTCTTGGGGCTGGAGGGATGGCTCAGTGGTTAAGAGCATCGACTGCTCTTGCAGCAGACCGGAGTTCGATTCCCAGCACCCACATGGTGGCTAAGAACCATCTTTAAGCTGGACGTGGTGGCGAACACCTTTAATCCTAGCACTCAGGAGGCAGAAGCAGGAGGATTTCTGTGAGTTTAAGGCCAGCCTGGTCTACAGAGTTCCAGGCCAGCTGGGGCTATAGGGAGACCCTGTGTCAAAAAGACAAAAAAAAATCTTTTCTAGAAAACAAATCCATGCAAATCCGTGAAAATATTTCAACTTAAAATAAGATTGCTAGTCATCCAGTAGTTAAGGGTGATATAAATTATTTTGAAACAAATTCAAAGGACTTCTGGGTTAAATGTTATTTAATTTTTTTAAAGATGTGCCTATTAACATTTTCATTTAAAAACACAAAAACTGAAGAGACATATGTTATGAAAAATCAAGTGCTTATATTTTAAATATTGTGATGAAACCAAGTGATTATATTTTTTCTTATTTTTGTATGTGTATGAATGTACTGTCTGCATGTAGGTTTGTGCACCCGTGTCGTGCAATGCCACGGAGGTCAGAAGAGGGTGCCGGATTCCCCTGGAACTGGATTTCTCCTGGAATTGGAGTTTCAGACGGTTCTCAGCTGCCATGTGGGTGCTGGGAATCGAACCTGGGTCCTCTGTAAGAGCGGTTGGCGCTCTTAACCGCTAAGCCATCTCTCAGCCCCGTGATTATATTTTAAAAAATGATATTAATGTTTACTAAAATTTACTAATGTTTACTAAAAATTATGCAGTTAAAATTTTCTTTTTTATATATAGAACTTTATTTGTTCATTATTAGCTTAATTACTTTTATTGAGCATTTGTACAACTCATACGAAGGTTCCCAATCAAACTCCATCCCCTCTACGCCTGACCCCTCCATTAAAACTCATGCATTTCAATATCCAAGCTAAGCCCTATCCAGTCAAGCCTCCAAACCCAGACGTCCTTCTGTGCAAATAGATCCTCTGGAGTCTAGGCAGTGTAACTAGGAATCCTAAGTAAGGCATATTCTTCCTCACCCAACAGTACTTAGTCTCTTGTAATTCTCAGTCCAAGGTCAGTCCCCCACTCATTTCTCTTACTACACTTGGAGACCCTGTACCAATTGGCACGGGTCCCATATCTGATGTCTGCATTGCCACAGGTTTACATGTGAAAGCTTACAGTCAATCGTAACTCACTGCTTCTCTACGTTCCTGGACCAGCCCTGCCTCTTACAATCTTCCTGCCTGCTTTTCTGCAGTGAGCCGAGAGCAGTGGGTAAGTGAGGTTTAATATAGGATACACACTCTGGGGGGTCCCACTCTTTGGAGGTTGACTAGTTGTGGCCTTCTGTTTGCCTCGCTCTCTGTTGTGTATGGAAGCATTACTGGTGAGAATTGAGGGGTGTGCTCATTTTCTCTCGGCCCCTCATTCTGTGTGTAGAGGTTCAACTGTAGATGTGTCTCTTAGGAATAGGAATTTTTCAGATGTATGTGCTCTGAGTCTGACCAGTTGTGGGATTCGGCAGTGGCCTCCATATTTTGCATAGAATAGCATTTTGATGAATGACATATGATATGCTTGTCTGTAAACTTAAGATTCCATAGTTAGTGTATAGTAAGAAATTTCATTTGTCTAGACATATTAACCTGATAAGCTTTTCCCTAAGCTCTATGTCCTCTCTGGCCCTGTGCATTTGGCTAAGTTTAGAGTGGCTCTCATGGGTTCATTCCCATTGAGAGGGTTCCAAGTCCAGTTAGATAGCTGTTGACCATTCCCCAGACAACAGTGCCTCTACTGCACCAATAGAGGTAGTTTGCTGGGCAGCTCACCATGGTTGTTAGAGTTTGATACTGGGTTGTATCATTGATTGATTTTTCACTTAGCAGTGTGAACATTATCTAGTATTATGAGCACTTAACTTCAGACAGAAAATTTGCAGGTCAGTTCCTGCTCCATGAATCTAAGTCCTGTCCCTGAAGCATGATCTGAACTTTTCTGAATAATAGGGTCTTATTTTCTATTTCTGATAGATGATAAAGGGCTTTGGAGATAGTGTGTGTGTGTGTGTGTGTGTGTGTGTGTGTGTGTGTGTTTGAGAGTCACTTGGATTGCTCCACATCCTCACCAGCATGCTGTGTCCTTCATTTTCATGATCTTAGCCAGTCTTATTTGGGTAAGATGGAATCTTAAAGTGGTTTTAATTTGCATTTCTCAAATTACTAAGTATGCTGAGTAGTTTTTAATGTGTTTATTAGCCATTTTTATTTCTTTGTTTTTAGAATTCTCTGTTCATATCTGTAGCCCACCTTTTGGGGGGTTATTTTCTTGCTACTTTCTTTGTATAGTCTGGGTGTTAATCCTCTGTTGGATGTGTAGCTGGTAAAGATTTTCTCCCACTCAGTGGGTTTCCTCTTCACTTCCTTGGCTGTTCCTTTTGCCGTACAGAAGCTTTGTAGCTTAATGATATCCCACTTACTGATTGTTGCCCTTAATGCCTAAGCAGCTGATGTGACATTAAGAAAGCCCTGTCCTATGCCTACATCTCAGAGGGTACTGCTGATGTATTCTAGCAGTTTTAGAGTTTCAGATTCTATATTGAAGTCTTTGATCCACTTGGAGTTGACTTTTGTTCAGGGAGAAAGATATGGGTCCAATTTCATTCTTTTAAAGGTGGTGATAGAGTTCTGCCAATGCCATTTGTTGAAGATGCTGTTTTTCACCCATTGTAAATTCTTGGCATCTTTGTCAAATACCAAGTGACTGAAATTGTATGTACTCATATTTGTGTCTTCTATTCTGTTCCATTGATCTACATGTCTATTGTTGTGCCAGTACCATGCTATTTTTATAACTACAGTTCTGTACTATAACCTGAGATCTAGTATGCTGATGCCTCATGCATTGTTCATTTTTGCTCAAAATTGTTTTGGCTATCCATGGTATTTTTATTAAATTAAGATTAGCATGAAACTAGTCAACAAACTCAGCCCTTTTTCTCCTTTGATTCTTTCATACTAACCCCAGGGTCCAAGTTTGGGAAAACTTATCTTAGCTAACGTTTTATCCTGAGTATGTTTTAGACTAACATAAATTTATGTTAATCCAAACTTTTGACACTGTGACAGGGCATTTTCACCCCCAAATTCATGTTCAAAAACTGTACCATCTGGGAACTAAAGAGGTGGCTCACTGGTTAGGGAACTGACTGCCCTTCCAGAGGACAGAGATTTGTTTCCCAGTACCCACATGGCAGCTAACAACAGTCTTTAAATCCAGTTTCAGGGGACCCTATGCCTCCTTCTGGCCTTCAATATAAAATAAAATATTTTTAAGCTGCATAATCAAATTACTGAAAAAAAAGCAACAAAACGTCAATGATTTAAGTAAGTTTCTGAATTTTGTTGGGCCATATTCACAGCCATCCTCACCCACCTCCTACCCACTGGTTGTAGAGTGAACAGGAGAGCATGATTAAAAGTATATTCACAGTCACCTAAACAGGAGATTATGTACACAAAAGTAGTATACATGTGTGGGAATACCCAATGTGGAAATTTTAAATGCGAAATTCACCTGATATCTACATTTTTTTATTGGTTTGGTTTCTTTAACAGTGACAAGTGTCAAATTTCTACACTCATCTCCTTTTCTTCAGATGTCTTTGCTACCTGTGCCCCCTGCCAATGTGGCACCCTCATGTTAACCTATGATGGCAATCACATTTTACGTTAAGCACTAACCTTTCTCATCAGGATTTCAAGTACTCGTAATGTTCTCAAGTGTGCAATATCTTTCTTCATCTCTACCCCACTTCCTGGTTCTCATAACTGGTCTTGCCCATTGTGATTATAAAACTGCCATTTCTCTCAAATAGAATGTTCTTCAGAAAACTCTCACTACTCCTTTAAACAACTCTAGTTGTCCCTAAACCACAACTCAATTTAACCTTCATAAATGACTTCATTTTGAGTAAAAAACAGCAGGGATTTTTGCCTATTTATAACTGATTATAGTAGTCCAAAAAGAGAATCAGGCTTAAACATTACAGTGTCATGAATTCAAATATGGTCTCTGTGATTTACTCATTGTGTTGACTGTAAGTAAAATAGCTACATCTTATGAGCTGACCGCTTTTCTGGAAAATTGGAATAATGTCCCATAGGGTTGAGATAATAAACAAATGAAACACTGCAAATCTGGTATAGAACAATTATTTGATTCAGTCTATTATTAGTTTGGAATTTTTATTAAGGTTATTATTTACTATAATTTTTTATGTTCTGTGTCTTATTCTATTACGATTTTACCACAGAGGGGGGTTGTATCCTGATTTTGCCTTTCTAAGATGTATCTTATGAAAAAAGAATTATTCTTTCACTGGACCCTACCAATATTGAGTGACATTTTGAAGGAGATTGAATTGCTAGTTAATTTGTAAAAGAATCCAATTTATTTTGCTCCCTGTAGGACCTCAGAAAAAATGTAGCAAAACTAGTTGCTGAACCAAAATTTTAATATCAGGAGGAGATAGTTAATGCATATTTAATTCAAATATTTAAAAAAACTACTATACATTTCTTGATTTAAGAAAGATAAATTGATCCCCAAATTAAGTACATTGATTCCAGTATTGATTTCGAGACATATAGTCATCTTTACTATGACTTAATTTAAACATTAAGATGCTCGAAGCCCATAACTAATGGTCATGATCAGTTCTGTGTCCACATAACCACATACCAATTCAAGCTCCACTTTTCATCTCTCTTTTGGGAAAAACAATGCTGAGTTTCCAGAGAAAAGAAAAACAAGCAAAACTACTCAGGTGGAAATTCTGGAAAAACGTAAGCAAATGTCAGGAGATATAGGTGCATTTGTCTCACAACTGGGTTGCACACTAACCCAAATCCCTGAGGCTGGCCCTTCTCTGCTGCAGGTTAGCACCCATGCTGAAACCACGTTTTTCTTCCCTTGCTCCCCACGATAGCTTCATAACCTTAATAATAATAAATCATAAGTCACGATATGACTTATAGCATTAAATTTATTCAAGCACAAGCTTCATCTATAACTAACACTAGCTTATCACTCTTTCTCTCTCTTTCTCTCTCTCTCTCTCACACACACACATATTCAGTCCTAAGACCATTCTGAGTTCTACCATATACTCAAATGTTTCTTTGTTCTACAACAATCTTCACCACTTCACACTGTATGCATGCATGTGAACACACACACACACACACACACACACACACACACACACACACGTACTGAGCTTTCTTTCCTAATGAAACATGATTCCTCCTCAGGCTTTACTATTGTCTTGCTTTGGCCACCAACTGTGACATACATCTGTTGACACCATTTATTCTAACATATAATCTGATAGTGCCATATTGTGACTTGTATTTGTAGACATGTCCTATATTCCCAGTCAGATCAGTGTCATGAAAAATCATACTATCCTATGCTACAAATAAATTTGTCTAAAGTGCCGCTACATTAGCTGTATAAGACTATTTGCCTATTCTTTTTTTTTTTTTTTTTGGTCTTTTCGAGACAGGGTCTCCCTATAGCCCCAGCTGTCCTGTAATTCACTCTGTAGACCTGGCTGGCCTAGAACTCACAAAGATCTGCCTGTCTCTGCCTCCCAAGTGTTAGGATTAAAGGCGGGTGCCACCACACCCACCTTTATTTGACTATTCTAAAAGAGAAAACCAAGAAAAGGCAAAGAGTACTAAATACATATGCATGTAAAATCCACTGCAGTCAATGAAAAGATACATCAATAAAGCATTTTCCTCTCTGAGAGTACCAAGTATCCAAGGCACTCATAGGCAGTCATTCTTTGAAAGTTATTTATCTTTTAATTTTCCTTTTACTAGGAATCCTTCTAGGAAATAACTTGAAAATTATTTTGTCTTATCTAAAAAAAAAAAAACTGCTGAAGATAGAAGTACAGGATGATGTAGGAAATATTTACTTTCTATAAAATGCAGTATTTTGTGTTATCACAAAACCATATTTGACATGCTTTGTTCAGTAAACACATAGGCAAACCTTAAAAGATTTATATATTTGGCAGTTGGTAGCACATGACCTTTAATCCCATTTGCTTAATGAGTTTCCTCTTGAATCTATTTCCTGAAAAAGAACTCAAGGATTAACAATCATAGGAAAATGTGATTTTTTTTCATAATATAAAACATGAATTTTAGAAGAATCACACTTTAGTACACCATCCTCCTTCTTCCTTGCACAGGGACTTGACTGAAAGATAATAATCCACCTCAACATTCCCAGATAGGTAAGGAGACCCATTGTTTCCAGCTGTCTGGAGCCATTTGAACAGCAGGCACTTTGAGCTCTTAATGAAAATCAGGTTGAACAGTGTGGTACCAGGATACTGTCCAACCCATTTGTCTGCCAGAATAAACTGCTCAACTTTCAGCAGCCCTCTTGTTCTAATCAAGAACTCCAACACCCCCACAAAGTCTCAGAATTATTCTTAAAGCCAAGGTTGGTGTTGAACAAGACTTTAAAAATATCAATATGGCCACAAGTAATTATATGATTCTGCTCATAAGGCAAAGGAGATTCTTTGCTGACCCCTGCAGTGATTAATTTATGCCCTAAAGCATAAGATTTGATTATCCCTCTCTTAGCATGTGTAACTTGTGAGCCTATTACTGGTCATAAAATTATTCAGCCACCATAGTTGGTTCAATGGCCTCCTGAGGCAGTCTGCTCAGCTATTTGGCTTCCTGCTGGTAAAAATATATAGCCTGACATTAACTCAGAATTCACCTGCTACTGGTTTTATCAGTACATATTTGATGTAAATGATATCTAAATTCTTAGAAAATTATTGTGCTCACTTTGAAAGGAACTAGACAATTTGTCTATAAAAGACCAATACCAGTATTCTTCTAAAACAGGATATTTTAATTGAAATGAATTCTCTGGTTTAGTAAGAAATCTTTTGGGTTTTGTATTCTTGTTTAAAATTTTTATAAAACACGTTAGTCTATGTTTCTGGCTCAGTAAGTACAGTATAGTGTGCTGAAGATAATTAATACTTCTCTGATAACTACGACTCCCAGAGTGCCTCAAGATCTCCCAGCTGAAAAATAATTGTGATAGTACAGAAAAGCTGGTAGCAAAGAGGGGAGGGTCTAGGATTATGATGGTTAAATTGGTGGTTAGCAAATCTTGAAAATGTGTAGACTTTTTATTATGGTTTTGTTTCTTTATCCGTTACCTCATCCCACAGAGGACATGAGTCCCCCAACACATGGTATGTTTCTAAGTTACAAGAACCAGGACAACGAGAGAATATTGAGACATATAAATTAACAAAAGGATGAGAAAAGTACTTTAAAAAACATCACCAGACAGTACTTAGAATTAATAGCATGGAACTTATGAGGCATCCAAAACAGAGGGAAAAGGATTAGGTATAAATTTACAGTATTTAAAACATTAAAATCTAAAATATTAAACTCTTCCCTGGAGAGATATGGTTTTATTCTTAACTCTGCATGCTTTATAATGTTTCTGTTGTTACCTTATGACAAGTCTAATAAAAGGACACTAGGAGGTAATGGTGACCACTGGTTTCCTACAGTGTGTATATTGGATCCACTAGGGATCAGGTTAAAGGTTTATCTGACTCAGCAGTTCTGCAGTTAAGGCCTATAGTTCTGGATGTTCATGGATTCTTAGGTAAAAATCAGTTTTCAAAGTCCACAGATAACATGTTGAGCAGCAAGACTTGGTTAATACTGAGAATACTCTTGCTAACAATCCACCAATAATAAATTCATCAATTTCTTATGGCATTCTTCATGATAGACTAGTGGTACTCCACCAATTCTATAATTGCAATTCCATAAGTATCAGTCTATGGTAGGAGTTGGACAGCATGCATTCAAGCACACATGTTCCTTAATGTCTGTTTTTTCCTGAGGTCAAGACTTAAAACACTTAGATCAGCAAAAAAGTGAATATATCTCCCTGCACGTGCATCAGATGATTAATAGGTATCAAGTTCTTCATATCTGTTCATTTTTTCTAAGAAGAAGAGAACTAACAGTACTTTAGAAACTGTAATTTGGTTCTTTGTCACTATAGTTATTCTACATGTAGGAAGAATCCTTTGTAATGGCATGTTATAAATATTTTCAGTTTCATATTAATCTAATTTAGGATTTGCATATTCATGTATATGAGTGCATATTAAATTATTTAAAGATTTATGCTTTCTATCCTAGCAAAATTTCAAGCATTGATCATTTTCCAAAGACACAAAGAAAGCTTTTATCTGCACTATTTAAGCAATTATTCCAAACTGTGAAAATGAATAATAGGAAATGGAAAATTTTATAGTTAATTGTTTCTATAATACAATTTCTTTCTTTTTGTGAAGTCATGAAACAGTAGAATTACAAAGTTAAAAGAGACTTTTAGTAAAGAGAGCCAAAGCTAAGGAAATTTAAAGGACATCCTCAAGGTTACAGATCAAATAAATCCTAGAACTAGGCTTTTGACTAGCACACCAATATTCACATTCCACATGTCACTTTCTATAAAAACATTACTCCAATTGACCTTCAAATTCCAGAACCATTGCCATTAATATAGTTGTAAAATGAGCAGAACATATCTCATTCACTTTCCAAATACATCTAGGTAATCAGTAATGTGATAGTCATTGACTTAAGAGGACAGAATAGAATAGTGGACAGCATCTGCCAGCCCCTCCATGGATACACATGAAGTTATCACTGGACAAGTATGCATTTATAATATACCCTATGATAGCCTGAGTAGTATTATGCTGCAAATACATATGGAATCCATATATTAAAGGAAGTATTGGTTCAGATGGTTCTTGAATGTTGAACATCTTTGGTTAGACAAACCATAGAAACTGGTTTTCAAGAACATAGAATGTATATTAAAAGAAATCCACATATATTTATTAAAACTACAATGAATATAAGGTTGAAAATAGTTAAAGAGCTAGCAAGTTAGAAAAATGGAACTCAAAGAAATATTTTAGCTTCTAGCTTAAGTAATAAGGATAAAAATAACAACTCATTATAGCATAAGCTTGGCTTTCTAGATAGTAGCATGGAGGTTAAAATAGACAACCTGTCTCCAGCTAGGATTCTTTTTCTCTCTGCAACTAAGTGTGGTGCCACATTCACTGAAGACATAGAATTGTCCTTTGTGACTATTAAGTTAGACATTCAGGACTGGCAGTAATTAGATCATTACTGGTAAGGGAGCATCCATGCTGTTGAACTCTAGGAACATTCTGCATGCCTACTGCCCTATCCAGCCTGGAAATGAGGCCACTGTGTTAGAATGACTGAGGAAAGGAAAACCTGACAACCTGACTATGAGTGATCTAGCCTTTATGATTATTCTTATCTACTCTCTGGCAGATGTCCTTTGCTAAACATTCATAGCAACACAAAAGACTTCACACACTGACCATTCCAGATGATCATGTTTAAATCTCCACAGAGTCTTTCTGCTCAGAGATTTACAATTCACAAGAAGCTCAAGGCCCATGATAAAGTGCATACTAAGCATGTATGAGTCCTGGGTTCACTCCTCAGCACTGAAAGAAGGAAAAGAATTATCCCATGAGATCTTACTCATTCACTGAGTGTAGAGCAGTACTAAAGGCGAAAGAATAATGGGAGTCTCACACACTTTTCTGCCATCTTGATCTGCTTCAGACTGATTTCAGCTTCTTCAATTAGGGGTAAATTGCTACTGCATATATCCAAATATGTATCCAGTTTCTGAGGGCAGCTAGCACTGCCTGGTTATTTGATGGCACAATGGCAGTAAGTCCCAACTCTATTAAGGCCCAATGGCTTTTCAGGAACAGTTTTATAAAAAGTTAGATTGTCAGCAGAGATTGACCTCGACTTCTTCTAAGCCCTAGAGGTCATAATTGTGATTGTTTTCCTTCAAGGATTTGTCAGATATTCTACAAGCATTCCTACTTCCAAATACTAGTATATCTTGTAGACATTTAGAAGTTTTCACTGCAGCCTGATTAGCTTTTTGTTCTGATGAGAAACCTTTTGAGGTACTCAGCAAATACAACACAGAAGCAAGCTTAAGTATGGTATATGTTGCTTCCAAAATCTAAATAAGGAAATCATGTTCTGTATCACCATAATCCTTTAAAACAAAATTGAAACAGAGAAATGAATTGTTGGTGTGGTGCTAAGGCAGAATTATGAGGATGAACTGTTGATTCTTCCAGAGAAAAGCTTACAGTTATTGGTGATGGTTTCAATTGTTATAAAGACAGAAGCATTTCCCTGATCAATTGCTGTCCATCAAGTCCAAGGGGCTGGGTAGATTTACCTCAGCAAGGAAACCACACCTGGAACCACAGATGCAGTTGGAATCAATGCCTGATTGCATTTAAGATAATCCAAAGTAATTCTCTAAGACACTCCATCTTCCTCAAAATCCAAGTGGTTTGACCATAAAGGAATTCATTCCCTCTGCATATTTTAACTAGCTCATGGTGCCATAGATCTACTGTTTATCAGGACTGCAGCTATTCTTTGGTATCACTAACCTTGCAGGCATGGGAATTTCCAAATGTCTACACATCTTCTGCCAAAACTGTTCTCAACAGGAGTCGCGGCCAATCTGTGGAAGCCAGGAGTTGCTATATTCTAATTGCATAAATAGTTACCAAAGTAGTAACCATATTGTGGCTCTAATGAACCTGCTGCAGATAAGCTTTGTCCAAAACTCCATTTGTAAACATAGGGTTAAGACCTCAGGCAGGATCAGCCCTTACAAAACTATTTGATTTCATCTAAATCTTGTGTATCCAAAATGCCCAGCTTATCCACTATTGTCTTGACCTTGTGTTACTTGACCACTGTAATCCCCAAATTGACTGGTAAATTGCAATGACATTTTGTGTCTGAATGAATTAAAATAAATTACAAATATTGTTTAGTAACACCAGATATATGTGTTAGATCCTTATCCAGATTTTATGGTCATCTAAGTTAGCATTTACTGATCCTTTCGGGGAAAGTTGATGGACACCTACTTGGTGGTTACAGGTTATTTCAGGGTATGTGCCAAGGAAGATGGAGGAGTACTTAAGGTAATTTTGGGGTTCACCTTTGTTATATACACATATATTATATGTATTTATACATATGCATAATTGTATTTGAGCCTTTATACAACTCATTCAGTGGTTCCTAATTAAACCCAATCCCCCAGTGCCCCAATTCCTGATCAGAAATCATGCATTATGACTTCTAAACTAACACCTATCCGGTCAAACTCCCAAACCCTAGACATCCTTCTATGCAAATAGATCCACTGGAGTCTAGTCAGCATATCTAAGGATCCTAGGTAAAGCATCTTCCTCACTCAACAGCACTCAGTTTCTTACAGTTTTCAGTCCAGGGTCAGGCCCACACACATTTTTCTTACTTCACTTTGAGACATTGTCCAAGTTGGCATGGGTCCCATATCTTATGTCTATATTGCCACAGGTTTATGTGCAAAAGCTTGCAGTCAATTGTAAGTCACTGCTTCTCTACATTCATGTACCAGTCCTGGCTCTTATGATCTTTCTGCCCTCTCTTCCTCAATGAGCCTTGGGTAGGTGAGGGGTTAACATTTGTGATAGCTCAACTTGTAATTCTGTTATTTAAACTCAGATGCGGGGGGGGGGGTTGAATCATGTCACTTTTCTGGCCAGTAGACACAAATTTTGTTTTCTTAATATTAAATAATATTGTAAGAAAGTGTCCATGGTTTTGCTCTTATGGAAACCAAGATTATCTAAAACCAAAAACTCTACACAGATAAGAAAAATGTTCAATACTAGTTTGCCACTGTGGCTATATACTAATGCCTGCCCCTTAAGAGATAGTCACTGACATTTGTACCTTTCTCTTCCAAAATTTCAACATTATCAGTGAATTCAGGGAGGATATCCCAGTAGTAAGATCTCCAATCTATCATGGTCTATAGAAGATGGTAAACTCTAAGGAGTTCTCCTGAACAAGGGATTTAACAAATCCTGGACTAAAGGAATATCTTATAGGCTTTTAGATATATAGGGCATATTAATTATGTGCCAGAGCATACAACAAGCATGTAGGTTGGCATTGTTTTCACAAAAATGCCCTAAACAAACCAATCTCACAATGACAGGAGATTATTTTCTGGGCCAACTCCTGGTATTAACCTCATACTATTATGCAGAGTTTTGTCAGGAAAACTAAAACTAAATCTAGTATTCAACAGGGAGCATATAACATGGAAAACTGGTTTCATGGGTATTAGAAAGCTGAAGAGGCATGAAGGGTACAGTAGCATAGCACATAAAATAACTGTACAAAGCAGCCACCCTCGCTAAGACAGAGAAATAGAATGAGGCTCTTATGCTACATAGGGTTAGAAGCTCGTAGACGGGATTGAGATTTGGAACACTGAGGATAGCTACTACACTGCTGGTTGTGCAGCTCTAAGGAAGTATGATGAGGCTGGTTTGGTGAGGGCAATAACCCTATTCAACTTCTGTTGAAACGCTGGCAGTGACAATAAGCAGAAGGAAACGAGTGAAGTCATTCTCTTCCCCTACTAATATGGAAGCTTCCTCATGTGCCCCTTACTGGCCAAATGCAACAAGAGGTCAAACATTTTAAGAGAACTGGATTCTGAGGTCTTATACCCATGGAAAGATAGCTTTGGAGCCAAAAGATAAAAACTTGGTAACCAGAAAATATATTATAGGAACAAAAGAAAGTCCTAGGAAAATGCTACACAGGGTCCTGCATAGGTTTTAGTCTCAAACCACATGTTTCACTAACTGTAAGAATTTTAACAGGTAATTTCATGTTTCTGAACATTAGTTTCATTTGAAAAATTCCTATAAAAATACTGCCTTTGCCTTCCTCACAGGAGGCATAATGGAGGTCAAAGTATTCTGAATAAGAATTGACTACTATATAATCATAAGCTTCTCTCACTATTATTGTCCATACTAAATGGAGCCAGGAAAATAACAGATGAATGAGACTCCTATAATCTGAAAATCTTCTTTCAGATGGTTTTAAAGTCTTTCTTATCCAACCTGCCTGTGCAAGGTGCACACAAAATAGTTAACTAAGCTCTGTTCCTAGCTTTATCTGGACATACTAACAAGCAAAATGTCAGTTACAGGACAGTAACAGTGTAAGTATAGGATATCAGAAATTTACCTAATGTCCCATGTGACTGGACGTTTACATAGCTGAAACTTGGCCACAGACTATCTAGGCCCAGCTCAAATTTCTGTAATAATTTCTGAGATCCAAGAAACCACAGAGAAAACTGAATTTGAAACATTATTACCCACAGGAATGATCAATCAAGTTATTAAAAATAGACAATATAAAGCAAATTATAAAATTTGAATAAAGATGGGCTTTTTATTTTCTTTAGGGATTATGAATATTTTTGAAAAAGAAATAGAAAAAACTCTAAAAAAAGAAAAAGAAATAACAGATAAAAATGGAACTTTTATTTAAAAATCTATTTAGAAACAAAAATAAGCAAAAAATAAAGACTTGTTATTTTAAAGATTCTTGGATTCATTCATATTCTAAAAAATGTGGCGCATGCCTTTAATCCTAGCACTTGGGAGGCAGAGGCACGCAGATCTCTGTGAGTTCGAGGTCAGCCTGGTCTACAGAGTGAGTTCCAGGACAGCCAGAGCTACAGGGAGACCCTGTCTCAAAAAGAACAAAAAAAGAAAAAAAATCATTTTTGCTTTAAGAATTTTAGATCTACTGAACTAAACTGAAGATTATCTCCAAAAGTAAATGAGCAGTTATTCAGCCAGCAAATATTTACTGTTTTATGTGTGGCAATGCAACATTCTGAAAAAATGAAAACGAGGAAGGACTCTAATACCCACATAGATGATGACAGAGGAAAAATTTCCAGCATGTAGTGGGGGAATAACATCTCCACCTCAAGGCTCCAGAAAAAGGATTCTCAGATGTGACATTTAAGATGAACCTCAAAAATCGAAATCAAGTTTGCTATTTAGAAAGTAGAAAAAGGGCAATGAAGATAGGGCAGCTGCACCACCAAGGCGGAATTCATGAAAGACGGCAGCACATCAGGAGAACAAGCAGCGGCACTGTGTCTGTGGAACTTAAGATGCAAGTGGTGGAAGCAGAGGGAACAGAGAGAGACAGGAGATGAAGCTAGAGAAGCAAGCTCAGTGAATGAAGGCATTTGTTCAAATGCTGAGAAGTTTGCACTTGATTCTCTGGTGAGCAGGATTCCAATGGCGTCTTTAATAAGACAGAGGGATTATCTAGGGTAATAGTGTTCACATGGTAACTGCAAGACTAGTGCAGAGCCAAAATGTACTGGCAAAAATAGAAACTCAAAGAGCTATTGAAAATGTCCAGAGGTGAACTGATTGGAAAAGATGCCCTATGATTCTGGTGGTGAGCATTAAAAAGAGGAAAGTGAGCTCTAGATATCACTTACATACATTAGCAGCATCTAACTATGATAAAGAGAAAGATTGGAAAACTACTCAGAGGTTTCAGGCTTAGGAAGCTGAGAATGAGAGAAAGATAACCGTTTTCACTCAAAGGAGTCAGCAACTTTGGGTTATGGCAGAGATAGTATGCTCCTAGAAGGCATTCTGGGTCATGTGGTGTTCATGACAGCTACTCAGCTTTGTCACTTTCCCTCAAGAACAAGTGGATGCATATGTCGCAAAATAAATGTAGATTCAACCCAAGAATTCTACATTTAACACTTGAAATTTACTCTAGTTTTCACACAGCATTATATATTGTCATTTCATGTTCTCCCAATCACCTCCAGATTTAAAAATTGTTCTCACCTCACAGATCATACTATAAGCAACTGGCTGGATGGAGGTTACAGACCAAAATTGGCCAGGCCCTACAAAAAAGAAGATATGGGAAGGAACAGTGCCTGGTTTAAGCACAAGGTGTTATAGACACCCAGGCAAGAACATCTCAAAAGCAGTTTTATAGCTGTGGAGTTCAGTGAAGAGAGCTTTCCCAAATATTCTTGCAAGCACTGCTCTTCCTTAATCATAAAGAAACAAAAGTAGATGAAGAGCTGAATATAGTAGCGAAGTAATAGACCATATTGTACTCTAACGCTGCTTATAAAGTACTTTTTAATTGAAGGTAAAGCAACATTTGAGGTTTCTATATTATCAGACCCAGGCACTTATCTCCATAATAGGCAGTTAGAAGCTGAGTCCAAAGAGGTAAAGCCTTTATGACAGGACTTATGAAAGTAATGAAAGATGATGAAGTATAAGAACTGTCTGAGAAGCAAATAATATTTCATCCTTTATGGGGGACAGACAGAAATGAAGCCTGATTTAATTTTAGAAAAGAAATTTCATTTGTTAGCTGTCAAACCCTGATGCAAAAGATAAAGAGGAGTAATAGAAACCTCCTTTTTAGGCAATATGTAACACTAACACACAACACTGTGATTGTTAAATAACACACAAAACACTCCAACTATTCCGAACTGTTTACAATTTAATCTTGTACAGAAAGGATGGCAGCTTCTCATGGGGCTTTGCCAGAGAGCTTTTTAGACATGTGTGGCCTGCCTTTCACAGAGTAATGGAAAGTAAATTTATCTTCAAGATTCACCATTTATTTGGCTGAGGTGCCGTATCTCTGGTCCACACTGGATTTTTAACAGATGAAATATTTCCTAAACCAAGTAATTTGATTTGTGCAGATAGTAACCACAGGCAGTGTAATTAATTTCTTTTCTATCTCCAACATAGTGAGTGGCTCTTCTCTTTCTAGCCATAAGACAAAGCTAGACACAAATCACTATGAGAAGCAAGGTGCAACATGAAGATTAAGAAATGTTCTATGATGCTGTGCATCCAAGCTATTCATTCCCACACAGAAATGTTAAAAATCAATCTTTAATACCATGTCAGTTTCCAATGCAAAGTGGCTCAAAAAGAAGGAGACAGATTTAGCATTTTAACTTATACTTTCTCCATCATCAAAACACCATCAAAAATTTTGATATAGTGCAACTATGTTGATATATGTATTCTCCACCAAGTATTTTTCTTAAAGGTTGCAAAGTTTTTCAAAGTTAAAATTAAAATGCTTCAGAGAGAGTCCCTAGAACTATAGCTCACAAACTGTCATATCCATTCAAAATTACATTTTATAGTGAGAATTACTGCCAAGTTAATTCCTTCTCAGCTATTCTTCCTCAGAATAATAATATTGTTGGTACCTGATGAGATAAAGAACTGAGACTAAAAAGAGCATTTTACTATGTGAATGTTTCAAAGGAAAAAACAAAGACAAACTAAACAGCTTTCCTTGTAACAATTACTGATTTTAAAACCATATATATATTCATTTTAAAACCATATATATTTAATATATATATTCAGATTGCAACAGTCATGAAATAAATATGACACAGGCCTATGATGAGGAAAGATCATTAGAAACAAATGTGATCATGCTTCCAATTTGAAATTTAAAAATCATGACAAAGCTAAGCTTGTATTAAATCTTCCAAGGACTGGGTTGAAATAAAAACAAAAAACACAGTTTGACTTTTATTCATGTTAGCAGCAAGCAAATTCTTTGATCTATCATTTCCCCCCAAACTTATGTTTTTATTTAATTGGCTGAATTAATACTTGATTTTATTAATAAATACACAACTTTAAGTTTTTATGTAAAGAATGTTAGGATGCTCTACTACTCTGAACCAACTTCTGAAAAGAATTTTTCCTACTGATATTTTAATACTGATACTTATATAATGTAATGAATATGGTCATTGGAGACTTTTTTAAATATTTTATTTATTTATTTATTTATTTATTTATTTATTTATTTATTTACTCTATGTGCATGAATGTACTGTCCGCATGTAGGTTTGTGCACCCCTGTCGTGCAATGCCGCGGAGGTCAGAGAGGGCGTCGGATTCCGCTGGAACTGGAGTTCTCCTGGAACTGGAGTTACAGACGGTTCTCAGCCGCCATGTGGGTGCCGGGGATTGAACCCGGGTCCCCTGCAAGAGCAGTCAGCGCTCTCAACCGCTAGACCATCTCTCCAGCCCCGGTCATTGGAGACTATTTGAGATGGGTTCAAAAGCAGGATCTGTGGCTGACTAGATGTATGTCCTTGGAGAAGTAAAAATTAATCTGAGTGTACCAGTTTTAGGTTTTCATGACTAAATCAATCAAATCCAGAAACCAAAGCATCTGGGTTATACACCACTCCCTAGATGTAATTTTCAACTTAGAAGACTACAATCCTCCTCATAGAACAACAGTACATCATTCAGAAACTCCATAATTACAACTTATACATACTACATTTTATGGTGCCCCCAAAAATGTCTCTAGCATATAAATACAGATAAAACATTGAAATCAAGTCCAGCACCTATATATAATGCAGTTAATAAAATGTCAGGAAATGGGCTGGAGAGATGACTCAGGGTTCAGGACACTGGCTGCCTGTGCAGAGGACCAGAATTCAGTTCCCAGAACCCATATGATGGCTAACAACCATCTGTAACTCCAGTTTGAGGGACCCAATGCTCTTTTCTGGCCTCTGCATGCATTGTATGCACGTGGTGAACTTACATAAATCCAGGCAAAATACTCGTACACATAAAATTTAAAATTAATTTAAAATTTTTAATATCAGGAATTGACCAGGTAAACATCATGCATGCCATTTTCATCAATGGACCAACATTTTCAAAACAATAAGCAAGGATTAGTATAGTTCTGAGCAACACAGTTACAAAATGTCTTTCAGTGTGCATAATAATCACTTCTGAGAAAATTTAGTGCATAGTAAAATTATTCAAAAAACATGTATATACAATACATAACTGTAAATGGGTTTTGACTTGCATGAGTCTACAGTTGGATACTTGAAAATCATGTCAGATGTGTATGAAAGAACTTGTCATTATGTAGAACTCACCCACACACTGCCAGATGACCAGTGTCCCTGACTATATAGCCTTCTCATACATTGCTAGGCCCCCCTTTGTACCCTTTCTGGATCAATTCTTCATGTAACAGCCAGAGTGATACTTTTAAAACATTATTAATCTCATCATGTTAGGTTAAACTTACCAATAATTCCCTGTCACATTTGGAATATAATCCACATTCTCTTGCATGACCCTCAGTCCCTGAGTGATCTTGTAAGGAAACACCTTTGTGATCTACATCCATCAGTGTTCCCATTCAAGGTGCCAGACATACTGGCTACCTTGCTGGTCCTAAAATACTTCAAATCCATTCCAACTGCAATGCTTTGTGCCCACAGTCCTCTTGCCTAGGTTAGATTTGTTATCTGGGTCCTATATCCTCCCTGAGTTATGAATATTTATTTCCCAAACTAGAAACTTTACTCCCTTTTTCAATCATCACGTTCTCTGTTTTATCCAATGGAACACTTGGTTGCTTAACCTTAAATCTGTGGCAATTCTCTTCTCTTTCTTCCAATATTTTAACCATGTAATAAATCAGTGAGCCCTCTGACGTTCACCTCTTCAGCAGATCCTGGATTTCCCAGAGACAGTTATTCTAATTATCTGCCATTCTCATCTATACCATAGACCCGTTGAAAGTATGTATTGTTTCCCTGTAGTATTTTCTATACAGCATCCAGAGTGACCTTTAAAAAGGCAAGATCAGGGTGAGATGTGTTTCTTGTAGACACCATATCCCACCCTCTCCCCCCCCCACCAAAATAAAATACCTGAGGAGGGATATGTCCCTCCTCAGAATGTAAGATCCATGAAAATAAGTACTTCGGTAAAATTATCTGTTAGGCTGTACCCACTAACTAAATATTCATTTGTAGGCATGTATAGTAGAAAAAAAATTGTTGAGTGAATGAACAAATGAATGTCTCTGCATTTTAGTCGGGTTCTGGGAGACAATTCTTTAGCTTCATGATTTCTAAGTTGTGTGGGTATACTTTTGAGAAAACCTGAGTTACTATGTAAAACTAGCTCAAACTATATATATCAAAACATTGTACATTTTATTGAAACATTCATACAAAAGCATCTTAGACAATATATTTATATTACATATGTAAAAGTGAATTGTATCATTTACATGATTTGAATGTAGAACATTTCTATGAAGTATATTTTTATTTTATGTGTACAAGTATATTGTTTTCGTGTGTGTAAGCACACCTGTGTTGTGCAATGCCTGTGGAGGTTAGAAGAGCTCATTGGATCCTAAGGAATTGGAGTTACAGATGATTATTAGCCACCATGTGGGTGCTAAGAATTGAACCTGGGTCCTCTGAAAGAGCAGCCACTGTTCTTAACCACTTAGCTACATCTCGACCCCCTGTGAAACATACTTTTAACAGCTGCTTCTAACTTTGATTCAAAATATTCAGATATATGATATTGTCATCTTCAGTTTTGAGAAGTTCATTAGTGTTAAAACAAGAAAAATTCTAAAGGAAATGAATTGTTCCAAGAACACTTGTTCAAAGCCTTGAGAATCAGCACCACTCTTTATTTTTGTTGTTGTTGTTGTTGTTGTTATTGTTGTTGTTGTTGCTGTTATTTTTGAGATAGGGCCTCCCTTTACTCCAAGCTGACCTGGAGTTCTCTATGTAGACCAGGCTGGCCTTGAACTCACAGAGATCTGCCTACCTCTGCCCTCAGAGTGCTGGGATTAAAGGTGTGCACCACCACCCCAGGATATCAGCACTACACTTAATGCTCCATTAGAAAATATCACCATAGAGGACAAGAAAATCTTCCTACCTGGGTAATTTTCAGTGTTCTGAATCTTGATATTTGTAGGCTTTTGTTTTCTTTCTAAGAAAACTTTAAATGTTGCTATTTCATGTTCAGTGGTGGTCAGTCTTTCCTTTTGGTAATAAATACTTAGTATATTATGATCACAAGGCAAGAAGGCAGATAAGAGACCTTGCTGCTCTTGGAAAAGGCACAGGTTCAAGTCCTGTTGCTCACAAACATCTGTAGCTCCAGTTCTAGGGGATCCAATACCCTATTCACTCTTGAGCAGGCACCAGGCACACATGTGGCACACACCACTCATACATATAAAAGAAAAATAAATGAATATTTTCAAAACTATATTTTAAAACATCAAGTTAAAAACCAAGAAGCAGCCACGATTCTTAAAAAGAAAATCTATGGAGCTGAAGAGCTTGTTCAGTGTTTCAGAGCACTGATTGCTCTTGCAGAGGACCAGGGGTTAATTCCCAGCAACCACATGGTGGCCAACAACCATCCTAACTCCAATTTCAGGACATTCAACACCCTGTTCTGACCTCCTCAGGCATTTTACAACACAGTAAACTCACATACAGACACATAAAATAAAAATACATAAAATTAAAAAATAATTTTAAAAAGAAGAGAATCTAAAATGCTATCATATATATATATATATATATATATATATATATATATATTAAACTATATATGTGACCAAAGACATGGGAGTTATATGAATAACACACAGCTGAGTCCGATGATAACATTGTTATTAGTAAGGAAATATAGAAGTAGTCAACAAGCATTCAGGTCTAGAGGACATTATGAGTTAAGTTATGAAGAATCTAGAAATAAAAGAGCACTGAAGTTGTACACAGTACACTTCAAAAGTATTTTATCCACAAAACTCTTAAATTGCAGTATTATACCTACAGCATAATGCACCTGCCATTACAGAAATTAAAAATATCCTATTTTAATTTCAATTTTAATATACAAGGAAGTTTGCTTCAATACTGTCAATGAATACTTAATTTTTTTCTAAAAGAAATGCTTTAATAAAAGTGGATTTCTGAGTTCTGCCAGACATCCAGAATTCTATGCAGTGCTTTTAAATGTCTGAACCCTGTAACAGTTAGTTTTAAAGTAATAAAGTATTCAGAGATTTTCTTTCCTAGGTAGACTGAATTATCAATGGATTCCCAAATCCTGCCCTGAAGTATTCATTTTAAAATTAATTTCTCACTTATTTTCTTCAACTTTTTCTACTTCTGGAAAGTGAGGGGGCTCCCTCAAGGCAGTCCGTGTGGCTCTCCAGTCATAGTACAGGATAGAGGGGTTGGCATAGAAGAAGGAATGAGATGGATTTTGTAAGCCACTGACATTTGTTAATTATAACATTCGGGACTTCTTGTTCCTTTCCTGCCAGAATGGACAAAAATCTATTGAATTATAAATTACTATATCACTCAGTGAAGGTAATAGGTGTGTTTTATTACAACCTGTTTAGAAAAGATAAACTACTCAGGAGTAAAAGCATGCCCCGCCCCCATTTGACATGGTACGAGGCCAAGGTGCAGGCCATTTTTTTTTCTTTTTCTATTATATGAAAAGGTCAGAAAATAAAACCACCACCTCCTAGTCCCCACCACCATCTAGTTATAGTTTCTGATCCGTCTTAGAAAGCTAATTCCCACCCACCCCCAGACATACACACACATAGACAAAAGAAAAAGTGATAGTTCTCTGTTAAGCATTTGGAGATAGCAAGGGATAATGCAACTCAACCTATGTGCACATACAGGAATTTCAATCAAAGAAATAACTCTGAATTTGAACTGGGAAGTATAGTTATGAAAGGGTACCAATGCCAAAGCACTTTCGTGACAGAATTTAAGAAACTGACCTGCACAAATGTTCATGTTCTATCACTCTTCTTTCGGGAGTGACAGACCAACATGACTATTCCCATCAGGCAGGGATGACTGATGAATTTTTCATATGTTTGGCAGTGAAAATATTACTTTTAAAATCAAAACTTTGTTTTTCAAATGTAAGTTTAAACCTTCCTTTGTAGAGCTGTAGTCTTCCAAAGATAAATATTTTCAACTACCTATTAAATATTGGCATGAGTAACAGAAACATTAAGTGAGGTGGCCATAGAATTTGTTGTCCAAACTGGGACTTTTTAGATGAAACATTACAAATTATTCAAAACCAAAAGGAAGAAATTATGCAATATATCCTAAGAGAAAAATAACTTCAAAGCACTCTTCAAAACCCTGAACACTGTGACATAAACATTGTGGAAAGAAGAACATTCTCTAAAATGGAAAGTTAATCATAATAAAATCCAAAAATTAAGGGAAAATAATGATTTACTGATTGTCTCCTTTAGATTAAGTGAAAAGTAATAAGCTACTGGGTGATATGAATGTACTGGACAACAATCATGTAGCATAGATTATCAGTCATGTTTCGGAGGTAGGAAACAAAGTTTAGAAAGACTAAGTTCTTGTCAAAGACCGTTAGATAACAAATAATAGAAGTTGGATTCAAGTACTGGAAACTCATTAAATTTTTCCCAAGATTACTATAATTTAGATATTATGTTTCCATTTGATATATGAGAAAAGTGAGACTCTGGGACTGTTCTCCATCAAGGTTACATATTTAATACAGAATGCAAACTCAGGCCTCTCTGGCACTAAAATCGATGTTCTTTCTGCCAGGTATGGACTGAGCTTTGTTTGTAGAATGAGATTTCCTTGTTTGTTTGCATTTGCATTGTCAGAGAACAGGAGCTCCCCACCTCCCTTCACACTTTGACTCTATGTAAGCTCAAGTTCCACTCTCTACATTTTCCCTCCTTGCCTTCTCACTTTATTCTTCTTTCTCTTTTCCTCATAGAGCTCTTTCTAAATATTTAACCAAGATGTCAGACTTAGACTTGCAGGAAGTCTTACCTTACCAGTAAGAGGCTTCCCTTGAATCACTTACAGGCTGTGTTTTGTCTATGAGCTATTAGTTCAAACCTCCTTCTTCCTTGTAAAAATCATTCAACATGGGTCATTTCATTCTCTACAGCAACTTACACAAAACAGGCCTTTCTATTACACATGTCCTTCTTTCAACTTGGCCTCAGAAGTCACCCTTACCTTTTTCCAAGGAGAATAAAAACCTATAAATTGCATTGTGTATACAAAAGATGCAAGGGATGGAGGTAACACAAAGCATTCAGTTAAGAAGAGTAAAGTAGGGGCTGGAGAGATGGCCTAGTGGTTAAGAGCACTGACTGCTCTTGCAGAGGACCTGGGTTCAATCCCCAGCACCCACATGGTGGTTAAGAACCATCTTTAACTCCAGTTCCAGGGGAATCCGATGCCCTCTTCTGACTTCCATGACATTTCATGACATGGGAGCACCAACCTACATGCAGACAGGGCACTCATACACATACAAAATAAATAAAACTAAAAAAAGAAGAGTAAAGTAAAAGCCAACTACAGGGATCTATGGAAATGATTTCAGTATTCATGAACCAGGCTCAGTATTACCACTGTAGATGACAATCCAAGAAAATGAACCAAAGGGAGGTATAATTAAGTGACATATTCCCTCTTCAGACTTTATCTAAGATGTTAGATTCTATTAATAAAATAAACAATCCTCTGATTCTACTTCTCTACTACTATTGTGGTCATATAAACTGCATTATTCTTTTCTATTTTTTCTACTTTTTCTTTTTTACATTGGTGTGCGTGTGTGTGTGTGTGTGTGTGTGTGTGTGTGTGTGTGTTTGTGTGTATCAAGGCCAGAGCTTGCCAATTTGGCCAGAATTGCTAGCTAGAAAGATCCAAGGATCCTTCTGCATCTCCTCCACCCCCAGCACTGAGATTGCCAGTATTCACTGCCATGCAGAGCTTTCACATGGGTGCTGGGGATCTGAACGTGTAATTTCATGCTTGTGTGACAAACATTTTACCAACTGAGCATCTTCCCAGCCCCTTGACAATTTTTCTAGGTTCAAACATCTGGCAAAGCATTCTGCCTCTCTCCTGTCACCACATCCATTTTTCCAGGCACTAGATTCTTAATGGAGCTTATTGGTCTCTAGCCTTCCATTCTTGTTTACTTATGGCTAATTCTGTTCTTAGGTGCCACAGTTATATTTAAAACATGGTTATTAGAGCTTATTAGATCATTTCATTTAATTCTAAATGTATTCACATTCCCATTACATCCCAGAACTGCTTGGAATAAAATATAAATCACTTACCTTGCTTTGAAAAGTCTATCAGACCTCATAGGCCCTTTCTAGTTTTAGCATTCTTCCTTGCCCATTCCAAACTTCCTGACACCAGGTACCATGGATAAACATGCTGATCTTGGGCTCTGGCATTTTCTAGCTCTTCTTGCTGACTACAAAGGGATCTTTCTCCAAGTTATTGCTGGGCCAGTATTGTTTGTTCCCTAGACCTTCCCTTAAAAGTCATGCCATCTAAATGACTTTCCATAACCTAGAAAGCAGTGGCTTTTGTAAGTTATGGGGATTCTATGTCAGGACCTCATTTTTGAAGAACAAGTGATTTAGCTAAAGAACCATCTATGCAGCCCATGAACATATCTTCCCATAATCAAACATACCTTTGAAAAACTTGTTTACTAATATTAAATTATATAAATCACTTGATTCTTTATGTGGACATAACCTCAGGAAATTCTCCAAAGTACCCACTGGAAACTTAGTAAGGACTTTTCCTAAAGGACTGCACCTTATCTTCCACAGGTCTTATGAAATACAGGTCATTCCAAGCAATTAGAGTCAAGTGAACCACCCACTTGTTGACTCAAAGAAACTCTGTAGATGAAAGAAGTAAGCCATCTGTTCTAGTTTGACTTCCATTGCTGTGACAAAACACTCTGACTGACACCAACTTGGGGAGGAAAGGGTTTATTCAGCTTACATCTCCTGGGTCACAATTCATCACTTAGGGACCCCAAGACAGGAACTCAGGGCAGGAACCTGGAGACAAGAGCTGAAGCACAGGCCATGGAGGAATGCTGTTCACTGGCTTGCTCCCCTGGCTCATGCCCAGCTTGCCTTCTTATATGGTACACAACAACCTGCCCAGGGTGGCACCACTCATTGTGGGCTGGACCCTCCCACATTGCCTGACAATCAAGACAATACTCCACAGATGTGGCCACGGGCCAATCCAATGGAGCCAATTCCCTAGTTGACACACCTTCAACCCAGGTGTGTCAAGTTGACACTAAAGCTATCCAGCATACCATCCTTGAAGAGTCTCTATAAATCTGGATGTCAGAGGAACAGTACAAAAGCCAATCAACAAAATGACTCATTAACACCAAACAGAGAAACACTTTGCAGAAAGTCTATAACCAGGAAAGGGAAGTGACAGGTTGCATGGCTTAGACAAAAAAAAAGGCAGGATCAGTGTCCATATAAAAGCTACAATATTGACAAGCAGAAACAATCAAGATTATTTATTTACCAAGTATATTGTCAAAAATCCTAAAACATGTGTAAAAGAAAAACTACCCATAGTTTTTATATTAGAATTATCTTTGTGGCACATTGTGTAACAGTTAAAGGATTTTGTTATTTAATTATTATTTATAATAGCATATGCCTTTTTAAAAATTTTTAAATTTTATTTATTTTGTATGTGAATGAATGTACTGCCTGCATGTAGGTTTTTGCACCTGTGTCGTACAATGCTGCAGAGGTCAGAAGAGGGTGTCAGATTCCCCTGGAACTGGAGTTAAAGATGGTTCTCAGCTGCCATGTGGGTGCTGGGTACCGAACCCAGGTCCTCTGCAAGAGCAGTCGGCACTCTTAACCACTAGACCATCTCTCCAGCCTGGCATGTACCTTTTATTTGTACTCTTCTTCCCACAAATCAACATATGGATCGATTCAGTAAGGTTAAAACAGATATCATTTGAAGAAGGACATTTAAGGGTTCGGTTTGAATGTTCCCATGCAGTGTTAAATCCATTGTGTAAGATCAATACAGTAAATTTAATCCAAGTTATTTAAAGCATAGCACTAGGTTAAAATGGTAAAAAAATGTATTAGAGATTAGAGATTTTCATGCAAGTTGTTGAAGTGAGCATTCATGATTTCTTTTATTTCTTTTTTATTAAAGTTTTGTGTATTTCATACAACCTTTCCTAATCAAATTTAGACCTAATTTCCCTTCATTGCCCCCTCCTGCTCAGAGGTCATGCATTCTGCCATAACATCTTTCTCTCAGTCTTTAAAAAAAAAAAATCTTTTTTTTAATTTTTTCCACATTAAATTCTATTATTTATTTATTTTTAAACAAATTTGAACCGTCTTGTTTTTTTTTTCCCGCTCATTCCCCCACCCCGCCAGCGCTCATGCATTCTGCCAAACAATGCTTTCCATCTCTCAGTCTTTCCATATTTTCCATGGGGAAGTTTGACTGTTTTTGAGCAGAAGTTCACCGTCTCAGTCAGTTTCTTTGATCAGTATTCTTTGTTGTTGTTGTTGTTGTTTCCAAAATGTATTTATGCCCAACTGCTTTGTACAAAAGCTCAGGGGCCCTACACAAGAAATACTTACAACTGGGAATTGGCACTAGCATCCACAGATGAGGTATACTATTTCTGTTTTTCTGGAACTGTGTTACTTCACTCAGCATGATGTCCTCTACTCCAGTCAGTTTCCTGCACTCGTGATGTCGTTCTTTACTGCTTGCATAGAACTCCATTGTGTAGATACCAATTTTCTCTATCCACTCGTCAGTTGAGGGGCATTTAGGTTGGTTCACAGCTCTTGCTATTGTGAAGAGAGCTGCAATAAACATGGCTGCATGTATCTCTGTGGTGGCGTAAGTCCTTGAGGGTACATGGCCAGAGAGTGGTATGGGCTGTGGTCGGGTGGCAAGTTCATTCCAAGTCCTCCAAGGGTTCTCCACACTGCTTTCCATGTGGCTGTACGAGTTTACATTCCACCAGCAGTGGTGATGTGTTCCCCTTTTCCCCACAACCTCTCCAGCACTTGGTATCATTTGTTTTCTTGATACCTAGCCAGTCCTTATTGGAGTAGAGATATCTTAAAGTGGTTTTCATTTGCATTTCCTAATGATTAGTGATGTTGAGCCAGTTCTTGAGTGTTTCCAGAACCTTAATTCCTCATGTGAGTCATTCTGTTCAGTTCTTGCCCATCTATTGAGCGGGTCATTGTTTTCTTTTTTCTTTGTTTTTTGAGTAGTATATATCTGGAATCACAATGCTTTGTCAGATGTATCTGCAGTGAGGTTTCCTCCCACTGTGGGATTTTCTCTTCACTTCCTTGATTGTTTCTTTTTGATGTACAGAAGCTTTTGAGTTTGATGAGGTCCCATTGTCAATGTGTCGACCTTAATTCTTGTGCAGCTGCTGTCCTGATTTAGGAAGTCTTTTCCTACGCCTATGTCTTGTAGTCTGCTGCCAACTTTTTCTTCTATCCTTCAGAGTTGGGGTTTCACGTGAATCTTAATCCATCTGGAGTTGACTTGTACAGGGTGAGGTAGGGGTTTTAATTTCATTCTTCTACAGTGGTGATCCAGTTTTGCGAAACCACTTGCTGAAGATGCTGTCTTTTCTCCATTGTGGTTTCTTGGCCCCCTTGTCAATATGAGGGCTGAAATTGATGTGCTCAGATTTGGATCTTCGTTTTTTTCCATTGTCAACAGGTCTGTTTTGTGCCAGTACCAGGTTTTTTATGACTATCGCCTGTAGTACAGTTGAAATATTGGTATAGAGAGATCCCTCCTGTGTTAGCTCTTTTCATCTCAGGGTTGATTTGGCTATTCGGGGTCTTTTGTTTTTCCAAATGAATTTAAGAACTTTTGTTTCCAAGCCTTGAAGAAACTCTTGGGGATTTTGATTGGGAATTGCATTAAATCTATACAAGATGTTTTGGTAAAATGGACATTTACAATGTTAATTTTCCAATCCATGAGCATGGGAGGTTTTTCCATCTTTAGGTTTCTTCAATTTCTTCTTTAAGGGTTTAAAATTTTTGTTGTAGGGGTTTTGGTGCTTTGGTTTAGGTTGTTCCTAGGAGTTTTTGAGAATTTCATACATGAACTTTACTTGCATTAGTTCAATGTCAACCAGTCACCCTCCCCAACTCCTTTCCAGATTCTCCTCTCTATCCTCAATTCTTCCTCACGCATTCTCGTTATGTTATTAGCGCACATGAAGACATTTCATCTAGTATAATTATATAGATCTATGAGATCAAGATATATATATATTATACATTATGCACATTTATGAGATTATATCATCTCTCAGGGAGCTATTCCTTAGAGAAAATTGATTCTTCCTCCCTCAGCATCCACTGGTTGCCTGCAGGTCTCTGTAGGTAGGAGCCCATAATATTTCCCCCATCCACTGTGGTATGTCAGTTGGTCTTGTCATTATGCAGATTTCATTAGACCGCCATACTCTGGAGATTTCATTGCTATAGATTCTTTATCATGTCTAGAATGCATTAACTATTAGAAGGTGAATGGTCTCTAAGGCTTTTACATCTGTTCTACCTCCTCTTCCAGGATGCTCCCTAAACCTTAGGGGGAGAGGTTGCATGTGGATGCATCACTTAGAGCTGGCAACTCACAGTCACTTATTTTCTGCATTTGATTAGTTGGAGAACTTTTAATAGTCTCTATGTGTTGCAACAAGAAGATTCCTTGATGAGTGGTGAGTGGTACACTTGTCTGTAAATATGAGGATATGTATTTAGAATATAGTAAGAAATAACATTGGTCTAATGAAGTGTCAGAATTGGGTTCATCTCTAGACTCTATGACCTTTCCACCCATGTGTATTTGTTAATGATTACAGTACTGGGTATGAGTTCCCTCCCACTGAGTATGACACAAACCCAATTAGGGCAGCTTTTTATCACAGCCAAGATAAAAATGCCCCTATTGCACCAAAACTGATAATTTGCTGTGCTGGTCATTGTTATGGTTTGTAGACTTTACAGCTAGGTAGGACCATTAACTGTTTTTCTCCCTTGGCATCTTGAATATTATCTTTGTATACTGTGAGAGCTAGTCTTTGCAGAGGCTTCCAGGTCAATTCCAGCTCAGTTGACCCAAGTCCTGTGTCTTAAGTGTGTTGTCTCTTCTACAATTGACTTTAACCTTCAAGATCTGGAAGGCAAACACCTGCTATGGCACTAATTTCCATTTCTTGGTTTAAACAATTATTTTTATCTTTGAACTTCATATGTACATCTCAGCATATTATGAAATGCTCACTGATTCCATTAATTGTGTCCATTTGTTTTCTCTGTATTGTTGGATGTAACACTATTGGAAACACTCATCATCATTCATAATAAATCTACAACCTAAAATAACAATTCAAATCATAGGTATCCTTCAAAACAAAGCAGCCACTGTGTGAAATAGTTACAAGATGTAAGCAAGAAAGAAAGAGCCATGACTGGAGGGAAATTCCCTCATATAAAGTCTGCGATTCCCTCTTCTTAAATAACAGCCTGTTTTCTCTACTGCCTTCAGTATCCACAAGAGGTTTCTAAGCAAAGTAGACAACTAAACAAGATAATCAGGAGCTAGGTTCAAAGAATAACCTAAATCCTTCAAACTCTTCTGGCAGCTTTTAACAAGGGACATGGTAATAATTACTAAGTTTGGTAAGCCTGCCACAGGAGGATGAATCTAGATTGCTTCATTAAAATAATCCAATTTCCTTTATAAAATTACTCGTATTACTCTGTCACAACAGAAAAGAACTTGAGTAAAATTGGTAAAGAGAAGGAAGAAAATTCTATTCACTTGAACTTACTATGCTTGCCTATGAAGGTAGCAGTGAGTTCTGACCTTCCTGGCATAGCACTGATTTATGCCTCTTGTCTTAGTGCAATTAGTAAAACCATGTCCCATTTCAGTCAAAAAAGTGTTGCATTTTAGGAATCATATTATGTAGAAATCACCATGTTCATGATAGATTCATAGATCAACAGATAACTAAGTAGGTGCACGCTGCTTTCTCTTCCATCCTTCTCTGTTCCTTCTCTGGCCTATTTGTACACTTTTGGTGGCTTCCCGCCTAAGTGAATGTGGCCACTCAGAATCCATAGAAGAAAATATGAGGGTTGAGTGAAGTGGAGTTAGTATATTTATTTTTTCATTTTCCCTTCTGGCCTGGCTACAATCTATCTGCAACCCCTTACCAGAAGCCACAGCTCTAATGGCTGTCCTATAACACCATCTTACCATTTCTGGGTTACAAAATCTAGGATCCATTGTTCCTTCAAACCTAGGCATAGAGAGAATTCACCACTGTTGTCTGCTCCAGAATGCTTCATTGTATCTCGTAGACTGTCTATATATCTTGTCTATATTTTTTGTAAAATGATCCCACTTCTCAATTTCTCAATTGTATATATTTCTTGCTAAGAGGCTGGAGAAAAAATATATTTCCTTTTATCTTTCAATTTATCTATAGTCAATGCAGGAAGCATAGCCACTTTGCTTATGAGAAAGTTTACTTTCTCATAAAGTTTATGAGAAAAGTTACTTTCTTTTTCCAACTAGTATATGATGAAATGAGACTGAATTTTATGTTCCCCTGACTCTGAAAGCTTCAGGCTGTCCTTCTACATCTGGTTTGTGAGCCTATCAACTCCTTCCTATATCAGATAATGAAGGATAAAATAGTTTCTTTTAAATTTTTCAATCACAAAAGGATGGGCATAACAGGAGGGTGGCCTGGAAAGAGTTGGAGGGGGAATGTGGTGTGGATGTGATGTATATGAAATAGCCAAACAATAAAAATAAGAAACTTCAATCTCATTGAATACTTGTTCATTCAACAAATAATTTTGAGCAAATTATCTCTGCATGAATTACTCAAGTAATATATGGAAAACTCTAGAAGAAAAATAAAGTCCATACAAAACAAAAATACTTATAAACACTAACAGGTGTCAGCTTCAAAATGTTACCATACAAAATGTAAGAGCACCATTAGGACAGGCCTGAAAGTCATAATCCAGGGCTGGAGAGATGGCCTAGTAGTTAAGAGAGCCGACTGCTCTTGCAGAGGACCCAGGTTTGATCCCCAGCACCCACATGGTGGCTGAGAACCGTCTGTAACTCCAGTTCCAGTTTAATCCAACACCCTCTTCTGACCTCCGTGGCATTGCACGACATGGGTGCACAAAACTGCATGCAGACAGTACATTCATACACATAAAAAAATAAATAAAATTTAAAAAAGAAAGTCATAATCCACTTATGTGGCATTTATCAATTACTTCTTGAAAAACTTAAATCTGGATAATTGCCCATGTGCTCACAAAGAAAAGTTATTGGAAAACTCTAAATGGGATTTCAAGTAAAGCAAAAAGAAGAGCTTAAGAAGAATAGAATCTATGATTGATTCACCTCTCTGGCCTTGCACTGCCATGTGATGAGTGCAAAGGATGAAAAGTTAAAAGAAGATAAATTCATTTTTGCTAATTATAATATAATACACTAAGCTCAAACACAACTTTCTTTTTTCTTTGTTTGTTTTTTTTTGTTTGTTTGTTTGTTTTATTTGTTTTTGGCCTGTCATACCACAGATCAGGGAATGGTACCTTTTGCTTCCAAAATTGGCAAACTTTGGGTATAAGAGCGCTACAGATTTATTTGGTCTAAGATTAGAAGTACATACAACATAAAGGCAGAAACATCATCTAAAATATTTTAAGTGGAAAAGTGAGAACAACACTGACCAAGTTTAATGGCTTGAAAGTGAAAGGTTCACTCCAGGACCCTATGTTTGACTACTTGGCCCCCAGCTGGTAATGGTGTTTTCAGAGGCTGCAGGCTCTGACTGACAGAAGGAAGGTCCCTGAGTATGAGCGTCTAAGGGTATATATAGCCTAGCTCTGTTTCTCGTGTATATCGCTCTGCTTGCTGCCACCTTGTGAGAAGTGGCAGCTGTATGCTCTGGCCACCATGCCTTCCCTGCCTGGAGGAACCGAAGTCCCCTAAATTCATGACCCAAAGGTAAATCTTTCATCTCTATAATCTCTTCTGGTAGATATTTTGTTACTATAAAACTAAAAGGAACAACTAAAACACCAAACTACATACTATAGCCACTAAATACTAGGTGAGAACTATCCCCTTTCATATAGATCACTCTTCCCAAGTAAATGTTCCTCCAAGATGCCAGGGAAAAGCCAATTGTAATATATACCTCATAATATGTTGCTTTCCACAAAGGCTTTCGTCAGTTTTCAAACAGACTCTTCAGATTTCTTGAGAGTAAATGTTTGCACTAAAATTATATTAACTCACTTGTTTTATGCCAATTAGATTTTCATATCTTTGCAACATTAAAATAAAAAAATAACAGAACCACCAATGGTCCTGATTTCAAATTCATGGAAAAGTGAAATAAAATCTGTGCTAAATCTAACAGATAGAAATCATTTTCCAAATGTGCAAGCAGAGAGAAAGTGGTGTCAATAATAAGGATAGCAGCTAATGTTGAAAATTTACCAGCACCAGCACTCAATCACATAATGCAGAGGTTTCATCCCTGTCCTCTCTCGAGACCTCATCAAGTTATTGTCTGTATTTCATAAGTAAAAAGATGGATGAGCCATGTGGTTAATTAAGTTGACCAAGTTCACTTTGCTCCTCAGTGATAGCACCACTACTAAACCCTTCTTGTTGATTCTGTGTCCATGCACTTTAAGAGACAGAAGAGTCCAAATGGATTGAAAGAAAAAGAGAACCATCCTTCTTCAATAAAAAAGCTAAAATCATGTTTCAATGTAATATTTTCCCAAGTGCAGCTCATATGTTTACTTTTCACAAGTTAAATATCAAGTGAGGGATATGAGAAACAATACACATGAAATTATTCAGACTCAATATTAAAAGATTTGATTACATTTGAACTCCTTTTTTTTCCATCTCAGCATTCCGCTCCCTTCTTGATTTTCATTCCTATCTACACAGACATTTCATTGCTTCCATTAGCTTGCCAGTGTAGATCTTCCAAAAGGTAAGCTTGGCCCTTGGAGCCCAGTGCTCACCTCTGTCTATCATCGTTTACCTGTGTACTATCCATGCATAACATGGCCCTAAATGGAAGAGAACTTGTTTTGAGCCTGAGAACTTTGAATAGCACTATCCAAACTACATGATGTCAATAATAATTTATTTTGTCTTTATGTAAAACCTATCTTGCCCCAAAGTAAAAATGTCATTTTTTTCTTGAAATATTTTACAGGCAGCAGAATTATCATAATATATTTACTATAACATGTAAATCAGAATAAAATACAGGATTCTCAACCATAAATCCTTCCTGATGTTAATGACAACAATTTCAGTTTGTCATAAAATTGAGTTGTCTTTAAAGAAACAAGATCTCAATTGCAAATATTATTCTGGACATATTTTAGCAATACTATCTTCTTTTAAGAGGGTTAGCACTAAAGGCTAGTGAAATGATATCTTTTGTCCCCTTATTTTCAGCATACTTGTGAAATTAACCTTCCTTGTTTTTCTATTACTTATCAGATCGGGAATATAATTCTGATATGAACAATTACATAAAGAAACTATCATTTATCTGCGTACATATGACCTTCTCTATTCAGCCAGTCTGCTCCACTCTTCCCACAAGACAGCCAAGAGCTCTATTATTTCCCAAAGGTCATATTCAAGTAGAACAAATACACCTGATATTTTCTACATTATTTGCATGTAATTTGCTTATGCCCAAACAGACTGTGATTTTGAGGAGTACAAATCTAATTTGAATTTTTCTAAACTACAAGAGTGAAATGATAACTGTGCTTTCTGAATTTTGACAGCAGTACAGAATTTTCATTAGATGTTAGAAGAAAACATCAAACACTTGAGGAATGGAACATATTTTAAATGCAAAATAGGAGCGGAAGCCTTGTAGATATAAAATACCAGGCACATTTGGTAAACTTAAGGTCATACCTAACAGGGAATTTTAAACATATCTGATCAAAAACACTTAAGGTGACTATATTTATCAGGGTGGGAGAGGGTAAAGGGTATAATATGTATTTACATAAGCCAGGAATGTCACTCTATGCTAGGCATACAATTTATTTGGCATAAGGTATCAAATTTTTAAATATTTTATTATTTTTATTTTATGTAAGTATTCCCTGCATGTGTGTAAGTGCACCCATGACATGCAATGCCCACAGAGGCCAGAAGATGGCATCAGACCCCCTGGAACTGGAGTTAAGGATGGTTAGCTGTCACGTGGGTGCTAGGAACTGAACCAAGATCTTCTGCTAAAGCAGACAGTGCTCTTAACAACACAGCCATCTCCCCAACCCAGGATATTATTTTTTTAAAAAAGCAAATAAACAAAGAATAACTCACAGCTATCAGTTTGAACTCCAGCATGAATAAAATTGAAGGACCATCACTCAAGAGCAGATGTTTAAGGGACTAGGAATAAATTGCTCCTGAGAGAGAATCCACGGCCACTGGCAAGAGAAGACAAGAAGAAAAGGCCAAGGACATGGAACAAAGTTCTACTGTGTCAGTGCTGCTCAAAGCCAGCCCCAAACACACCTGCTGAGTTTCCATCTTTTAGAAATCACATTCTGGGTTATCTGCCTCAGAAGCCAATCATTTTGTTGGATGGTAAACAATCATTGTCACAAATACATGTTACAGGATATCTAAAAGTCATCAGTAAAGAAAAATTCATCAATTTGAGAGAGGTAAACAAGGGTCAATGTGACAGCTCAGTTAAGGAACTTTTGGCCAATCTTAGCAATCTGGGTTTGATTCCCAGGTGTTAGGAGAGAACTGACTCCTGCAAATTGTCCTCTGACTTCCACATTCACACTGTGGCATGCATGCTTATGCATTTGTGGACACACACACACACACACACACACTGTTCTATTTTGACTTCAATTACTGTGACAAAACACTCTAATCAATACCAACTCAGGGAGGAAAGGATTCTTTTAGCTTATATCTCCCAGGGCAAACATAGCTCATCACATAGGGACCCAAATGTAAGAACTCAATGCAGGAACCTGGAGCAATCCTGCTTATTGGCTTGTTCCACTGGCGCATTCTCAGCCTGTTTTCTTATACAATACATAAAAACCTTCCCAGGGTTGGCACTGCCCACTGTGAACTAGACCCTCCCACATCACTTAACAATCAAGAATATGCCCTACAAACCTGGCCACAGGCCAGTCCATAGAAGAAATTCCTCAACTGAGACTCCCTCAATTCAGGTGTGTCAAATTGATAACTAAAGCTATCCAGCTCACACAAACACACACACACACACACACACACACACACACACACACACCTGTGTGCTTGTGCACACATAAGTAAATAATTATATAAATAAGTAAATAAATAAAACTAAAAATAAAGTAATAAGCAAACTGGTTGACAAAGGATTGTGATTCTAGAAACAGGAAATGACACAGAGAGTAATGGTTTACAATTCTCATTACAATAAAATTGGTTTCAAAATATAATTCATGCTAATTTGGCTGATTCTTTAAAGTAAATCCTCCTCAAATACACACAACTTCTCTTTGCAGTCATGAAATTTTGAACACCCAAGTTATCCTATGCTCAGTATAAGGAGACTTGTTTTTTTCTCTTTTATTTTAAGTACCAATCTCCCCTTCAAACATTAATATCAACTTTAATGATCCTTTAATGTGAAGATTAAGAATTAGTAAAGTCTGAGTGTGACCTGAGAGAAAGTTCAAAAAGTAGAAAAACAGAATTTAACCTTTAGCATCAACCATCACATATCAAAAGCCAAATTTCAAGGCCTACTCACCAGTCAAGTGTCTCCTGCAAGCAAGTACTAGTAGGACTACCACTATCAGAATGAGTACAGGCAAGAGCAAAGGTACCTCTCAGGCAGATCTACGATGAGCAATCCAGAAATGGCCAGATATATGCAGAAAGTTGCTTTATGAGAAATAAAACCAGCAAGACTCAGGATTGTCACTTTGGCCACCTTGCATTATCATCTTTGTAGGTCATTCTCCAGGGTCCTCCTCACATCCCCTATACATCAAACTGAATTGCTCACTATTTTTTAAACAAGGCTCAGTCCTTTCAATTCCCAGTGCCTTCAAATCCTACTGCTCATAAAGACACAACAGAGATGCCATCTCTGTTACAAAAATCTGTATCACGGTGAAGCTAAGCTCTCCTAGTCTTAATTATGAGAATCGTTATTTTAAAATACACCATCTTAATTAATGTCTTATCATTTCTATTGATCCCTAACATCCTTGGAGACGGGCTTTTCTTATTAAGTAGGCCAGTGTCTTGATCATATCTTTCCAATGAATGTTTGTTTAAAATGCTTGCTACACAGACGTGAGAACCTGAATCCAATCCTGCAAAGTTCATATAAAAAGCTGGGAATGGTTATGTACATCTGACTTCAGAGTAGAGACAGAGATGTGGCTCAGTGAGGCATGCTGGCCACTCATTCTAACCAAAATAGCAAGGTCCATATTCAGTGAAAAATGCTGTATAAAATATAAGGTAGGCATCATCGGACTGGGCCACGTGGCTGGCGTGTGATGGGATTGGCTGATAGGTTAACTTTACCCAGCTGTGACTACTCTGTGCTTAAATAACTCACCTGACAAGATGTTACCTCTGGTGTCATGAATGCAATAGTGCCGTGAATATTATGGGAGTAACTATTTACTTTGTTTTATTAATTTTTTTATTTATTCTTGTGTGTGTATGAATGTACTGTCTGCATGCAGGTCTGTGCACCCGTGTCATGCAATGCTGTGGAGGCCAGAAGAGGGCATCGGATTCCCCTGGAACTGGAGTCAAAGATGGTTCTCAGCCACCATGTGAGTGCTGGGAATTGAACCCAGGGTCCTCTGCAAGAGCAGTCGGCGCTCTTTTTTTTAATTTTTATTTATTTATTTATTTCTGTATGTGTATGAATGTACTGTCTGCATGCAGGTCTGTACACCCATGTCCTGCAATGCCGCGGAGGTCAGAAGAGGGTGTCAGATTCTCCTGGAACTGGAGTTCTCCTGAAATTGGAGTTTCAGACGGTTCTCGGCCGCCATGTGGGTGCTGGGGATCGAACCCAGGTCCTCTGTAAGAGCGGTCGGCACTCTTAACCGCTAGGCCATCTCTCCAGACCCAACTATTCACTTTTATTTTTTAGTGGCAGTTTTTTATAACTTTTTATTTTATTTTATTTATGTTTTATTTATATATTATTTATTTATTTATTTATTTATCTATTTATTTATTTATGTGTATGAATGTACTCTCTACATGTAGGTTTGTGCACCCGTGTCATGCAATGCCGCGGAGGTCAGAAGAGGGTGTCGGATTCCCCTGGAAATGGAGTTCTCCTGGAATTGGAGTTACAGACGGTTCTCAGCCACCATGTGGGTGCCAGGGATCGAACCCGGGTCCTTTGCAAGAGCAGTTGGCGCTCTTAACCGCTAGGCCATTTCTCCGGCCCCACTATTCACTTTCTAATTGGGTTTGAGGTCCACTTCATAACATAGAGCCCATACCTGACATTGATATCAGGCCTAGGAACATGTGGGTAGACAGCCACAGGTCATAAGGGACAGCCTAACACTATTATTCTGTTAAACATATAAAGTATGAAAAAGACTGCCAGTGACTTACTCTTATACCGTCAGATAAGGGCATCGTCGTCTCTCAAATGTCACCAAGAATGCTTTCTTATGTAGCAAATGATGATTGACCCTGAAACCCACAACTGGCCAACGTGTAGAGAACAAGATGCCGTACAATGTTTATCCCTGAATAGGATGCTTGTCATAACGGAGAACGTTCCTGCCTGGGTGGGGGCACCCACAGCAATGCACCCACACACGCAGTGTCCAGCCCTCCTGCCCCACCTCTGCTGTTTCCCAGGCCCCTATTACTAAGGCAAAGCAAGGAGAAACCTCTCTAATCTTAGACCAGAATTTATTGGGCTTGCCTACAAAGTGATGGCAGAAAGCACACTGGAGCTGTGTGGCATAACTGGTCTTCTCCCTTTCAACATGGCCACCCAGAGTCCTGGCATAAATTCTGTGCCCTGTGCCCATGCTGGTAAAATGGTGAGAGAGCGATGAGTCTTGCGTGGTTGTGTGCCTCTGCAACCCCACCTCCCAGAGTCAAAAAGTTCCATGCATTTCCAGGGGAATGCCAGCATCCCCAGAATCTGGCTGCACAGGCTCAACTTTGCCCATAGCTCTTCTCTCGAAATATGCAGCTTGTCTGGTGATAAGGTCATTTCAAAGAAGATATTATTTATCCCACACTTAAATAAAACCTCTGCCTCCCAAAGCTCAGGCATCATTATGGAAGAGGTGAAGAGAGATTGTAAGAGCCAGAGGTGGTTGATGACCATAAGGAAACAGCTTTCCAGACAGGAATTGGGACAATATGCACACGTACTATTCAAGAGCAAGCCAGTGAAAATATGAGCATGGATGTGGGAAACAAGAACCTCAACCCGAATTATGGAAACCAATGGATTCTGGGAAAGGGAGAATCAGCCTCACATAATAGTATGACTTTGGGTAGTTTAACTAGACTTCAGTGGATGGATACAGACCAGAACCCATTTGGTAACACAAATTTGGCTCTATATACCCAATTATATGTATAATAGATACATGAAATTGGGTATGATTAGTAAGGGGGGATGAAGATATAGGAGGGGATATAAATAGAAATAAAATATATTGTGTTGCAAATTGTATATTAAAAAGGGGGCATGTAAAGGGAAATTAGTCTAAATTGGATTAAGAAATGATGTATAAAAAAGTTTAATAACACTAAAAATATATTAAAATTAATAAAGGAAAAAATATGAAAAATAAATAAGGTGTGGCCTTGAGAGATGGCTCAGTAGTTAATAGTGTGTACTGCTTTTGTATAGGATATGAGCTCATTTCCCAATACCCATGTTGGAAGAATTGCCTGTAATTCCAGCTCTAAGTGATTTGATGCCCTCTTCTGGCTCTGGAGATAACTATACACATGTGCATATACATAAATGTATACTACGTGTTAAATTAGTTGTTTAAAACAAGGTGGAAAATGATTTGAGGCACTCATCCAAAGTTGACTTCTGGCCTCTTCAACATGTGTACATATATACACCATGCACCTGCCCAAGCATACATACGTGCAAATAAAATAAATATTTTATTTTTTAATTTTAGTTTATGAATGTATTGCCTGCATGAGGGTAAGCTCGCCCATGTCATGCAGTGCCTGTGGAGGTGAGAAGAAAGTGTTAGACTCCCCTGGAACTGGAGTTACAGACAGTTGTTAACAACCATGTGGGAGCTGGAAGTCAAACCCAGGTTCTCTGCCGGAGCATCCAGTACTCTGAATCACTGAGCTATCTCTCCAGTCCCCTGAATAATATCATAAGATTGTTTAAGGGAAAATGAAATAGATCAGAGAGCCAAAAACAAAAGCTGACAGTGTCTTTACAAATTAGGGGCTGGAGGGATGGCTCAGTGGTTAAACGTGCTGACTGCTCTTGCAGAGGACCCGGATTCGATTCCCAGCACCCACATGGTGGCTAAGAACCCTCTGTAACTCCAGTTCCAGGGGAATCCAACACCCTCTTCTGATCTCTGCAGCATTGCATGACATGGGAACACCAACCTAGATGCAGACAGTACACTCACACACATAAAAAAAAAAAAAGAAAGAAAGAAAATCCATAAAAATTAAAGCAATCCAGGGCTGAGAAGATAGTTCAGGAGGCAAAAGCTCTTGCTCCGCAATCCTGATGGCAAGAGTTCAGATCCCTGGAACCCACGTACAAAGCCGGGACAGGTAGCGGGCCTCTGTAACTCCACTGTGCCTACTGAGAAAGGGAAGTGGGGGCAGCAGAACTGCTCAGAAACTTGAAGGCCAGCTAGCCGAGAGTATGCTCTGCAGTGGAAGAAATGAGAGACTCTGCTTAGAACCAGGCGGAAGGCGAGAACCAGCACCTGAAAGTTTGCTCTGCCCTCCACAACCATCCTGCAGCAAATGTTCACTGACACTAACACACACACCCACAGGCATACACATGCACACACATGCATGCATGCACATCATACACAGACACACCACACATAAGGCTTGATCTATTTAAAAACTGTAAATGGACAACTCAGAAATAATCGTATTAGTTGTTGCATCTTATGGAGGAAACTATGGTGTACTGGTGGGCTTTTGGCCATCACCATAGCACTGCAGTCACCAAACCCAAGCTTGTCTACAAGTCTTAAGTCATGGTGGCAAATATTGCATAACCTTAGAAGTCAAATCGACATGAAGATATAAGCTGTCCCCTCACTCTTCTGAGACATGAAGGAACACAGTGCAAGTCACTCAGCCATTCAGTGGCTGAATAAGGGCTGGAACCCAGGTAGCTGAAGTTGAACTCAAGGACACATTGCTCAGACAACCTGTCTTCTCTTCTATCTTAAAATATTTGACATCACAGTCTACATACTTGAACTACAACAAGGTTAACAATGTGTGCATTCTTCTAAACGGCATGTGTTGTGCTACATTTCAGAAAAAGCATCAGTCATCCTTAATAAATGCTGAAGTGATTTCTTTTGACTGGTGGTCAATAATTCTATTTCTTCATGCCCAGAGCTCAGTCAGTGGGTACTCATTTCCATTAAATATCACAAGAATGACATTGTGTTTCAACTTTGTATCCATATGTTGCACCCACAGCATACATGTTTTTAGTGATATGTTTCCCTTGGTGTAATAAGAATAGGAGATTAAATTCTTGACTCTTAGTTAAATGACTTTTATATGGATGAAAAAATAATTTGATACAGTGAAGATGTTAAGACATTCCAGGGACATTATTAAATATTAAAATTAATTATTTAATCATTATATTTATCATTATAATGATTTCTAGGATAACAGATCTCCAAACCACCTGGGTGCCAAAACACTCTGATTTCCACTCAAGATATCCAAAATCAGGATGTGCCTTCTAACCACACTGGGGATCTGATTCTAAAGAGCCTCTGCAGCATCTTATGTTTTGATCTGCCTGGCCCTAAGGACAGGCAACTCTTAAGGAAGTCTGGAGTCTCTTCCTAAGCATTCATACATATTCACTTGACTTGTTCTCCTTGTTGTGCCAACTACAGGATACCTTTCCTGAGATCTCATGCCTAATCCCTTCTCAAGGTATCCCAGGGAACTTTGTTGCCGCATCTTGGTTCCTGATACCTATCCCTAGGATACTCCTGGATTTCAGTCTCAGCTTTCAGATTTCTAAAAAGAAGGTGATGTCTTTACCAGTCTCCCTACAATGAATAAGGCACATATGTGCTGCACAAGCTCAAACATGGAGACCAGGAAACTAGACCAGCCTATGTCAAACTATCCATGACTACCCATGACACTGATGTTTGTCAAAGAAAGAGGCTTCCCTAGAACAGCAGTCAAAAATAATTAATGCATCAAAATGATTAAAAGGGCATTTGCATTTGCACATACCTATTATGTTATGAAACCAGAAACTTTAAATAGGACTGTTAACACTGAAGAAATGCCTCACTTTTGTCATTCCTTTCCATGTGCATGCAGCCTATCCAAAGCCATGTGAGCTTCACCTCTAATCAGACTTGTCTACTGATGAGACAGACAGAAGTCAGTACACTGTTCTTATCCCATTCACAGCTTTTTAACCTCCTAATATGGACTGAAGACACATGTATCTCCAAGAATCCTCCAAACCTTCAATCCCATATAGGGACTACTGAAATGTGGACTAAACAGCTAAGGGGATGTCAGCCTCGTCAGAGTGTAGACTGCCATTGTTGGATTACCTGGGCTGTATCATGGAGGCCAGTGCAGGGGGATCAAGACAGGACACATGCTTGACTTCTTTTTGGGGGACCATAGGAGGAAAAAACCCCAATGTGGAGCAAAAGCGCAGGATTGATGGTTGTTTGGGGTTGCCAAGGAGGAACCTTCCAGCATTTCCTTAAGGAAAACATGACATCTTTTAAGGAAGAAAAAAAGTCCTCCAATTCAAGTGATATGTGTATGTATGTATGCATGTATATATTTATGTGTATATATATATATATATATATAACTATGTATATATCTATATATAATGTAGCAATACAAGTTGGAGAGAACAACAACAAAAGAACTGAAAAAAAAAATTCTGGAGAGACTCGGAGAGATGCAGGACATGTGTGGCAGAGTGCAGGGTATTGGGTGGGATGGGGGGCATGGAAGGGGAAGTGACTCTAGAATCGATTGAGAAATGATGTATGACCTATGGAAAAAGTTTAATAATGGTAATAATAAAAAATGGAAAAATATACATACATGTATTATAAATATAAGGTCTCTTTAGAGTCTTGGAAAACTAAAGAAATATTACTGTCTCACAAAGTATGTAACTTTCAGAGATAGAAACAGATCAGATCCATTTGAAATCAGCTGGTATTTCTATATAACATATAACCCTCTCAGAAAAAAATGCTTATATATTTGACAATTGGTGTGCTATGGTGGAAAAATATGAAATATAAAACTAAAAGGGCCAGATAATGATGATGGTGGTGGTGATTATTGCTACTATCATTATTACTTCTCTAAAGCTGAATAATTTGGAAAGGCTGCTGAATTCTCCATAAACATCTCTTTATCCATCCTCTTCAGAATAAAGGATTGGCCAGGTCAGCAAGAACGAGAAGAGCATTATACTAGACATTGCCCCTACTCTGCTACTCACCAGCAACATGATACCTACCGTGCAATTCAGTGTACCCATCAGAATCTGTTTGCATACTTGTAAAACAAGAGATGGAACCAGATACTTTATTCTCCTAAGGATGTCCTAGTTGAAAATATTCCAGTTTCTGTGAGCTGTGGATCATGATGACCCCTTGCCAGCACCAACATTCTGTTAATAGAAATTTCCCTCATGGATTGTGTGTGAGCTGTTTTAGCACTTCTGAGCTTGTAGATGCTGATAGCAGGTGTTTTTATCTGAAGCTATCTCATTAATGATGGAAGCTCCAAGTGCTGACTTCATCTCAGCAGCTCTTATGGTGATCCCTTATATTATGTGAATTCCCTCCTTTGATCTTTTCTTGATAATCCTACAGTTTTCTTCAGTCACTACTACAAAACATTTAACTTTTTCAAAAATGCCGTTACTATCTTTCTACTTCCATAAAAAACATACTTTTGTTCATTTTTAAGTAGTTTCCTGTCATCAAATGAAATTTAACTAGATATCTGTGTGGACTGCTTAGCATTTACTCTTGAATAATTTGCCTAAATAACCTATAAAATAGGAGATTAGTTTTGCTGGATAGAACCTATGATTTTGTATCACACAGCATGAAAGCACAGATTCTCTATCTTTTCATCTTCACCTGTAGCTGGTCAGCTTAAGCATCCTATACTTTCTGGCCAGGCTCTTCCCACCATCTGAAATGAACTATTTTTCTCCTTGCCTTAACACCAGGCCACAAGAGAATTGCTGAATGTTCCTCTGTACAACTCTACTTAGCACAGCACTTGATGCTTCTATTACCCCATTCTAAAGAACTGGCTGAAATCAATTGTCCATTTTACAATTACTAAGTTTGGCAAACCTACAAATGGCACTGAATAAAACATTTCTGGTGCTGCTAAAAGTTAGTCAAAGAATTAATGAATGTCAATATATCTCTGAAAAATAGTAAATTTACAAATAGCTGATCTCACTTAAATTTTAATTAAAAATTGCAACAAATAGATTGGCATGATGAAGATTGCAAAGAAACAAACCTTGTCAGGCTCAAACTTGTTTGATCATGTGTATTTCTTGTTAGCCAAAAGGATTCCAAATCACATCTAAATAATTTAAAAATTAATTTCTAATACAATTTGAAAGAAAATTGACATACGAATTTATTTTAAGCTGTTAACATTTCAAGACTATTATGTATATGTGCATCCCTAATTCTCACTTTAAACCTATTAATTGAGCATATTAACCTTACCAATAAAAATCTGGCCATTATATGAAATAAAAAATGAATAAGCTCTATGGTATAACTTTCTATAACATTGTCCCATACTCTCATAGATAACATAAAATACACAAAAAATATGTTTGTTTATTTCATGTGGTCACAAAGAGGTCAGGTTTATATTTGAATTTGTTATTTTCACAAACATTTCTTAAAAGTTAGAGATTAATAATTGTTTAGAAAAGCAATGATAAATATAACAATGGGCATCAAAGTAAAAGAAGAGAGACAAAATGAATAGATGTCATACCAGACAACAAAGCGACTCATCTGTGGACTCATTCTAAGTAAAGAAAATAATGGCACTAATAAGAAGGCATTTTCTTTATTATAAGTAGTTTGGATGCAACCAACAAACCTAGAGATAGAAATGGCAGCCTAGGTTTCCGAACAGCAGGGGCAGTGACGAGTAAGAAGGGACCCTGTTAAGAACTAAGCTCTGAACAGAGCCTATGTAAGACTATGTTTTAATTTATCATAGTGGGAGCAAGAGAAAGGTAAGATGGTGATCAGGGAGATGGATGCCTGCTCAAACTAACATTCTTGCTGACTGAACACAGCAGTAAACAATGGGAGTTAAATGTGATTCAGGAAAAGATTCATTGGAGAGGCTAAGACACTACACAGGAGAAACTCCCAAATCCCCGGAAATATTCTACAACTGGGAGAAGGATGTGTAGAGGAGAAAGTCAAATCTAAGGAGGATACAAGAAAAGGGAAAAATATCTGCTCAACTAGGAGATATGAACTTATATATGGGTAATAAGACCAGGGGGCAATGGTAGGGCTTATGGAGTTTCTAGGCTCATGGCCAGCATAATTTTCCACAATGTCAAGAAACTGGAAGATCATCCTCTGACCAGAGTACTTGAAATAAGGATATGTTCTTCATCCTTTGTACAGAGTTCTTGAAATAAGGATACTCTCTTCTTTCATTCAAAGGTATCTGCCATCTCCCTCAAAGGCATTTCCTCTATTATTTATTCTTCAGCAGTAGACCCATACAAAACTGAGGTGTTTATATTTTTGATGCTGGGAATTATTTTTCTAACCTAATATGATCTATATCAATTATGCACTAATTCTTTGGGAAATGATTGGACATATAACAATTTACATGACAGTAAGTTGGATTTGAATATATTTTGCAAAATCCTTATGTAATCCTCAAATAAACGTTAAATATTTTATAAGGGGGTATAAAGACAATTAAGACTAATTGAGATGTTATGTATGAAATACACAAAAATTCAATAAAATGTATGGTTTTAGAAAAAAATGGAAGCTATCTTGTAGGTCAAACAATATGGCTGACACCTTAATTACAGCCCTTGTGAACTAAAGTCAAAAGGAACAGGAATTCAATGTAATTCTTGGTTGCATAGTAAATTCAACACCATCCTGTGCTACAGGAGCCTGTCTTAAAAATTAACAAAAAAGGGTATCTTATTCTTGGCTACAATCTTCATTTTCCTGTCTCTAAGTGAAATGTATAAGAATTTTTTAGTAAATGCCCTGGTTTCTCTGTAAAGCAAAGATGGGGAAAAGTTTATCTCTTCCTGTGTCTATTTCACTATTATGAGATGGGCTCTACCTGACCTTGAGCTCCAGTCAGACTCCTCCTTCCAATACCTTTACTGTTTGGTTGTGCACCAGATTAGGGAAAATTAAAGTACATCTACAACTAGACTTAGCTTTTTATTGTCAAAATGATTCTGGTATGTCAGATAACACCTCACAAATAGCTGTAACTACCACTCCTTCAAAGACTACAAATAAAGGCAGCTTCTGATAATAAATAAAATGTAGAAAACAGTATTTACCAAATAACATAAATTTGGATCTCAGAATTTCTATATTGGCCTATGCAACTTAGAATACATTTGTACATATTTGACTAAAAAGGCATTATGACTTAATCACTTTGGTTGGCTTTTTGTAATTCTTGATAAATAATGAGATTTGGAAAGGCAAGGAATTAAACTATAAGTTCCAGTTATTATATTTTCTTTTAAATTTTTTTTAATTTTTTAAATTTATTTTTGTATGTGTATGAATGCACTGTCTGCATGTAGGTTTGTGCACCCGTGTCACGCAATGCCACAGAGGTCAGAAGAGGGCATAGGATTCTCCTGGAACTGGAGTTAAAGCCAGTTTTCAGCCTCCATGTGGATGCTGGGAATCAAACCTGGATCCTCTGCAAGAGCAGTCTGCACTCTTAACTGTTAGGCCATCTCTCCAGCCCTCATTATATTTTCTTTCTAAGCATTAGGTCCTATAACTCAAGTCCCAGCTATGTATTATTCTTTTACCTAGTTAAACAACTAACTAATGTAGTAACTGTCCAGAGTAATTAAAGCTCTACATAAACAAATAAGCACCCTCACATCTTAAGTTTCCAGCCATACCTTCTTTTCTAGCAATATAAATGTATTTATTGAAAATTTAGTTAGATATTTATGCATTTCCCTGTGCACAGATTTTACTTAGCAAAATGACATTTTAAAATATATTCCAAGCTCTCTGAAATATATGCATGCACATACATAAAAAGAAGTTAAACTGTGTTGCCTTATAGTAGGGGTCCAATACCCTACTAGGTTCTTCAACCTAGCAAGTGAAAACCTGAGTACCAGGAAGAAGTTCTCACTTTTTGAGTTCTTGGACCATGAGTCTCAAACAATACAGAATATAGGCATTATTCTTGGTTACCCTATAGAACAGTAAGACACTATTGCCTAAGACAAGACACACTTGAGCCATAAAACATGGAGAAATGAAGCAAGTACTGACCTGGGAGCTTCATTCTCCTTTCTAGCTTTCATGGTACTAAAAGGTACTATTTATTCACTCTACAGTACAAGAAAACTTATTGTTACTCTTACCCAGCTTTGAACCTTAGAAGCTACAAAAACAAATGAACTGCCAAGATATACCCACTTCTGATATAAGACTCTGACAGACACCATCTTCCTCAGTTCAGTTGCACCCACTAGTCTAAGATCATCACAGCTTAGTTCGTTGACTGTTCTCACCCCTGTGTAGAAGGAGGGGCAGAGAGAATCAGGTGACTTTCTCCCATGAGTCGAGAAACACCTCCCAACTCCTGATGAGAAATTCAGTGCTAATCGCATATGGTCTGGCAGACCGTGTGTGTGTGTGTGTGTGTGTGTGTGTGTGTGTGTGTGTGTGTGTGTTTCTGCGTGTCTGTGTGTGTTTTCTCCCCATTATTTGGGACTATGGGGAAGCCATCATCCATGCTTGGATAAAGACTTGGGTGCTACCATAGATGGGGAACACCCAGACCAAACACCCATTACTCTGCAAGTAAGCTCAATAAACTCACTGGTTTCTCAGAGTGCACTCTGGTGAAATAATAACTTGGTTTGTCACTGGGACCAGGGGAGGAGGAAATTGTTTACATCTCCTCTCAAGGAATTTTAGCAAGACCTCTAGTAAGATAGTGTCACAAATTTTTCAGGGGTAACAAATCACCCTTTGATTTGATCTAGAGCCCACTCCACCAGAGGATACCCAGGATACCCATACATGGCACTATATATGACACAGGGCCAAGAACTATGGGTAGATAGGTCATGGGCCTTAGGGGGGAACATACTACACATATTCTACTAAATAAATATATAGTTAAAATGACACCTAATGACTTATTGCTATACAAATAAATTAATGAATCTCCCAATGTTCATCAGAGAAGCTTCTCACAGTAAAAGGTAACTATCACAGAGACTCACAACCAGTCAACCTACACTGAATAAGAGACCACAGAGTGTTCAGCCATAAATGGTACATCTATACCACACCCTCATCCCAAGTTTCAGAAATCATTGCAGAAGACCAAGCAGAGATATAAGAGTGATTATAAGGAAACAATGTTTTCTAAACAGCAAGGCAGCTACACATGTGAACACACAACAATTGTGACAAGATGCACAAACCTGCTCAAGTCCAAGCCAGACAAAATTCTAGCATGCAGGGGGGAAAGAAGGAGGGCATGAGGTCCCACCCTAAGCAAGGAGCTATTGGCATATGATAACTCTGGAGAAGTCAGTTTTCTTTAAGGGTGTGACCCCTGTTACATTGACATTACATAATCCAGGGCTGGTCCCACATTCAAGAGAATTCTGGCAACAGAAATTACACTCAATGTGGAAAAAAAAGAACATGAAAGTGGGTGAATGGGGAGGTAAAGGCAGCACTGGGAGTTATTGGGGAATGAAGGGATAGGATCAAAATATATTGTATGACTTTCAAAGAAATAATTTTAAAAGTTGAAATATATATTCCAACACTGCATAAATAAAAGGACTTTTTCCAAAAATTATTTCATTTTTTTTCCTATCTAAAATTAAAGTCACAGGAGAACAAGTCAGGATTGAGTTGGGGATCTCTACTGCAGCATTATGTGACTGACTTTAGCTCCCAGCTGCTCACTTTAGCTTACACATGTCAATGGCATACAGAGCTCCAGAATTCTATGTTTTGCTGTGATAGAATATTTTGATGAAAATGTAAGCACTGTGTCTAACACACTGTTTTATTGCACACAGTAGATTCTTAAGAAGAAAGGGTTGTCATCTGTTTTGGTTGTTCAACCAGCAAGGATTCTTAGCAGTGATTGCTTTGAAATGTTTATTCACCCCAAATTAAAAATTTTAATAATAGCACATTTTCAGGAGCACTGACCATGGTCAAATTGTTTAGACAACATCTAAAATTCTACCCACAGTTCTAAAACCTAGAGCTTTGTTAGCTTACACAGCCAAGCACTAGAGAATATTTGATAATTAGATATAGCCAAAGCCCAGATTGGGAGGTTATGATTGGTGGAAGGAAAGAAAGAAAATGGAAGGAAGGAAGGAAGGAAGGAAGGAAGGAAGGAAGGAAGGAAGGAAGGAAGAAGGGAGGCGAGGGCAAGGGAGGAGGGAGGGAGTGGGTTGGGGGGAGCGTACGGGATGTTGGCCTGTGGGGGGAGTGGATCAGGGACGAGGGAGGGAACGGATTGCAAGAAGGAAAGTATGAGAAGTGGACCGGCAGATGGAAAGAGAGTTGGAAGAGGAGAAATGAACAGAATAGATGGTGAATATTTGTCCTTAGCTTAGGATCTTTTAAAGAGTTTTAAATGACTAGGTCTTGTCGCACAGGCCTAAAATTTATAGTTAGGAGACCTAGGCAGGAGGATTGCAAGTTCCCCAGCCTGAGCTATTAGCAAGACACTGTCTCCAAAAAAAAAAAAAAAAAAAACTTAAAAGGGAGCTGAGAATATAGGTGAGTGGTAGAGCAATTGCCAACTAGACCCTAAGAACATACAACATTATAAACAATAAGTGAAAGAGAAGAAATTGAATCTAAGTCTCTCTGAATCTAGAATTCCTATTCTTTCCTCTAAACAGAAGACCAGGAAGGTTTAGCGTACCCATGCTTTGTTCTATTTAAGGATACACCCATATACACTCAGTCCCGAATCCCTGTCAGCCTTGGTAGGACAAAGCCAGAGCTGCTCTGTCACTAAGCTGGCTTAGAAAAATCACATATTTCATCTGTACTGCCCGCCCCAGTAGGGGCCAGACTATGAGATCCCTCCTGAAATCCTGTCTTGGTTTCTAGGTCAACTGTTCCTGATGTGTGTTCATAACTCATCAGAGTGAAGCATGGAATCTCGTTAGCCGCATCCCTTCTGTGATGGGCCTCCAGGGAGCGCGATTTACTCTTTGTTGCGTGCTGCTTGCTGTCAGCATGATTCACCCAAAATTGACAAGAATCTGCTTCATTAAAGCAGGTGCCATCCAGACCTGTCGCCAGGCTCAATTTTACCAGTTTTTCTGGTAATCAGCTTCTCCCCTGCTTTTCCTCTCTGGTCTTCTGCGCTATGTGTGCCTGTAATCTGCATTCCCTTAGAAGATTATTTTGCTTTTTGCCCCTACAGATTTTCCCCTACAGAAGCTACAAATGCAGATATGTATCTCTATAGACAATGATTTTGATTAATGAATTTTTCTTTTTTAAATATAATACATTATCTGGACAAAAGGAAATATGATAAAAGTCCAAGGAAGTAAAACTCTTTTCAAATAAGTTCAATTTTTATATATATTTTTGTTGTTATTAAATGTTTTTCGTAGGTCATGCATCATTTCTCAATCGAATCTAGAATCAATTCCCTTTCCATGCTCCCCACCCCACCCGAGTCCCTGCACTCTGCCATACATGTCCTGCATCCTTTTTCCGAGTCTTTGCAGAGATTTTTTCAGATCTTTTGTTGTTGTTCTCTCCAACTTGTATTACTACAGTATATATACATATAAATATACATAGTTATATATACATAAATATATATACATACATACATACACACATACACACACATATCACCTGAATTGGAGGATTTTTTTCCTAAAAGATGTCATGTTTTCCTTAAGGAAGTGCTCCAAGTCCTCCTTGGCAATCCCAAACAACTATCAATCCTGACTTTTGCTCCACATTGGGGTCTTTCCCTCCTATGGTCCCCCAAATGAAGTCCAGTAAGCACCTGCATCCTGTCTTGATCCCCCTGCACTGGCCTCCATGATACAGCCCAGGTAGTCCAACAATGGCAGTCTATATTCTGACGAGGCTCTCATCACCTTAGCTGTTTAGTCCACAAGCTGGGTATCTCAGTAGTCCCCATCTGGCATTGAAGATTTGGAGGATTCTTGGAGAGACATGAGTCCTCAGTCCATACTGGAAGGTTAAAAAGCTGTGTCTCATGTCTTTGAGGAGTGCCAAAAGCGGTGGCAGCCACAGAGTTGATGCACTTACCAGTAAGAATTAGAGATAGGCCAAACAGTACTCTCTTTTTTTCTTTTTGTCGTTTTACTAAGATCTCAAGTTCTATGTCTGCAGTACAGTTTCTCTAGTCTTACTGATTATTTATATCTGGTTGTACTTTCCTTTTGGATGCTTAAGGCCACACAGTTAGCCCAGATTAACCAAGGTTTTTTGTTTTCTCAAGGTCAGTTGAGGATCTGGTCCTTAGGGGTCTCTTGTTTTTTTTTGGTGGGGGGGGGGAGCACCTTGCTCCTTTCAGCTTTTCATTTACCAGTTCCATCCACTGGAAGACAAAATCAGGTCTTGCTAGACCAAGCTTCCTTTTCTGAAGCATGAGCAGACTTTCCTCTTTATAGACTGGACACTGGCTGAAGTTACACTAGTGGCTCTCCAAGACCTCCCTGAACAGGAAGACTGATCATTTCAAGAGATGTCCCCATGCATAGTCCCCTAAGACTTAGTTGACCTCTGAGAGCAAGGAACAAAATTATCCCTTAGGTCCCTCGGCCAAATTGGTATGGATGTTAAGTATGGTCGTTAAGCACCCAGAAATGCTAAGTTGCACCAGCCTATTACATTGCACCTATATTAAAATTGTATCCTTTGGAAACAAGCTGTATGTTATTTCCATCTCATATTTCTTGATTCACATCTTTCCATTTTAATCCCATATTACTTTAAAAGATGCACACCTACCCTCCATCGTGTACCAAAAACCCAAGGTCTAAAAATAAATGTTAGGTCAGCTCTAGAACGTGTTTAGGGGTTTCCAATGCAAGAACACTGTTGTCTTAAGTATCCCTCATCTCTGTGGATGCTAGTACCAAGTACCTAGTTGTAAGACAGACGGAGCAACGTTAATGTTATAGTCTTCATGATCAAATAAATTCACTTTTAAGGAAACAAAATGACATACAGAAGAGTCAAGTCTCCATATGACATGACTTAAAGAGTCTAAAATAAGAGAATCCTTTTCATCTCAGTCATTCCATTTGCACTCTTCCTTTCAGAACTGTACCCAGGTTCAAATCTATTGTGTGTGTGTGTGTGTGTGTTTTATGTGTTGTATGTGTATGTTTCATGGATATAGATTATATATATATATATATATATATATATATATATATCTTACAATCAAATAAATGTACAATTATTTTCATGATATATTTGTGTCTTATCAAAACAAGTATTATTTTTCATTTTAAGCCAATTTTTTTGAAGTTCTGTGCATTTCATAGAACATTTCTCCATCAAATTCAGACCCATTCCTCCTTCCTTGCCCCCCGCCCCACCAGAGCTCATGCATCATGCATTCTGCCATAAATGTCTTTCATTTTTTTTCTGTCTTTTTTGTTTAATTTTCAAATGCAGAAGTTTACTGTCTTTGGGCCACAAGTTCACTGTTTCAGTCAGTTTTTTGACCAGTCTTTTCTGCTGTTGTTATCTTTGTTGTTGTTTCCAATATACATCACTCCAAAATATGTATGTATGCATGCCACACATATATCAAGATTATGGACATATTTAGTTTTAACACCTGCAGCTATGATTATTTTTGTTTATTAGGCTTAAAAGACTGTCATGTGTTCCTTAAGGAAGTGTGTGAAGGCTCCGCCTTCGTGAAGCCCAAACAACACAACCCCATTGCCCCTTGTGCTCCCACTAGGATCTGTCACCATGGTCCCCAAGTGGTTGTTTTTTTAATTTATTTAGTGTGTTTGTAGGTAGCTGTACTGTCTGCATGCAGGTCTGGTGCACCGTGTCGTGCAATGCCGCGGAGGTCAGCACAGGGATCTCGGATTCCCGGGAACTGAGGAGTTCTCCTGGATTTGAAGTTACAGACGGTTCTTAAGCCGCCATTGTGGGTGCTGGGGATCGAACCGGGGTTCCTGCGAGAAGCAGTACGGTGCTCGTAACCGCTAGGCTATGCCTGCCAGAGCCCCCCCCAAGAGTGTTTTTTAAAAGTTAGGCAAAACCCTTGTATTATATCTTAATAAATATAATAGGTGACAGATACTAACTTTGTTCATAGAATACCTTTCCAGACTATATTTTTTCTTTAGTTTCTTTTTAGTGAATGAATAACACATTGATAATATTAATCTTATTTTAGGCTCAAGTAATGGGATTTTGTAGAGTTTGAATATATTCAATACTTAATCAATAGTCCTAAAATAATTTGGAAAGATTATCAAATACAATTGTTTCTAAAAAACACGGTTGCCCTGTGCCTAACTCAAAAACCAGTGATGATAATTTTTAGTAGCTAATACAAATTGAATACTTAATCTTTGCCAAACATTGTTGCAATCCCTTTCATGCACTGATTCAATTTCTTTTCATATGTACATGCAAACAAACATGAACTGTATTACATGAAATTATTATCGCATATTTCTACAAGAAAGCATGAAGTACAAGATGTTTAGGCAGCTGATCCAACATATTAGAGCCACTTACTGTCTGATGAGCCTGGAATATGAACAGTCACACTCATACTCAGAACCCCTGCCCTTAGCCCAGCAGTCACCTAGCCTCTTTACTCAGGAACACAATTCAATGAACATACATCAAACTTGGTCTGCACTTGAAGCTTTAAGTATATATCTAAAATATAATTTCTCCAGCGGGGGCTCTAATTTACAAACATTAGCAGTGGTATCATCATCTAAATATATCTGCATTTTTTTTAATTTTATTTATTTCTGTATGTGTATGAATGTACTGTCTGCATGCAAGTTTGTGCACCCGTATCGTGCAATGCCGCGGAGGTCAGAAGAGGGTCTCGGATTCCCCTGGAACTGGAGTTCTCCTGGAATTGGAGCTTCAGACGGTTCTCAGCCACCATGTGGGTGCTGGGGATCGAACCCGGGTCCTCTGCAAGAGCGGTCAGCGCTCTTAACCGCTAGGCCATCTCTCCAGCCCTATATCTGCAAATTTAATTTTTTCCCAGTGTTCTGGATAGCTTTTTTCCCAGTGTTCTGGATAGCTTTAGTGTCAACTTGACACACCTGGGTTGAGGGAGCCTCAATTGGGGAATTGGCTCCATTGGACTGGCCTGTGGCCACATCTGTGGAGTATTGTCTTGATTGTCCAGCAATGTGGGAGGGCCCAGCCCACTATGGGTGGTGCCACTCTGGGCAGGTTGTTGTGTACTGTATAAGAGGGCAGGCTGGGAATGGGCCAGGGGAGCAAGCCAGTAAACAGCATTCCTCCATGGCCTGTGCTTCAGCTCCTGCCTTCAGGTTCCTGCCCCGAGTTCCTGCCTTGGGCTTCCTGGGTGATGAACTGTGACCCAGGAGATGAGAGCTGAATAAACCCTTTCCTCCCCAAGTTGGTGTCGGTCAGAGTTTTGTCACACCAATGGAAGAGAAACTAGAACACCCAGTATCTTCTTTACAGAAAATATCTTAATTGGAACCATCCATGATAATAATAGTGCTTTGTCTTTTCATTTTCTGCTATATCTCTCAAATATCTTTAGCTTTTATTTTTCATTTTTTACTGCTCTAATAAACTTGTATTCCTTTTCTAGGCTTACATAATTTTCTTCAAATTGGGGCTTTGAAATGGAATATGACACTAGAGCAATAATGCCTACTATTTATTCAGAATATAGTATGTGTCTACAACTATGCTTTTTCAGCTATCAAGTTCTACATATGGGTTTGTAAAAGCAGATTTTAGTTCAGTATTTTCAGATGAGTATATAGAGGTTAAGGTACTCCTGATACTATGTGATAAAGCATAATTCAAACCCAGTGTCTATGATCCCTTTTCATATTAACAACATACAGGAAAAGAATAGAGGATGAGTCTGAGAAAAGTAATGAGAAATGAAGTGGCAGAGGGGATTATGTTAGAAAACTTTCCTCAAAGTTGGAAAGGGAGAAAGGACATTTTTGGTGACCTACATCGATTGGCATTTGATGTATGTATGATGCATATGATGTGTGTATGAACTGAAATCACTCCTGTCACCTCCAAGAAACCCTGTCCCTGACCTTCATTCCCACATTTCATTTCTTCAAAATAGATACCTAGATATGTTTCAAGTCAGCTTCCTCAGCTATCATAGCAGTTTAGCTGTAGAAACATTAGAAAGAAGTTAGACAAGACCATTCCAGATTTATCTTTCAAGTTATTTTCTATGGGGGCAATAAAAGATTTACATTTGTTATTTCTCATACCTTTAAATACATTTTCCCAGAAATAATAAAAGAATATTTGCATAACTTTACTATAGAAAAAGTGACAGACTCATTTCCTTTTTTTTTTTTCTGAACAGCAATGCTCTCCTATACTCAACTTACCTAAGCCATTAAAACTATTCAAAACAAGACCTAAAATGACCTCAGAACCATCATGGAATCACTCTGCCCCTAAAGAAAGAGCTTCATTAAGATAACTCCAGGAGTATAAATTGACATTCTCTCTTTAAAGCCCTTAATGGGAGGTAATTATACGACCTTCTCCATTAGCTCATTCCATTGCTTTAAAATGATTCTCACACCAAAACTGAGGGAAAGTATCACTATTTTCATTCTCTGTAGAAAAAAATTCTGAAAGAAATGGTGTCCCTGAAACCAAAATAGTCATATTACTAAACAAAAATATGTTCATGTACACATCTGTCCAAGAAATCTCAGTGGTCAAAGATAGCTGGGTGCCTAATATGGTGAAATTCTTAGTCAAACAGATGGTGTATTTCTACTAGCTAGTATTTCCTTTAATAACTATCATTTTCTCATCCATTTTGAAATTAAAAAAAATATTCATTCAAGCACCACCAACATCAACATATAGTATGCATAATCTATTTAACATATGTGTCAGAACTATTCTTACTCTGGTATACGATTACCCTAATATAACATTGGGAAAGCAAACAAATTTATTTAACCAAAAGGCATAGATCTGTGAACAACTTCCTTTGACCAGAGAACATGTTAGAGCAATGTTTTAGTAGTTTGTGGTTAAGGAAACTGATGATGATTCAGAGAGATAGACAAATCTCAGGTAAATCACATTGTGTCACACCCCAGGAAGATCAAGCTGTCAGTTGTGTCCCAAGTAGAACACTATATATCAATTGGATGAAGTAGAAAGCAAGAGCTCAGAGAGCTACACATACTGAAAATTTTGGTGATCCAGAAATCTTTAGAGAAGCAGGGACAGAGGCACTGATATCTAATCTCATATCTATGAGAAAAATTCCTACCATGAAAATACCTCAGGTGTGTAAATTTTATGAAAAAAAATACTGTTTATACTGTGGTATGTGGTGCATCAGACCTTGTTTGACTGCTAACTTCTATTTCAAAGAATTTTTTATTCTTTTTACTTTTAGATAAACAAAGATATGGAACAGCTCAAAGGTAATGTCAACAGCAGTTACAAGTTTTATTGAAATAGTGGAAAATAAGTTTCAGTGAGATCAAATGGAAAGAAAGCAAAGGTAATGATTCCAGATGCTGGCATGAAAGATGGATGAGTATACAAGAAATGCTTTCCTTTGGGTAAGAGATTCAGACAGTATCTGATGTCAGTAAAGGAAATCCAAGGTATAAAAGACATGATGAATTTCTATTAGTTAAATTCAATTGTATATAAACTTGGGTAAGCCCAGTTTGGTTTTAGCCATTGATTCTAGTTAGAAATGTTTAGTTAAACAAGAAAGGGTAGATGCCAGGCATGGTGACATACACTGTAAGCCCAGCACTCTGGAAACGTAGGCAGATGAATCTCTGTTCATTTAAGTCCAGCCTGGCTTATTATGGGTTTCCAAGCCATTTGGGTTTATTGGGAGATGCTGTCTCAAAAAAAAAAAAAAAGTAAGACAGAGAATGATAGGGGAGGTAGATAAATTTTATGACAGATTTCAATACTGAAAATGCAAATTTCATAAAGTGAATTAGCCTGGAGAAATTCTATCATCTACGAATACAAAGGACACTGCCTTTTGTGCCTCCTATAATTAGAGAGAGGAAGGGGAATAAGGAGTTAGTAAAAATGGACAAAAAGATCAATGTCTGAGAGAGGTTATTCAGAAGATGCAGCAGCCCAGCAAATGCCAGAGGGCCTAGGAAATAGCAGAGGTTTGTATTGCTGGGAATCATCTCTCATCTTCAAAAGAATAACCCCGTTTTTTGTTTATAACACAAAAAATTGTTGTCTTTCTTTAACAACTGAAAATAAGCATTAAGACCAGTGAGAGGCACCAAGATATGAAAATAAGATTTTCCAACTCTCATCCCCTTCACAAACCTAAGTTTGAACAATGATTCATGCATGAAAATACCTTCTTGGGAGTTTAGGAGGCAATGCAAGACATTAAAGCATTAGATGTAGCAAGAAAACATGTACTGAATAGAATAGCAATGACAAGTTTATATTACACTCATCACCTCTGCTCCAAACCCAGGAAGCAGAGCATGAAAATAGATGTAATTTTCTTGGGGCAAGGAACGGCAAGTAAGCAAACAGATGTGCTTTATTACTCAATGAAAGGTCTGCCCAAGTAAAACCCAGCACTGGACATGAAAGCTAGCTGACATTCTACGCCAATACACATGTCCTCAGAGGTTCCCAACCAGACTCCAGACCCTCTCCAAAACCCCAATTATCATTTCCATCAAAGAGAATCCATGATCCAGGCTGGACATGCTATTTCTAGGTATCAGGCTCATCCCACTCTCTGACTCAGGAAGGTCAGTCTGCCAGAGCTCTTCTACAAGTCCATCAACTGGTCACATCACACGGCCTGTTTAGAAGCTCTGGAGGGGCAAGGAGGTTGAAGCTATTTCCAAAACAAAGAAATTGTTAAAAAACTAGCATATGTATCTATAATTTCAAACATACAAACCAACAAAGAGCAAAAAGTAAGAAATATGTAAAACTAAGGAAGCATAACAGATCCAATGATCTTTTATTGGACAATGATCTTTACAAAACTAAGGCTGATCCAAAAGAAGTGACCATACACAAACAGCCAATTCAAAATCATTTTAAGTAATATGAGAGAATTTCAACACCTAGAGAGAAACCATTTAAATTTTAAAAATAAGCAAAAAAATATAGGGAATTTGACAGAGTGAAATTAATACATTTTTCAGAAAATGTGGAAAACAAAAGAATGAATTAAAAATGTAATATAAAATAACAATACCAAAACTGAGCAAAAACGAGAAAGAATTATTAAAATTAAAGAAAGATTGCTAAATATGTACAGTAGAGGAGAAGAAAGGATAGAAAAGGCCAACTAAGGCTCAAAGATTTATGGTTAGTTACATGATCAAAAGAATATTTGATTAGTGAGAGTCCATGAAGGAACCATTGTGGAAAAGGAGGAGGAAAGATTGTAAGACCTAAAGGTGGTGGATGACCACAGAANACAAGAATGAATTAAAAATGTAATATAAAATAACAATACCAAAACTGAGCAAAAACGAGAAAGAATTATTAAAATTAAAGAAAGATTGCTAAATATGTACAGTAGAGGAGAAGAAAGGATAGAAAAGGCCAACTAAGGCTCAAAGATTTATGGTTAGTTACATGATCAAAAGAATATTTGATTAGTGAGAGTCCATGAAGGAACCATTGTGGAAAAGGAGGAGGAAAGATTGTAAGACCTAAAGGTGGTGGATGACCACAGAAGGCAGAATTTTCCAGACAGTTGGGAATTTCCTCATATGAACTCACAGCAACAGTGACAGCCTGCACACCACCCAGGCAAACTCAAGCTGACCAAATCCCAGCATAGAAGAGGGGAAGTGGATTAAAAAAAAAATCCCAATCTTAGCTGATACTAATAACTGCTGGGAAAGGGAGAGTTGGCTTTCTTTAAGGATGTGACTCTAGATAGGTTCACCAGCCCCCAGGAGAAGTATCCACACAGAACAGAAGACACAAACTTTACTGGATGGGTCTTAATACAAATGGCAAAGTATGTGAAATCCAGCAGGGGAGTTATCAGATGGGGCACAGCTACAGAAGAGGATCAAAATATAATAAAAATACATTGCATGAAATTCTCAAAAAATCAATAAAAGAAAAAAGTGGTGAAGGGATACAATGCTTATTTAACATAATATTAGTAGGGGCTGTGGGTTTGAGAAAGTAGTAAATTATGAGCCCAAGTTTAGCATGGGTGAGGCCCAAGTTTCAATCCAAAGCACCCTTCTCACACACACAAAAAAAAAAGTTGAAGGAACAGAAGAAAACTTTTTAATGAGTTTACTAGCTAGTTGTTGCTGTGATAAAATACCTAAAAGAAACAATTTAAAAGAAGGAAGATTTATTTTGCCTCAGAGTTTCAGAGGTTTCAGTCCATGATTTCTTGGTCCCATCCCTGTGATCCTATGGTAAGGAAGAGTATCATGGTGGACAGACTGTATCAACTCTGTCAACAGAATGGCATACCTGCTGGTGGGCCAGGAGCAGAGAAAGGGAGTGGGGATACGACAGACACTGAAGATATGCCCTCGCTGCCCTACTTCCTCCTAGATACTACCTCCTAATACCTGCCTCATCCTGCTCTAAATTCATGAATGGTTTAATCCATGCAAGAGGTTAGCACTCTTATGAGCCAGTCACATTCAGTGGTCTCATCAGTTGAAGACCAAATCTTCAACACTTCAGTCTATTTTTTTTTTTTTTTTTTGTTTTTTTTTTTTTTGTTGGTTCTTTCTAGAGACAGAGTCTTCCTGTATGCTCTGGCGTCCTGGAACTCACTCTGTAGACCAGGCTGCCTTGAACTCAAGAGATCCGCGTTGCCTCTGTTCTCCCCAAATAGCCTAGAGATTAAAGGATTGCGCCCCCACCCCCGGCATTTATTATGTGTATCTAATGTACTGTCTGCATGCAGTGTGTGCACATGTTGTGCAACCTTACGTGGAGTTCAGAAGATGTCGTCGGATTCCCCTGGAGCTTGGATGGTTCTCCTGGAATTGGAGTTCAGAGGATTTCCTTGGGCTGCCACGATGTTGGGTGCTGGGGATCAACACCGGGTCCTCTGTTCAGAAACGCAGTCGGCGCTCTTAACCGCTAGGCCATCTCTCCAACCCCAACACTTCAGTCTTTATCCACACATTACATTCAAGCATCCCAATGATGGGAAATATTATACCCAAACACAGGAAAATCAATTGTCTCTGGTTAGATTCAGTCTGAATAAGAATGCTCCAATATATATTTTCCTCAAACTGCCAAAATCAAAGACAAGATCTTGAAAATAGAAAGGTAAAAAAAAATCATACATAAGGGAGTTCCAATGAAGCCATTAGCATATTTATCAGGAGAAAATATATAGTTCAGGAGAAAAAGGGATATTATACCCAGAGAGCTAAGGTACAAGCCTACTAATCAAGGCATTGTATCTGAAAAAAACTAAACTTCAGAAATGGAAGAAATTTTTCTGAAAAAATTAAAGCTGAAGGAATTTATCACCACCATCCTCGTCTTACAAGTAATACTAAAGGAAATTTTCAAGCTGAAGAAATTTGCTGACTCTATTGCAAAATACATGAAAGTATAAATTTGCTTGTGAAAGTAAGTATAAAGTAAAAATCAGAATGCTAATATTAAATTGAAATTTTGGTAACAAATCTTTAGTATTTCAAATGGAAAAAAACTATCAAAATAATAATATAATCATTTCCTAAGGGTGACCATATAAAATGAATTGTGACCTTAAAACATAAATATGGAACAGTATAGAGTAAAAGTTTTAAGTTTTTCACAGGAACAAAGTTACCAGCTCTCTGGAAACATTTAAAAAATTTAGATGAGCTTTGTGGTAATGATAGGGCAAAAATCTATAGTAACTACACAAATAAAAAACCCAAGAACTCAAAAGAATAATAGCAAGCAGCCCAAATTTAGCAAAGGATAATGAAGCTCAAAGCAAAAATTAAAATTAGTTACAAAGTAGAAGACATCATTAAAACCAAGGCTTAATATTTGGAGTAGTTAAATACCATTAGCAAATCTTTAATAAAATGTTGCAAAAAGAAGACTGAAGTAAACAAAATCAGAAATTAAATGTAAGACATTACAAGTAAAACAAAATACATACAAAGGATTCTACGATATTACAATGATAAAATATGAAATGCATAAATTCTTGGACACTTGTAATCTATCATCATTGCATCACAAATAAATAGAAAATCGGAACAATACTGGATTAGTAATAAAATATCTCCTGTAAAAGAGCAGTAGAGGGTTTGGAGACTTCAGAGCTGCATTCTTTTTCTTTTTTTTAATTTTCAATTGATTTTTTTTTATTGATGCTTTGTGTATTTCATACATCATTTCCAATTCAGTTCAGGCATATATCCCCTTCCCTTCCCCCCACCCCACCTCTACCCATCCCAGATCATGCATTCTGCCGTAAGTTTTCTGCATCTTTCTCTGCTTTTTTGTTTTGTTTTGTTTTCATTTTTTTAACAATAAGTGATAATTTGTGAGTACAAGCATCCTTCATGTAAAACCAATTTGCAAGCAGTTGTGCCCAAACCCACACAGCTCATGGGTCCCACCATCCAGCACAGCAGGGGGGCTTGTATTGTTTCAAACATAACACAGAAATTCGACTCACAACTCGACTATGCTCCCCAGTCCCCATATCAAATTGTTTGCTTAGACCGTCTACTTCACATTATAAACCACAATCGTAGCCCTTAAATTCTACCACGCCACCTCTTACGCAGATTATTCCCTAGACTTAGAAAAAAGGGCACAGGTGGACAAAAAGCAAAACAATCTACTTTCACTGGAGCTGTAATTTTGGATTCTGGTCAATTCTAAGCCACTGCTTCTTTACTGCTGTTCTCAGCAGCACTGGCTTTAGCAGCAAAAACTCATGAGCAATCTGAATTTATTTATTTTTTAAAAAAAAAAAAAAAAAAAAAAAAAAAAAAAAAAAAATGAAGAGATAAAAAAATCTTCCAAACTCATTTAATGAAGCCTGATATTACAGGCCAAGATATTTGATAAAGCTGAAATTAAATTTAACACAAAAGAAGCTAACAAACCAAATTTCAAGGCATATTAAAAAGATAATGCAACATGGTCAAATGGGATTTATCCCAAAGATGTAAGGTTAGTTAGAAACATGCAGAACCATGAATAAGATGCTCCATATTAACAAAACAAGGATGCAAGGATAGTTAGAAACATGCAGAACTATAAATAAGATGTCCCACATTAACAAAACAAGGAACAAAATTTATATGTTCGTTTCAATAGATGTAGGAAACACATTTTTAAAAATTCAACATATTTACATATTTTCATTGTAAAAGCTCTCAAAAATTAAGTACAGAAATAATATATTACAACACAAGGCTGTGTATGACAATCCCACAGCTAATATCACATTTGACAGTAAAAAGTTGAAAGGCTTTCTCTGAGATTAGGAAACAAAATTCTTTACATTTCTGTTCAATGTATTACTGGAAATCTTGGCCAGGGTAAATATATAAAAGAGAATAAATATAATTCAAATTAGTAAGAAAGAATAATTGTGCCCATTTGCATATTACATGATAATATATAAAGGATACCTTGAAAATGCCACAAAATTAAAACTAATTCAAATAAAGCTACAAGATACAAAATCAACATACAACTTCTAGTACCTTTTTTAATTTTTTTAAATTTTGTTTATTTATTTATTTATTTATTTATTTATTTATTTATATGGGTGTACTGTCTGCATGTAGGTTTGGGCACCCATGTCATGTAATGCTGCAGAGGTCAGAAGAGGGTGTCGGATTCCCCTGGAGCTGGAGTTCTCCTGGAATTGGAGTTACAGACGGTTCTCAGCCACCAGGTGGGTGCTGGGGATCGAATCCAGGTCCTCTGCAAGAGCGGTTGGTGCTCTTAACTGCTAGGCCATCTCTCCAGCCCCGGATTTTTTTTATTTTATATTACTCCAAAATATGCATATATACACTCCACACATAAGTCAAAATTAAAAATTCTGAAAATAAACTATAGGTTGATTCCTAAACACATTTAGAGATTCACATTTTAACAGTAAGTTTGCATGCAGGTATAAAGTCGTGTAACTTTACATTCTTTTTTTAGAAAATGACTACATATCCTCCATCTATATATGGTAATTACAACGTGTGAGTATAACTGGTAGGATAATTCTAGAGCCCATTTATAGATTCACATTGTAATAGCACAGTTGCTTTCAGATACAATGAAATATAATAAAGTTGCTCAGTTTGCCTGCCAACTGGGGATTTGGTGTTAGCATCCACAAATGAAGGAAACCATTCGCCTCTTTTTTTCTGGGACCCCGCTACTTCACTTAGTATAATTGCTTCGAGTTCCATCCATTTACTAACAAAGCTCATGATGTCATCTTTCTTTATTGCTGCATAGAACTCCATTATGTAGAGGAACCACATTTTTATTATCCAGTCATCAGCTGAGGGGCATTTGGGTTGGTTCCAACTCTTTGCTATTGTGAAGAGAGCTGCAATAAACAAAGCTGTGCATGTATCTTTGTGGTAGGATGCATCTTGTGGGTATATACCCAGGAGTGGCATGGCTGGGTCAGGTGGTAGACTCATTTTGAGTTTTTTAAGGGTTCTCCACGCTGCTTTCCACAGTGTCCAGTACCATTTTTATGCTCACAAAAATCTTATATGCAAAAGAACCAATACAGCTGTCTCATTTACAGAAACTGCAAAAGCAGGAATAAATTTAAGAAGAACTGAAATTGTTCTACAAGAAATATATGCCATTCAAAGCAATATACAGATTCAGTTCAATACTGAATACTATCTTATGGTATTCTTCACATAAATAGATAAGGTAGTTTAAAATTCAAATAGAGAGAACGATGAAAGACATGTATGGCAGAATACATGAGCTCTGATGGGGAGGGGGCACGGAAGGGGAATTGGGTCTCAATTTGAGTAATAAATGTTATATGAAATACACAAAACTTCAGTAAAAATTCAAATGGGAGCACATGGGGCTCCCCTAAAAAGAGCCACAGTAAACAATCAAGAATAACATTGAGAGACATAATTTTACCTGACATCAAAATATATTAGAAAGTTATAAAACCCATATAAACAGATATATCCAAATGGAATAGAATAGAACAGAGAGGTCAGAAATAAATCATGGATCTTCAGTTAATATATTTCAACACATATTTTTAAAATATACTATGTGCAGTAACTTCAAGAGATAGTTTTGAAAGAAGTGAATATTCATGTGTAGAGTTATGGAATGAGACCCTTATCTCACCTGCCATACACAAAATCAACTGGAAACATATTAAAGTTTCACCCATAAGACTTAAACCATTTTTTAAATTTCTATTGAATTTCTGAGAAATTTAGACAATATATTTAGATCATATTTGACACCCTCTCATGTCTGTGCCCTCTTATAGTGCCCCCTAGGAGATTTCATGTACTTGCCATATATGTTAAGTCTTTTGGACCGCCTTTGGATTCCCAAATGTTCTGCAGCGCATGTCCATCTACTGATCTACTAGAACCTGTTTAACTTATCACGCCCTTAAGGAAAACCAACCCTCCTTCTCCCAGTAGTTATCAGTTTACAACAGAAAAAGTGGAAGCTTAACTTCCTCACATCTATGCTAGGATTGTCTTTGGGTTGAGTTTTCATGGGTCTTGGGCATGCTGGCACCAAGGCCGTAAGTTCATATGAGTAAGTAACCCTAACCCAAAGTCTAAACAACTGTTTCTTTGTGGTCATATCCCTCTGATTCTTTTTTTGGCCCATCTTTTGCAATGGTCCCTGAGACATGAGTGGCTGTAATTGTTAGAAGAAAACATATACAGTACTCTCCAAGATATAGGTGCAAGAAATAACTTTTTAAATCAGACTTTAGTCACTCAAGAATTAAGGTCAACAATAGACAAATGGGACCTCATTAAACTCACAAAAGTTTGTACAGCAAAAGAAACAACCAATAGAATGAAGAGGAAGCCCACAGATTGGGAGAAAATCTCCGATAGCTGTATATCTGATAAAAGATTACTATCCATAATAGATAAGGAAATCAAAAAACAAATTAATTAAAAAAACAAATGATCCAATTAAAAATTGAGCTTTGAGTCTGAACAGAGAGCTCTCCAAAGAAAAAATACAAATAGCTAAGAGATACTTTAAAAGTGTTTAACATCTTTATTAATTAGAGAAACAAATAAACCTACCTTACAATTTCATCTCATGATAGTTAAGATGGATAAAATCAAGAGAACAAAGGACATCAAATGCTGGAGAGGATTCAGGGAAAGAGGAACCCTCATTCACTGTGAGTGGGATTTCAAGCTAATGCAACTACTAGGGAAATCAATGTGGAGAACTCTTTAAAAAAAAAAAAAACTAAAAAGAAAGCTACCATATAATCTGCTTATACCAGTCCTTGGCATATACCCAAAAGACTTAACATTCTACTACAGAAACACTTGCCAAGCTATGTCTGTTGCTGATCTTTTCATAATAGGAAATGGAAATGACCTAAATGTCCCTCAGCTGAGGAATGGAAAATGAAAATGTGATACATTTACACAATGGAATTCTACTCAGGGTTAAAGAAAATCAAAATTATGAAATTTGCAGGTAAGTGGATGTAGCTAGAAATTATTAAACTAAGTGAAGTAATATAGACTCAGAAAACAAGTGTGGTGTGTTCTCTCTCATTTGTGGATAGTAGCTCCAAATCCTTAGATTTGAGCACATATTCTGATGTAAACTCAGGATCCACAATAATGGGTGGAAAACATGGTAGTAAAGGGGAAGAAGGAGAAAGAATAGGAGATAGGTCTTATCAAGGGGGAAATGGGGAAAAGTGGAATATTTTAACTGGGGATGGAATAGGGAAGGTCATATAGGGTTAGAGAGGAGAGGGAAATAATCCTGAGGTGGCATGAAAACCCAGAGAGCAATGCGTTGGCTCAAAAGCCTACTATTATATATATAATAAAGCCTACTGAAAACTAAACATTATATATATATATATAATTATTATATATATAATATGCATAATATATATTACTGCATGTATATATACTTAAGGTTATATAACAAGAAACACTGTCAGGCAGGAGAAACTTCCCTTTAAGTTGTTTTTGAAGTCCAAGAAACTCCCAAATTAACACAGTCTGTCACAGCCCTTGATTTAAAGATAAGACCCAGTTGCTGAAGACAGGCAATATATTGGACCCAGGACTTGGAACAACCAAGCTAAAACTGACCTGGAAGCTTTCTCCCTAAGAATAACTCCCATAGTATCAGAAGATACCACGTGAGTTGCCAATGGAGAAAGCCAATCAAGGGTCCTATCCAGCTGTAAAGCCTATAGATCACGATAGTAAGTGGTACGCTAATTTATCTCTATTACTGCAGATGTGTCATTTTTATCTTGGGAGTAGTCAGCAGATTTCTAGTTAGCTTAAGTTGCATTCAGGGAAAGGGAACTTTATTTGTGGTACTGTAAACACATGACTAGAGAGGTTATGGATCCTAGAATAAAACCTACTTTTGCCACATCCCCAAACCAATGTAATTTCTTATTGTATTCTATATATTTATCTTTATATTTACAGACAAGCATACCTCTCACCATTCATCAAAGAAGTTTCTTTTTGTAACAGATGGAGACTATTACAAAGTTCCACAAATGGTCAAAAACAGAGAATAAATGTCTTTGAGATGTCCAGCCTTAAGTGACACATCTACAATGCAACCTCTACCCTTAATCTCAGGGAACATAGTAGTACAGAGGTCAGAAAGAACATTAATTAATGCATCTCTCAAGTCTCACCAGAGAAGCTTCCTAATGCAACAGATTGTAATTAACCCATAAGACCACAATTAGCCAACCTGCATTGAACAAGAGAGTGCAGAATGCTTATCCCTGAATAAAACACCTATATCGAATCTAAAGCTTTAAACTACAATAAAACATGAGTCAACATCTATATGGCATTGTACTAGACAATGGTATTTTATATATATTTCCAAAAGTACAAGCAACAGAAGTAAAAATCTGCTGGAGGGCTGGAGAGATGGCCTAGCGGTTAAGAGTGCCGACCGCTCTTACAGAGGACTCGGGTTCGATCCCCAGCACCCACATGGCGGCCAAGAACCGTCTGAAACTCCAATTCCAGGAGAACTCCAGTTCCAGGGGAATCTGACACCCTCTTCTGACCTCCGCGGCATTGCACGACACGGGTGCACAAACCTGCATGCAGACAGTACATTCCTACACATACAGAAATAAATAAAATTAAAAAAAAAATATCTGCTGGAGAGGTAGTGCAAACTAGTAATCCCAGCACTCAGGAAAATCAGACAGGAGGATTGCAAGCTCCTCCAGTGCTGCATAAGGAGACTATCTCACAGACAAACAACCAATCACAAAGTGAAAATAGAGTCACAAATTGGCATCAAATTATAGTAAACTAAGTAGCAAACAATGAACAGAATGGACAAAGCAACAACATAGGGAAAATATTTGCAAATTATTCATCTGAGAAATTTATAACTTATATACTTTATTGTTTTATATGCATTGCTATCAGAGTCTTTACCCAAATACTTGTGTACTTACTTATTCAGTGTTTAGATTGGATGACAAATTTTATATTTTTAATAATAAAGGGTATTTCTAAATAAGATCATCTATGTTATACATCTTTTAATATTAATCAATAATAATTTAATAATATCTTAGCCAAGTGCTGATGAATGGAAAATATTGGCACCATACTGATCTCTGTACAATGCTTCTGTGTGATAGAGATGAATAGTTGCATCATGGGATTGACAAGACTCAAGGATAACATTTTGTAGTCTCCCAAAAATCCACATGCTAGAAATTGGGAATTGTGCATCTTTTAATATTTATGGAATTGATGTTTACAAATTTCAAATATCAAACTTTATACTCTATAACTGCCTCAACCTAATAACAAGAGAACAACCAATCCCATTATAATAGTAAAGTACTGGGGCATGAGAGAGATAGGTCAGCAGATAACAGTACTGTCTGCTCTTGAAAAGGACCAAGATTCAGTTCCCAGCACCCACATGGGGGCTAACAACTCCAGTTCCAAGGTATAGGACAGTGTATGGGTACACTTACATACATACAAGCAAAATGCTCATGCACACTTAAAATATAATAAATTTAGAAATGAATATATTAAAAAATAGTAGACTACCTAAATAAACATTTCTCAAAAGAAAAACAAATGACCACCATATATATGAAATTACAAATCAAAGACAAGCAAATTAAAACAGCAACAAGACATCACCATACTCTCACTAAAATAGCTGTTATTAACAGAGAAAAATAATGAATTTGTTGCATTTGTGGGGGAAAACAAGAAACACTTAGTATCCTCTTGGCAAAATGTAAATTAGCATAACCATTGTGGAAAACAGCATGGGGATTCCTCACAAACATACAAATAGGGGACTGAAGAGATGGCTCAGCAGCTGAGAACAACAGCTGCTCTTGCACAGGACTGGGGTTCAGTTCTCAGCACCCACAGGGCAGCTAACAAACATCCATAACTCCAGTTCTAGGGGAATCCAACATCTTCTTCTAACTCTGAAGGCATTGCACAGCGGAGGTGTACTTACTTGCATGCAGGAAATACACTCATTCATATAAAAATTAAATAAATAAAATATAAGAAAAATACAAATAGGACCATGTTGTGATCCCAGATTCTGATGACTGAAATATTTCTAAAATAAATTAAATTAATGCTTTAGATATTTCTGGACTCTTATGTTAAATGTAACATTATTCACAATGGTCTAAATAGATCAGCCTATGTGTCTAACAGGGGATGAAAAAATGAGCAACATATAATGGAATTCTCTTCAGAATATTAATGTTTTAAAAGAGGGAAATTTTAATTGATTAGAATGTTAATAGAGGGAAATCTTGAATTTCTGTATGATCTTGCTTATCTGTAGAAACTAAACATTTTAATACATAAGAGCACAGTGAAATGATAGTTACCAAGGGCCAAAGCATTAAGACCCAGGGTAGCAGGTCCATCCAAAGCCACCAAGGAGTACCAGGATTTCTCCTAATCATTTTATAAGTAAGACTATTTGAAATTTGTAAACATTAATTCCATAAATATTAAAAGATGCACAATTTCCAATTTCTAGCATGTGGATTTTTGGGAGACTACAAAATGTTATCCTTGAGTATTGTCAATCCCATGATGCAGCTATTCATCTCTATCACACAGAAGCATTGTACAGAGATCAGTAGGGTGCCCATATTGTCCATTCATCAGCACTTGGCTAAGATATTATTAAATTATTATTGATTACTATTAAAAGATGTATAACATAGGTGATCTTATTTAGAAATACCCTTTATTGTTAAAAATATGAAACTTGTCATCCAATCTAAACACTGAATAAGTAAGTACACAAGTATTTGGGTAAAGACTCTGATAGTAATGCATATAACACAAGCCATCACTTGAGGTTAATAATGAAATAATAATAATACATTTATTTAAAGCATTAGTTGTGGTTTACTGGAAAGAATTATGACTTGTAAATCAGATAGTCACAGTTTAAGCACTGCTTCTGGCATGTGCTACCCAACTTTAAGAGGTAAATTCTTTCCCCAATTTTCTCATGATCCAAAGTCCATTGCTGAAACACCCACTGCTCTCCCAGTTGATGAAAATTAAAAAGCCCTCCTACATAAAATTTACAAATCTATCTACATAAATGTAAATTTCTGAATTATTCACAATTTCCACTTAAATAAAATTTCCATTTAAGTTTGAATTTGTCACAAAACATTTTTTATATTGATAGTTTTCAAGATCTGGATTAAGTCTGGAGATGGAGTTACCCAGAAAGTCTTATTTTTATTTGTTTAAGATTTTTTTAAGAGCACCGACTGCTCTTGCAGAGGACCCGGGTTCGATCCCCAGCACCCACATGGCGGCCAAGAACCGACTTTTACACCAGTTCCAGGGGAATCTGACGCCCTCTTCTGATCTCCACGGCATTGCATGACATGGGTGCACAGACCTACATGCAGACAGTACATTCATACACATACAAAAATAATAAATAAAAATTTAAAAAAGTATTGTAAATCAAATTTATGTGTTTAAAAGTGAGATACTACTTTTAAGAGCCTCCAGAAATTACTTTTGAACTTTATTGCATTTATTGGATGTGTGTGTATGTAGGAGAGAGAGAGGGAGAGAGAGAGAGAGAGAGAGAGAGAGAGAGAGAGAGAGAGAGAGAGAGAGAACATGCCCTCGCATGAATGCTCTTAACCGCTAGGCTATCTCTCCAGCCCCAACAATACTTTTTTAAAATGCTGCCATGTAGAGTTTTTAAAAAGACTAAGTACTAGTCTTTTTGCTTCTCTTCTCTGCAGCTTTTCCCTTTGCTTCTTCCCAGTGTCTGTCTCAAGTCTAACAGTGAGTCATGTAACTAAGATAGGGAAACTGTTGTTATCTTGAGATTTGGCAGGGTTTTCCTTCCTGTATACATTGGACACATGTTTATCATTAACGTGAACATTCAAGTAGTAAGAAGATGAAATATTTTGAAGAAATTGTGTGCTTAGATTCATAGAAAGGAGAATCTTAATCACTCAAAAAAAATCGACTAATGTAAGTATGTTTACAAGGATTATTATAAAAAATTAAAACAAAAAAAAGATTTTTTTTATTTCACAGCTTTAAACTATTTTCTCACACTTAGTACTTCATGTGAAAAAGTACAATTAAGTTTCTTCCATAATAGGATGTGTAGTTCTAATTTTTAGTTATATTTGGTAGTGCATTAGTTAGAAATCTGAGGGGTACTGCTTAAATGCAATCAAGGACGAAAGAGTCCCATGAAATATGAAATTTTAAATTAACAGTATCTTTATACCTGAAAACTTTTTACCTCAAGTTAGCTATTTTTATAAATTGTGGGTATTGCAGTAAATTAAAACTATGCCAGCAATTCTGTTTGCACTTCATTTCCTTCTTTATCTTACAGTGTTCCCATTTATCCACTAATTATTGTTCTAGACAGTTGTTATATCCAATTATGTCGAGCTCTGATAATTCTAGATTTGATAAACCAACTTGTTATTTAAGAATATGATCGCTTTGATGTTGGCTTCAGGAGATGATTAGCTCTACCTGGGACATACCCCATAACCAGTTCCAACTGTTCTCTATCAGTTTTGTTTTATGTACCACAACTGTAGTACAACTAAAAGTTTCAAAAACATTTTAAGGAAAAAAGAAACTGACAAATGGTTTTAAGTGAAAAATGAAGACATCTCACTTTTCAAGTTGTTCTTTCTCTGACTGCTTATTATTCAGATGTGATTCACAGAGGAGCCAATCATGCGGCACCCGTCGTTTTTTTTTGTTTTTTTTTTTTTTTTTTTTTTTTTTTTTTTTTTGTGTTGACATGAGGCAGCTTCGTAATCAAAGAAATGAACGACCGGAGGAAAAGATCATTCCATCTAAAGATATGTATAAGCGTGTCAGCCACTTTTATTATTGAATAAGGGAATGATATATAAATTATGTCCTTGACTTTCAAGGAATTCCTGTTTCATTTTATTATAAAATTAACCATTTATAATCTGGAAATCTTTGTTAAGCACAATACAAGTTAGTGAAATTTAAATGTTTAACCTTCCATGTTTACCTTCCACTGGTTCTTATTATGCACTGAAAAAAATGTTTGCCTATTATTCACAAAATTTTGAATCTCTTCCTTTTCATGTATTGCTACTGCAATCAAACATAAATATTTTTACAGTTCTTGTACCAAGGAAATCCTCTGTTTTTATCATTGAAAAGGATTTTTGTTCCAGTGAAGGGCTCCACAGCTGTCCAATTCATTTAAAATTTACATTTCCTGTTCTTCAGATGCCAATGAATTGATATGCGTTTTACATTTGGGCCTTATTGAACCATAAAATCTCAGCACAACTGGCATTTTCAGTCTTTAAAATTAGTAGTTACTTGAATGTGGAAAAGTCTATCCTTAATTTTGAAAAGTAGTTGTGTTAATTACAAACATTCCACAGTGCCTCTTTTCTTAGTGTCTCTTTTCAGAAGTTTCATACAGAAGTTTACATAAAAGCAGAATTTTAATTCCAACAAAACTTCTGACCAATTAATTCTGTATTTCTCAAACCACTACTCAATTTGTAAGACACATTTTCTTATCTGCAAAATAGTAACGATAATAAGGAAACAATATAATGTACATCTGGTAGTGTAATTTTAAGAACTACAATGAGATAATGACTATAAAAAGTGTTCATGGAATGGGTTCTTAGTCATATGGTCTAGATATGTATTATGATCATCATTACCATATTATTAATAATTAATGCAAATTTAAAGTTTATGAAAAAAGTCATACTCAGTTGTTTCTATGCAGGGTCATGCTACTCCTATATTCCCCAAACACCCCATATGTATCTCAACTCAGCACTTCCGTCCTTATTGTGGAATACTGAGAAATTAATCAGTGTGACCACTGAGGGACACTATCCCTGGATGATGAATTTCATTAAAGCTAAGACTTGGGTATGCTGTACATCACCAGCTAACTAATTGTGCTGTGAACAATAACTGTACTCAGCTGAAAAGGTAACAAGTGCATTTCTAAAGTTGTATTCACATCCTTCAGCTAAGGGCTATTTCCTTCTGAAGTCACTCAGTACAGCATCTTAAGTGTTTTCCAGACAGCTGGTCAGTTTTACTCATATAAACTCAAAGCAATAATGCCACCATCACCAAGACTGCTAACCTAAAGCCAGACAAAATCCCATCATGGAGCTGGGGAAGTAGTTAAGGGTCCCCAACTTTAGCTGAGAAACTATTGACAACTGATAGTTGATAATTGATAACTGATAACTGATAGCTGCTGAAAGAGGAAGATTCAGTTTTCTATAAGGCTATAAGATTGGATAGGTTGACCAAGCTCCAGTGGAGAGATCCACACCAAAAAGCATTTGCAAACACAAACTTCACCCTCTAGGCATTAACAAACACAAACACACACACACACACACACACACACACACACACATACACACACACACACTCGCACACACACACATACATGATAGATGATAGATAGATAGATGATAGATAGATAGATAGATGATAGATAGATAGATAGATAGATAGATAGATAGATAGATAGATGAAATCAGGCAGGGGTAGTGGGGTAGTAAGAGTTGGGGGCAGATAGAGAGGAGGTCTGAATATGATCAAAATATATTGAATCAAATCCTCAAAACTTAAAAAAGAAAAAATAATAAACCTATATACTATAGGCATCTAAAGTTTTTCTTAATAGAATGCTTCCTGTGCCTAATAAATCTGTTTATTAGTAATCTCTAAAAGTAATCTCTCCTTTTCACTATGCCTTCAAAACTTCTGGGTTTCTCCTACAGCCTTCCTTGTGAGCTGACACTGCGGGCACAGAGATATCTGCCATTTGCCTTCAGCACAGGGAAGCACTCACTCCAATTGCTGCCACAGCCCCCTCTTCTTGTGTAATATGATCACATACCAGTTTTCCTTTTATGATGCACAGATAAATCACAGCACACTTGTATTAAGAACCAACTACAAACTGTGCCTGGTATAGTTCATCGTGACTTTTAGTTTGTTATCCCTCACAATGATATATAACATATACTATGGTATTTTTTATGTGAGATAAATTGGTTTGTCTCTATGTCTATTATAGTGTGACAATATGTGAGCAATAATGTACCAAATATTATGTAAGACAACAGACTTTTAAAATATTTTATTTATTATTTGTATTTTATGTTTATGAGTGTATTGCCTGCATGTGTGTAAGTGCACCAAAGTCCTGTAATTCCCTTGGAGGTCAGAAGAGGGCGTTGCATCACCTGGAACTGGAGATAGGGATGGTTTTTAGCCACTATGTGGGTGCTGGGACACAAACCTGCACACTCTGCAAGAGCAACCAATGCTCATAACCACAGCACCAACTCTACAGCATCTATTTTTATTATTTTATGTGTATGAGTGCTTTGCTTGCATGTATGTAAGTGCACCTGTATCTTGCAATGCCTGAAGAGGACAGTAAAGTGGGTCGGACCCCTGGATCTGGTGTTACAAACAATTGTCAGCTGCCATGTGAGTGCTGGGAGTGGAATCCTGATCCTTTGGAAGAACAGCAAGTGTTCCGAACTGCTGAGGCATGACTCCAGCCCCTCTTTCTTTCTCGAAACATAGGTTACATTGCAAACCAAGGCCATGCAAATGAAATTCAGGCTCACTCTTTACTCTTCTGTCCTTATCCTGGCATCTGCCATTTGACAACAAAATCTCTCAAATGGATTTTTTTTAATTGATGCTTTGTGTATTTCATTCATCATTTTCCAATTCAGTTCAGGCATATTTCCTCTTCCCTTCCCCCCAATCCCACCCCACCCCATCCCAGATTATGCATTCTGCCATAACTGTCCTGCATCTTTCTCTCAGTTTTTTTTTTCCATTTTTTAGCAATAAGTGATAATTTATNGGGACACTATCCCTGGATGATGAATTTCATTAAAGCTAAGACTTGGGTATGCTGTACATCACCAGCTAACTAATTGTGCTGTGAACAATAACTGTACTCAGCTGAAAAGGTAACAAGTGCATTTCTAAAGTTGTATTCACATCCTTCAGCTAAGGGCTATTTCCTTCTGAAGTCACTCAGTACAGCATCTTAAGTGTTTTCCAGACAGCTGGTCAGTTTTACTCATATAAACTCAAAGCAATAATGCCACCATCACCAAGACTGCTAACCTAAAGCCAGACAAAATCCCATCATGGAGCTGGGGAAGTAGTTAAGGGTCCCCAACTTTAGCTGAGAACTATTGCAAACTGATAGGTGATATTGATAACTGATAACTGATAGCTGCTGAAGGGAAGATTCAGTTTTCTATAAGGCTATAACGATTGGCTAGGTTGACCCAAGCTCCAGGATGAGAGAGCCACACCAAAATGAGCATGCAAACACAAATCTTCACCCCTAGGCAGAACAAACACAAACACACACACACACACACACACACACACCCACACACCACACACACACCCACACAACCACAAATAAGACAGATAGACGATAGATGAGATTAGATGATATACGAGATAGATAGAGAGATGAGAAGATAGAGAGATAGATTAGATGAGATGAAACAGGCATGGGGATGGGGGGCGAAGAGTGGGGGTGCCGATAGAGAGGAGGGTCGAAGAGGATCAAAAGAGAGGCACAAATCCGCAAAACAAAAAAAGAAAAAAAAAACCATATACTATAGGCATCTAAAGTTTTTCTTAATAGAATGCTTCCTGTGCCTAATAAATCTGTTTATTAGTAATCTCTAAAAGTAATCTCTCCTTTTCACTATGCCTTCAAAACTTCTGGGTTTCTCCTACAGCCTTCCTTGTGAGCTGACACTGCGGGCACAGAGATATCTGCCATTTGCCTTCAGCACAGGGAAGCACTCACTCCAATTGCTGCCACAGCCCCCTCTTCTTGTGTAATATGATCACATACCAGTTTTCCTTTTATGATGCACAGATAAATCACAGCACACTTGTATTAAGAACCAACTACAAACTGTGCCTGGTATAGTTCATCGTGACTTTTAGTTTGTTATCCCTCACAATGATATATAACATATACTATGGTATTTTTTATGTGAGATAAATTGGTTTGTCTCTATGTCTATTATAGTGTGACATATGTGAGCAATAATGTACCAAATATTATGTAAGACAAACAGACTTTTAAAAATTTTATTTATTTGTATTTTATTTTATGAGTGTAATTGCCTGCATGGTGTAAGTGTCACCAAAGTCCTGTAATTCCCTGGAGGTCAGAAGAGGGCGTTGCATCACCTGGAACTGGAGATAGGGATGGTTTTTAGCCACTATGTGGGTGCTGGGACACAAACCTGCACACTCTGCAGAGCAACCAATGCTCATAACCACAGCACCAACTCTACAGCATCTATTTTTATTATTTTATGTGTATGAGTGCTTTGCTTGCATGTATGTAAGTGGCACCTGTATCTTGCAATGCCTGAAGAGGACAGTAAAGTGGGTCGGACCCCTGGATCTGGTGTTACAAACAATTGTCAGCTGCCATGTGAGTGCTGGGAGTGGAATCCTGTCCTCTGAAGAACAGCAAGTGTTCCGAACTGCTGAGGCATGACTCCAGCCCCTCTTTCTTTCTCGAAGCATAGGTTACATTGCAAACCAAGGCCATGCAAATGAAATTCAGGCTCACTCTTTACTCTTCTGTCCTTATCCTGGCATCTGCCATTTGACAACAAAATCTCTCAAATGATGATTTTTTTAATTGATGCTTTGTGTATTTCATTCATCATTTTCCAATTCAGTTCAGGCATATTTCCTTTCCCTTCCCCCATCCCCCCACCCCATCCCAGATTATGCATTCTGCCACAACTGTCCTGAATCTTTCTTCGTTTTTTTTTTTCATTTTTAGCTATAAGTGATAATCCATGAGTACAAGCATCCTTCATGCAAAACCTATCTGCAGGCTGTTGTGCCCAAACACCTACAGCCCCACCATCCAGTGGGGGGTGACAGGTTGTTTGTTCAATCAAGTTGATCAAATGAGTGTCCAGACTACATTGCTGTAGTTTCACCATTCACCCCAATCGCAGCCCTTACATTCTACCACGCCCCCTCTTCCGCAGGTTGTTCCCTAGGCTTAGAAAAGGGGCACAGGTGGATGAGAGGTAAAACAGTCCACTCTCTCTGGAGCTGTTGACTTGGACTCTGGTCAATTCTGGCTTTCTTTCATGGGCTGACAGTTTGTCCAGGAATAACCTTTCAATCCTACTAATGAAGCACAAGCAATTAGATATATAGGTATTTAAGCAGTATTAATTGTTATCGTAGGTTACTTTGGTATAGACACAGATGTTTGGATGGTATGTTAATCCATGAATTACATTTTTTTCTGTTGAATATAACAGGGTCTTACTGTGGCTTATAACATCTCCTGACCATTAGAGGGTGCAAGCTTGTTTGTTTTGTTTTGTTTTGTTTTAGTGACAGCTACAAATAGGTGTTCAATCATAAGCACTGGTATAGGAAGAAGGCTTTCAAATGACTTTTTTTTAATTTTATTTATTTTTGTATGTGTATGAATGTACTGTCTGCATGTAGGTTTGTGCACCCGTGTGGTGCAATGCCCGGAGGTCAGAAAAGGGTGTCGGATTCCCCTGGAACTGGAGTTCTCCTGGAATTGGAGTTACAGACGGTTCTCAGCCGCCACGTGGGTGCGGAGGATCGAACCCGGGTCCTCCGCAAGAGCGGTCGGTGCTCTTAACTGCTAGGCCATCTCTCCAGCCCACAAATGACTTTTTAAATCTTATTTGGTTGTATGAAGCTCAAATCAATGATAAAGACAGATAAGGGTTTTTCTTTAAAATATTTGAGTATGGCCATGTTTAATCTCCATTTTTAAGGTCTCAAAACCAACTTGTAACCAGAAATCAACATACCTTGATGTCTCATATTGCCTATCAAGTTAATTTTAGCTGTAGTTACAATGTGTTTTGAAGTCATGAGCCACATGAAACTCAAGAGAATTTTTTTCTTAACTACATGAATGGACTAAATGAAAGTTTATTTACTAATTAAATATTCATTGGGCACTTAATATAAAGTAGGCACTATGGTTAAGACTAAAAATAACAAGGCAAAAACACATAGCAGTAGGAACTCATAATTTCATCCTTTAGATGATATGTGAGCATATAGGTATTAAAATAATTTTTTTCAAAATTGATGGGTTAGTATATATGAACATGCCTACTTGAAATAATCTATTTCTTCCATAAGTTACCAAGTATTGGTCTGAAAATCAGCTTAGAATTCTTTTATTTACTAAATTTGTTTTCTCCAAAAATGGTGGTTTTCCAACATTCCCATTGCTATTATTCAAAGAATCCTTTCATTTCTATGTGTCATATCAGCGATACCTGCAACGCCTCCTGTGGCTGCACTACTGATTATTAGTGGTGTACTTGCACTCCCTCCAGCTGTCCATGTCCCTTTCGACTAGCATCGCCCCAACCCTGACCAGTGGTCCCACAGCACCATCACCCACCCCGCCTCTAATCAAGGGCTCAGAAATGGGAAAAGCATTTCCCCGGCCACCTTTCTTGTTTCTGTGACAAGTGTCCAGGGATTCCTGTGTGAGGAAATGTCCTGTAAATCACCTCTGAAACAAAGACAGGAACTACCAGAAATTACCAAAATAGAGACATTTCAAAATATCTTACAATATTATCCAATCTTACTGTCCAGGCAATACCCATCCACAATGATTCGTTCATCTCCTTCCTTCTATCCTGCTCATTTTTCCTGTAACACATCATTTGCAATTATATTACTTTATGGTTTTATGTTGATGTTTTGCTTCTATTTTTATCTTTTGACTTTTAAGTTCAGATTTATAAATCGTATATTTTATGCTTTTATAAACAAACTGCTGTGTCAGATGGACACTATGTGTGAAATGATTGAAACACAATTTTTGCCCTTAAGTAACAAAGACTGTGTATCTCCCAGCAGTAGATTGTAATAGGATAAAAAAAAAAAAACAGTCATAGAATCAAACAACTGACTGTGGAGACTCACAATTTACTCTACCATACATATTTAGAAAGGGAACAAGAATTTCAAAATCTGTAAGAGCAGAACTATAGACTCATGGACAGCATCTAAAGTAGGTAAAAGGACAATAAGAAAGTAAGGAAAACAAGGCTCAGTTCATACTGGCTCCACTGCTGAGACTACTGATGGCTTGGGGTCTACTTCCTCCTCTTCAGTGGGGAGGATAATGTATCATTCACAGACCAAGAGAAGGAGAATGAGAAAATGAAAATGTATTCCATGTGTAGCACAAATCAGTACCTAGTAGCACATCTTTAACTAGAAGAAATACTTATTATTCATGTATGATGAAACATGTCACTGAAGACCTCCATTGTATCTATTATAAAATCAAATAAAATGCATTTGATTATTACCAGGCACTCTTATTAACCCTATTTAAAGGAGTAAACTAAGAGCCTACCTTTGCTGAACTTTCTTTTTTATAATTTTTTTATTTTACATTATTCTAAAATATGCATATACACTCCACACATAGTCAAAATTAAAAATTCTGAAAATAAACTATAGGTTGATTCTTAAACACATTTAGAGATTCACATTTTAACAGTAAATTTGCATGCAGGTATAAAACAAAAAAGCAGAGAAAGATGCAGAAAACTTATGGCAGAATGCACGATCTGCGAGGTAGGGGTGGGTGGGGGGGAAGGGAAGGGGATATATGCCTGAAATGAATTGGAAATGATGTTGAAATACACAAAGCATCAATAAAAATAAATTTAAAAAAAAAGATGTATAACTTTACATTCTTTTTTTTTAGAATATGACTACATGTCTTCCATCCATATATGATAATTACAATGTGTGAATATAAGTGGTAGGGCAATTCTAGAGCCCATTTAGAGATTCACATTGGAATAGCACAGTTGCTTTCAGATACAATGAAATATAATAATAAAGTTGCTCAGTTTGCCTGCCAACTGGGGATTTGGTGTTAGCATCCACAAATGAGGGAAGCCATTCGCCTTTTTTTTTCCCTAAGACTGTGTTATTTCACTTGGTATGATTGCTTCGAGTTCCATCCATTTACTAGCAAAGCTCATGATGTCATCTTTCTTTATTGCTGCATAGAACTCCATTGTGTAGATGCACCACATTTTTTTATTATCCAGTCATCAGTTGAGGGGCATTTGGGTTGGTTCCAGCTCTTTGCTATTGTGAAGAGAGCTACAATAAACATAGCTGTGCATGTATCTTTGTGGTAGGATGAGTCTTGTGGGTATATACCCAGGAGTGGAACTTTCTTATATATTCTATAGACATGAATCCAACGATATTCATCATTTAAATCAAGATCATTCATCCAACAACATTTTATCTTCCATCTAATTTGTGGTAGAAAATTGCTGATCACTGAAGACAGTATAGGAAGTGTTCTCCTGACTTTATAAAATTTAATGTAGTTCGGAAGAAATGCACCTGAAGACATTGTTGCAAATCAAAATTTTGTTTTTAACCTTTAGGGAAAGTCAGAGAGCACATGAAAGTGAGTAATTATTTTGGAAATCAAAAAATGATTTCAGAGAAAGAAATATATGAAAAGTTCCTTTAATATATGCACTTCTGAAGCTGGGCGTGGTGGCACACACCTTTAATCCCAGCACTCAGGAGGCAGAGGCAGAGGCAGGTGGATCTCTTCGAGTTTGAGGCCAGCCTGATCTACAGAGTAAGTTCCAGGACAGCTGGGGCTGCAGGGAGACCTGTCTCAAAAAGACCACACACACACACACACACACACACACACACACACACACACACACACACACACACACACACACATTTATGTGTGTATTTATTTATTTATGTACTTCCATAGCTGGAAACTTACTCAGTGCTTAAGAAGGTTTACTGATCTTGGAGAGGACTTGAATTCAGCTACCAACACCTATGTCAGACAGCTCAAAACCAGGTTACTCCAGCTCCAGGGGATTCAGTGACCTCTTCTGGCTTCCACATACATCTTTGCTTATGCACAGACACATACATACACATAACTAAAAAATAAAAACAAATATTGTAAACCCACTTCTTTTTATTTTATTATTTTATTTTATGTTTATTTTATGTCTGCATGTGTGTAAGTGCACTCATGTCATGCAATGCCCTTGAAAGTCAGAAGAGGGCATTGAATCCCCTGGATCTGGAGTTAAGGATGGTTGTTAGCTACCATGTGTGTGCTGGGAACAGAACCTGGGTCTTCTGCAAGAGCAGACAGTGATGTTAACTACTGAGAAATTTCTCCAGCTTTAAACCCATTTGTTATGTGAGGGTGAGGGAATAAATGTAAAAAAGGGGAGAGAATGAAGGACCTTCTCCTGCATAACTGACACCTACACCTGTCGAACTACTTGATCTTGCAAGACACAATGTTATGTGAAGATAATCTTTAAATAATCACAGATCAGATATGACCATTGATATGTTCTTCCTACTTTAAGAAATATTTCATTTTCTAGGGGAAAAAAGACATAGTGGTGAATGTAGATGTCATGAAGTGCTGACATTCCTTAAATCTCTGATGAACTATTTGAATAAAATGGCATCTTCATCCTGATTTATCCATACAGTTGCCTTTTCATTTCATTTCCCTTGGATTATTAAGGCCGCTCCTTCTTTCAATATCCAGGACAACTCTGTCAGAGTCAGTTAAATGATATTGCTCCAAGTCCCTTTATCCTATTCCTATCACGAATCTCCAAATTTCCAGTTCAGAAAAATTGAACGTAGCAGTCATGGATACCAGTAAGAATTACTTAAGGAGACCAAGATGTTCTACCTGGAACCCCTCCCCATACACAAGATTCTACCCAAAGAGGTGACACCGGTGGGAATAAATACAATAAAGGTGAGACTACTGCTATTGTGAATGTTCTATGTGCAGTACTAAGCAGAACAGTCATATCCTATCAATAGCTGAAGATGGGATGATTTCTAAATGAATGAGTCTTCTTTTTACACATGAATCTCCCATTGTAATACTATGATAATGAATTTACATGATATGCTCTTCTGAATGTGATCTTCATGGTATAAATTCAGAATAGGAATAAGGTAATCTTAACTATTGGTGGTCTACTTAAAATCAGATCATTTTAAGAACAGTTGAGATATACTGAAGGCTTGTCCAAGGCTCCCTGTATTTAAATATAGCTAAAAGAACCTTCTTGAATGTCTCTACAATTTTAAAATGTAACTGTAATCTAACCAAAAGAAATCTGTAGTAAGTGGTAACTTGAAAGGATTTAACAGTTTGTTTTCACAAACTTATGCATTTGGTAATATATATATATATATATATATATATATTCAATAATATTAAATTCTCGAGAAGAAGCAATGGAAGAGACTGAAAGAAAAACATAGAAAAGCAAATTTAAGTGTTTTCCAATGCACCCTATCGCTATCATATTTGTAGAAAAATGAAATTTCTTATCATACACTAAATATTCAATCTTATATTTACAGAGAAGCATACCAAACACCTCTCAACAAAGAAGCTATTCCTTGCAAAATATGGAGACTATTGCAGAATCCCACAACTGGTCAGACACAGAAAATATGCATCTGAAAGATGCCCATTCCTAGGAGACACATCTGCAGTTGAACCTCTACCTGAGGGGTGAAGAGAAAAATGATTGTACCGCTCTATTCTCACCAGTAGAGCTTCTTTACACAACAGAGTGTGATGAAAACAGAAGGCCACAACTAGCCAACCTTCAAAGAATGGGAGCCTAGAGGATGTGTATCCCTGGATAAGACCCCTATATTAAACCTCACCCACCTACAGCTCAGGGATCATGGCAGAAGAGGGGGAAGAACGACTGTAAAGCTAGAGCTGGTACATGAATGTAAGGAAGCAGAAGCTTACAGACTACTGGAAGCTTTCTCATGTGAACATGTGGCAATGCTGGCATCAGGCACAGGATCCATGCCAACTCAGGCAAGGTCTTAGAGTGGAGAAAGAGAAATGGGTGGGAGACTGGCCCTGGGCTGAGAACTATAAGGGACTTATTTCTGCTAGGTAAGGAAGAGTATGCCTTACCTAAGATTTCTAGATGTGGTGACTAGACTCTAGTGGATGTATTTGCACAGGACATGTGGGCTCAAGAGCTTGACTGGATAAGGATTAGCTTGGATTATAATGCATGAGTTCTGATGGGGGATTGGGGCATAGAGAGGACTGGGTTTGATTGGGAACAATTAATTGTATGAAAAAAGTAAAATTTAAAAATGTCATATGAAACATTATTTTGCATACTAATTGTAAAAATGAAGCACTAATCCTCAATCAGGAGTGAATTTTATCCCATAGATAAAATATCACAAAATAGTGGGATTTATCCCAGGAGTAAAGGTTTACCTTTTATTTGATTTATTTATTTATTTGTTTGTTTGTTTGTTTATTTATTTGTATTTGTCCATGTGTACACACGTGTGTGTAGGTCATAAGACTACTTGCAGGACTCAGCTCTCTCTTTCCACCACAAAGGTTACAAAGATTGAACTCAGGTCATCAGCTTCGTAGCAAAATGCCTTTACCTGCTGAGTCATCTCTCTGGCCCTATAGGTTTATGAAACATTAAAAGAAAAATCAGTGTAATTCAGCATCTTAAAAGTCTAAAGCATGGAGTCATATGAACATCTCAATAAACACAAGAAAAGTATTTGTTAAGCATTTAACTTTCATTCCTAATAAATACACAGAATATAATTATTAACAGAAATAAAACAGAAGCAAGGCAGGAATGACCATCCTCACTTCTTGTATTCATTATCTTGGATTCTACCCAGGATAAGGCAAGAAAAAAGAAAATCAGCAATCATCCACATTAGGAAAAACAACTTAGGCAGGCTTTTAATTTCTGATGTCCTGTAAAACAGACTCTATCTTATAAAAACTGATTTATGTTATGAGGAAAAATACAATAAAACAGTATAAGAAAATCCCAATTAATTCTCTTTAATGTGCTTCCATACATTAAATCCAAGCTAGTTATATTAATGTTAATAGTATCACCATTTTTATTCCACTTTTTGTCTAATCGTTAACCTTGGGCAAGCAAAAATATAAAGAGGGCCATATACTCTGCAGCCTCTTATTCTTTAAAACTTGGCCAGTTGTGGCCTTACTCTCAATAGGCTGAGTAGACTCCAGTGGATGAATTTGCACTGAAGGACATCTGGGTACAAATGCTTCACTGGATAGGACTTACCATGTATGACAGAATGCATGAGATCTGGTAAGGGACTGGAAGGTATGGGGTGGGGCTCTAAATTTGATTAAGAAGTGCTATATGAAATGTATTAAGGCTCAGTAAGATATTAAATATATAATGGGAAATATATATCCATTAATTAAAAGGAATAAAAGCAAAAAACAAATAATGTCCAGGTTACATAATTGTTTAGGAAAAAATACAAAAAATTCTTTAACTTGTGGATAGATTTAATTAAGTAAAATTCAGCAGAATTAAGTATGATGATCTGCATTTGAGAGGGCAAGTATACCCCAAGATGTAGAGAGACATAGAAATTACATATAGACAATAGACTGTTGGTTGGTACTGATTATCCTCTTTTGAAAATACTATGGTGGACAAAGATTTTATAATACCCATAAGAGAACCTAGCATGAGGAACCAGGAGACTCTGTTGATACGTGTAGACTAAGAGTCTGAAGCCAGAGTGAGCAGTACTGTAGGAACCAATCGGTCGAGCTCTGATAAATGGAGATAGGGAGTAATGACACACTGGGCAATATAGGACTCTAAAGCATCTTTCTAAATTTCATCGCCAAAGAAACTCAAAAGTTTATGCTACCTGTAAGAGTCAGAACAACTGTACTATAATTCATATACAATAAAATATGTTGTTTACAATTATTTTTAATCATTTACATTCAAAGATAATTCTGAAGTCAACGAATAATCACTCAAGCTGTTCTTTTAAAATTCTTTTAAAAAAATACTTAATTTCTTGTTTTTTCATGAGTATGAGTGTATTGCCTGCATGTGTCTAAGTGCACCTGTGTCTTGAAATGCCCAGAGAGGACAGAATGGGACATTGGATTCCCCTGGAACTTGAGTTACAAATGGTTGTTAGCTGCCATGTGGTTGCTGGGATTTGAACCGAGGTCCTCTACAAGAGTAGCCAATGCTCTTAACTTCTGAACCACCTCTCCAGGCCCCGTTTTAAAATTCTTTTTTAATTTTTTTTAAATTTATTTTTGTATGTGTAGGAGTGTACTGTCTGCATGTAGGTTTGTGCACCCGTGTCGTGCAATGCTGCGGAGGTCAGAAGAAGGTCTCGGATTCCCCTGGAACTGGAGTTCTCCTGGAATTGGAGTTACAGATGGTTCTCAGCCGCCATGTGGGTGCTGGGGATCGAACCCGGGTCCTCTGCAAGAGCAGTCGGTGCTCTTAACCGCTAGGCCATCTCTCCAGCCTTTAACCATCAAATCTCCATATAAAATCACAGAAGCCTAGTAGTTATCTACATAGTTACTTACCAAACTGGACTTATTCCAAAATTAAGCTTGATTTCTTAGTTTCATTCACCCAGGAATCAGGGACCATTACAGAAGAGGAGGTAGAAAGAGTGTAAGAGGCGAGTGAGGAGGTTCATGACCATATAGAAATAAAATCTTAAAGGTTCCTGGGACCTTGCTCATATAATACTACAGCAATGGTGTCAGCATACACAAGACCCATGCAAACTCAAGCAGACAAACTCCAGCATAGAACTGGGGAAATGGGCAGCAGGCCCCAATCTTAGCTGAAGAACTATTGCCACTGACTACTACTGGGTAAAGAAGAGTTGATCTTCTTAAAGCAAGAGACTCTAAATAGGTTGACTAGACCTCAGTGGATGAACTTGCATTGAGGGACGTCTGTGGACACTAACTTGACTCAACAGGTCTTAACACAAATGAAAGACTGTATGAAATCCGGTGGGGGGCTGTGGGAGGGTGCAACTGTGGAAGGACATATAAAGACGATTAAGATTTTCTGTATGAAATACACAAAAATTCATTTTATTTTCAAAGGTCATAATTTTGGTGTGCATAGGACATACATATAGGCATATTTTGGAGCAATACAAATGGAAGGGAACAACAACAAAAAGACTGGATCAAAGAACTGACTGAAACAGTTAACTCCAGCCCAAACAATAAACCTCTGCAGAGAAAAATTTTAAAAATACTGAGAAAAAGATGCAAAACATTGATGGCAGAATGCATGAACTGGGGTGGGGTGGGGGGCATGGAAAAGGGAGTATGTCTAAATTGGACTGAGAAATGATGAATGAAACACGCAAAATACCACTAAAATATTTTATTAAAAATTTATAAAAATATATTAATGCATTTTAAAATTAAAGCATTATACCAACATATCCAGGTCATATGATGAATACTACTATTTATTATGGACATCTAATCAGCATTCATGATTTTTAAAATTCTTTTAATTTTATGTTATTCTAAAATATGAATATATACCTTTCTCCAATGTACATTAATTACCATGCCTGAAAGTAGGTGGTAAGTTAATTCTAGGGCTCATTAAGATATTCACACTATAACATCACAGTTGCTTTTAGGTAGAAAGGAGTATAACAATAACATTGCTCATAATACCAAGTTGGTTACATACAGCATGATATACACTTTTATAGTAGGATCAATATAGATGTGATATTGCATGCATTTCAAAAACCTCAAAGAAAGAACTGTGTAATTTTGTTCAGAACTGTGGAATTTTTAACCACAAATAAATTATATGTGTTTAAAGATGTAGACATGTTCAGCAGTTTTAAGTTTTAAACAATGTATATATGCATGAAACATGTGACCCTATAAATATGTACAACTTTATATCTGTATATGTCAGCCAAAATAAATTAAATTTAAAAATTCTTTTAAAAGAGAAAATATTTTAAAATTCAAAAACTGAAAACAGAATGCCTTGAATTAGATAAACTATAACAGCAAATATAACAACAATATGCGTTATAGTCATAAGTTTAAAGGCAAGAAAAATATACCTCATTAGCATTTTTCATTAATTTTTAAGTTAGCATAAATGTCACACACATGTCTCTATATTTTGTTCTTTTTATACCCCTTCTCCACTGTTTTCCTTCAATCCTCTTTGTCCTTCTTGCTGACGATGTCTCTGCAAATGGTCCCCCAATGACTCCCTCCAAATGGTACCCCACTCTACTTTCATATCACTTCCATTTCATTGTCTTCTCTTTTTCTTCTCTCCCTTCAGGTTTTTCCCCTTTCTTAGTCTCCTTTGTACATTCATACCATTCACACACATTCACACATACACACAAGAAAACCAGAAGCTTTTGCTTTTGGAGCTGGAACTCCAAATCCAGAGATTGACCTTATTAAGATATGGGATAATATTTAGGTGTCATTTTGTAAAAGTTAATTAATTTAATAGACATAAAAATTATAATATATATAAAAGGTTTCATAAATAATAATAAAATGCATACAAAACAGATGAGATTTTCATTACCTACAGACACTAACACATATTTTTTGTTAAATGTAACATACATGTAAGCAGCAAAAAGATGAGAGAGACAAGCAAGAAAAAATACTAAATCTATACATATATATATATATATAAATTTGCCAAATCACAGGTGAAATTACTGATTAGTAATGAAATAATTGTGCTGGATATTACATATTGAATAAAATATACAATTGTGTACCTACCTTGTACCATACTCAAAAACTCAATTATATATTGACCTAATACATAGGGAAAAGACAATATCAAAGAAGATTACACATAAAATAAAATCACACAATATATTTGTAGTTTATATGATGGTCTTTATACATTTTCAGGGGAGAACTTATATCTAAATGTTTATTGACTAAATAAAATATGAATTCAAAAGCTTTTGAGTTTGATGAGGTCCCACTTGTTCGCTGTTGACCTTATTTCCTGTGTAGCTGCTGTTTGATTTAGAAAGTCTTTTCCTACTCCTATGTCTTGTAGATTGCTACCAACTTTTTCTCCTATCACTTTCAGAGTTTCAGGTTTCACAGTGAGGTCTTTGATCAACTTGGAGTTGATTTTTGTACAAGGTGAGAGGTAGGGTTTTAATTTTGTTTTACAAATGGTGATCCAGTTTTGCCAGCACCATTTGCTGAAGATGCTATCTTTCCTCCAATGAACATTTTTGGCCCCTTTATTGAATATGAGGTGGCTAAAATTGTAAAAGCTCATGTTTGGATCTTCAATTTCAGCAAAAGAAACAATTAAGGAAGTGAAGAGAAAATCCACAGAGTGGGACAAAATTTTCACCACTGATACATCTGATAGAGCATTAAGATCCAGAATATATAAACTACTCAAAAAACAAATAAATAAGAAAATAAATGACTCACTCAAAAGATGGAGTAGCCAGGCGTGGTGGCACACACCCTTAATCCTAGCACTTGGGAGGCAGAAGCAGGTAGATTTTTGTGAGCTCAAGGCCAGCCTGATCTTCAGAGCAAGTTCCAGGACATCTGGGGCTACAGGGAGGCCCTGTTTCAAAAAACCAAAAAGAAAAAAGAAAAAAAAAAAGATGGAGTAAAGAGCTAAACAGAGACTTCACCAGTGAGGAAATAGAGATAGCTGAGAAACATCTTTAAAAGTGTTCAGCATTGTTAATAATTAAGGAAAGGCAAATAAAAACCACTCTGAGATATCATCTCACTCAGATAAGGCTGGCTAAGATCAAGAAAACAAAAGACACCAAATGGTGGAGAGGTTGTGGGAAAGGGGAACACACATCACTGCTGGTGGGAATGTAAACTCCTACAACCACTGTGGAAAGCAATGTGGAGAACCCTTAAAAGACTCAAAATGAGCCTACCACCTGACCCAGTCATACCACTCCTGGGCATATACCCACAGGACTCATCCTACTGCAAAGATATATGCACATCTATGTTTATTGCAGCTCTCTTCACAATAGCAAAAAGCTGGAACCAACCCAAATGTTCCTCAACAGATGAGTGGATAACAAAAATGTGGTACATCTACACAACGAAATACTACTCAGCAGTAAAGAAAGATGACATCATAAACTTTACAGGTAAATGGATGGAACTCGAAGCCATTATGCTAAGTAAGGTAACACAGCCCCACACCACCCCCCACCAAAAAAAAAAAAAAAAAAACGGAGAATGGTTTCCCTCATTTTGGATGCTAGCACCATCCACCTGTGCCCCTTTTCTAAGCCTAGGGAACAACCTGCGGAAGAGGGGGCGTGGTAGAATGTAAGGGCTGCGATTGGGGTGAATGGTGAAACTACAGCAATGTAGTCTGGACACTCATTTGATCAACTTGATTGAACAAACAACCTGTCACCCCCCACTGGATGGTGGGGCTGTAGGTGTTTGGGCACAACAGCCTGCAGATAGGTTTTGCATGAAGGATCCTTGTACTCATGGATTATCACTTATAGCTAAAAATGAAAAAAAAAGTTAAATATAACTTTTATAGGAATGCTTTGGAGAGACATTTCATATCAATATAAATTTTTTTATTGTTTTTTTTTTTTTTTTTTTTTTTTTTTTTTTTCCCTTTCCTCCTCCCCCACACTCTCCCCCTCCCTCCCCCATCCCCCTTCCCTCCCTCCCCTTCCCAACTCCCTCTATCCCGTCCCCCCTCCCTCCCCCCCCCCCCACCCCATCCCAGATCGAGTCATGCATTTCCAGCCATAAACTGGTCCTGCACTCTTTCCTTCTCACTCTCAAAAAATCAGTTTTTATTTGTTTTTGTTTTTTTTAATTTGTTTTTTAGTTTTTTTTTATTTTTTTTGTTTTTTTTTATTTGTTTTTTTTTTTTTTTCTTTTTCATTTTTAATAAGCTATAAGTGATAATTCCAGAGTACAGGGATCGCAATCATTGCAAAACCTATCATCTGCAAGCTGTTGGGCAAAAACAAAAATGGGGCCCAAACACCCTACAGTAACACCCCACCATGAAACAGAAACACCTACAAACGCCCCGACCAACCACAAGCCACCAAAACAATACAGCCCCACCGTCCAGTGGGGGGGTGAGGATTGGATTTGTTCAATCAGTTTGATCAAATGAGTGTCCAGAATAAATTGCTGTAGTTTCACAATTAACCCGCACCCCAATCGCAGCAAAGACTTCCATAATCTAATCATATAACCCCCCATTCGCAGTCTACTAAAGTCTACTCTTAACATCTACTCACGCGCCCCCTTCCGCTTAGTTGTTTGTTCCCTAGTCTTAAGAAAGGGGCACAGGTGGATGGGTGTGTCTTCATCCATCAATGAGGAAACCATTTCTCCGTTTTTTTTTTTTTTTTTTTTTTTTTTGGTTGGGGGTGGTGTGGGGGGTGTGTTATACCCTTACTTTAAGAACTATAACTGGCTTCGAGTTCCATCCATCCATTACCCGTAAAAAGATTTAGATTCATCTTTCTTACTGCTGAAGTATGTAATTTCGTTGTGTAGATGTACCCAACCACCAAGCCAATTTGCTTATCCACCCTATCTGTTGAGGAACCAGTTGGGTTGGTTCCAAGCTTGTTTGCTATTGTGAAAGAGTGCAATAAACATAGATGCTGCCATTTAAAAAAATCTCTTGCAGTAGTGATGACGTCTTTGGGTATGATGCCCAAGGAAGTGGTATGAACTGGGGGTCAGGTGATGGGCTCATTTTGAGTCTTATTAAAGGGTTCTCCACTCTGCTTTCCACAGTGGTTGTAGGAGTTTACAACTTCCCACCAGCATGTGATGTTGTGTTCCCCTTTCCCACAACCCTCTACTCTCCCCATTTGTGTGGTTCTTTTTTTTGTCTTTGTTTTCTCTGATCTTAGCCCAAAAAAGCCTTTATTCTGAGGAGATGTCGAGATGATATTCTCAGACGACCGATTTACCGACCGTGTAGTGGTGTTTTTGCCCTTTACCTATGATATTTTGACTTAAAAATCCTGAACACACTTTTAAGATGTTTTTTACAGATCTGTTCTAGCTTCTCTTTTCCACTGGTGAAGTATCTGTTTAGCCTCTTTTACTAACTCTCAATGCTTTTTTTTTTTGCTTATTTTCTTTGTGGTTTTTTGACAACAGGGGCCTCCCGTAGCCCCAGATGTTCCTGGAACTTGCTCTGAGATCAGGCTGGCCTTGAGCTCAACAAAAATCTGACCTGCTTCTTGCCTCCCAAGTGCTAGGATTAAGGGTGAGTTGCCCATCCACCCTGGCTACTTCCATCTTTGGGAGTGAGTTCATTTATTTTCTAATTTATTTTGTTTTTTTGAGTAGTTTTATAATTCTGGATCCTTTATGCGTCATTCAGAAGTGCTTCATCAGTGGCGGTTAAAATTTTGGTCCCACTGTGTGGATCTTTCTCTTCACTTAACTCTATACCACTTTTATGTTGTTCTTTTGCTGAAATTGAATATCCAAACCAGGAGCTTTAACAATTTAGCCACCTCATATGTCATAATTAAGGGGCCAAAAGAGAAAAATGTTATTGGAGGAAAGATTAGCATCTTCAAGCAAATGGTGCTGGCCATAACTGGATCCGCATTTGTAAAACAAAATTTAAAAACCCTACAGACCTCTCACCTGTAAAAAATCAAAAACACTCCAAGTTGCATAAAGACCCACTTCAGCTTGTGAAACCAAGACTTCTGAAGTGACAGGAGAAAAAGTATGGTGCAATCTACAAGACATAGGAGTTAGAAATGAAAAGACTTTCTTTTTTTCTTGATTTTTTTTTTTTTTTTTTTTTCTTTTTTTTTTTTTTTTTATTGATTTTTTTTTTTTTTTTTTTTAAATTAATTTTTATTGATGCTTTGTGTCATTTCATACATTTTTCCAATGTCAGTTACGTACAGGCTTATATTCCCTTCCCTTTCCCCCCCCCCCACTCTCCCCCCCCCCCACCCCACCCCATCCAGATATGCATCCCGCCATGATGTCCTGCATTATTTCTCTATTTTTAGTTGTTTTTTTTTTTTTTTCTTTACTTTTCTGCTATAAGTGATAATCCAATGAAGTACAAGCATCCTTCATGCAAAACCTATCTGCAGGCTGTTGTGCCCAAACACTACAGCCCCACCATCCAGTGGGGGGTGACAGGTTGTTTGTTCAATCAAGTTGATCAAATGAGTGTCCAGACTACAAGTTAGCTGTAGTATTTTCACATTCACCATTCCCAGCCCTTACAGTTACACCACCTACCAACCAGACCCCATCTTTTCTTCCGCAGGTTGTTCCCTAGGCTTAGAAAAGGGGCACGGTGATGAAGTAAAACAGTCCACTACTCTCTGGAGCTGTTGACTTGGACTACTGCGTCGATTCCCTGCTGGTCCTTTCCTAGGGCTGACAGTTTGTTTGCCAGGAAACCTTTCGATTCGCCTACTAATGAAGAACAAGCAAAGAATTATAAGGTATTGGTATATTCAGCAGGATAATGGTTTTTATGGTAGGTTATCTGTTAGCATGAGGACAAATGTTTGGATATGTAATCCATGAATTAACAAATTTTCCCCCTTTTAAATATTGGAAAGAGCTTTCTAATCAACACAGTCAGCACACGTGAAATAAGGTCACAGCGACAAGTGGGGACCTCATCAACTCACAAAGCTTTTGACTTCATAGTTTATTTAGTCAATAAAACATTTAGTATAAGTTCTCCCCTGAAAATGTATAAAGACATCATATAAAACTACAACTATATATTGTGTGATTTTATTTTATATGTGTAATCTTCTTGATATGTCTTTTCCCTATTGTATAGGTTCAATATAATAATTGATGATTTTTTGAGTCTGGCACCCGGTCGGTAACCACCTTTGCATGCTTCTTTTATTCATATGTATATCCACCCCGCACTCTCTTTCTTCACTAATCAGTAATTTCATCCTTAACCTGTGATTTGGCAAACTTTTCATATTCTATATATAGTATGTCTTAGATTTATTGTCTTTCTTGTCTTGCTCTCTCACTCGTTTATTGCTGCTTAACATGTATGTTACATATTTACAAACACCATATGTGTTTGTGGGTTCCCCCTGTAGGTCATGACAAATCTCCATCTGTTTTGTATGCAATTTATTATTCTTATGACCCTGTTTCTAGATTTCTTTTTTTATGGTCTATATCAAATATTAACGTTTACAAAATGACAACCTGAAATTTATCCCATATCTTAATACCGGGTCAATCTCCTGGGATTTGAGTTCCACAGCTCCAAAAGCAAGCTTCTGGTTTTCTTTCCTTGTGTGTCAATGGTGACTGTGTGTGACATGGTAATGACCTGTTCACAAGGAGCAGACCGGGGAAAAACCGAATTCTTCGGCCCCCGTATCCAGAGTGAGAGAACCGAAACAGAGCAGACAATGAAATGGAAAGTGATGAGCTGAAAGTAGAGTGGGGTGGGCCATTTGAGGGAGTCATTGGGGGACCATTGCAGAGGACATCGGTCAGCAAAGAAGGAACAAAGAGGAGTGAGGAAAACGACAGTGGAAAGGGTTATAAAAAGAACACAAATTATGCAGACATGGTGTGGTTGTGCGCGCTGCTCTTGTGTGGTGTACGGGCTCACATCTTCGTGCTTATTGCCTAAAAAAACTAAAAAAATTAATGAAAAATGCTTTAATGAGGTTATATTTTCTTGCCTTAAACTTATGACTATAACGCATATTGATTGTTATATTTGCTTGTTATAGTTTATCTAATCAAAGGCATTTGTTTTCATTTTTTAGAATTTTAAAACTGTTTTCTCTTTAAAAGAATTTTTATAAATTTAATTATATTTGGGCTGCTAGCTATCAACTATACAAGTTTTGTACCATATTTATAGGTCACATGTCAAGTTCAGCATATATTCACAGTCTGTTAAAACTCAACGCCTGAACATGTCTACATCTTTAAAACAACACGTAATTTCAATTTGTGGTAAATAATTCCACAGTTCTGAACAAACTTACACAGTTCTTTCTCTGCTGTTTTTGACTTTTGAAATGCATGCAATAACACATCTATATTGATCCTACTAGTAAAAGTGATATCATGCTGTATGTTAACCAACTGGTTTATGAGCAATGTTATTGTTATACTCCCTTTCTTCTACCTAAAAGCAACCCTGTGATGTTATGAGTGTTGAATATCTTAATGAGCCCTAGAATGTAACAGTATACACCTACTTTCCCCAGGCATGGTACATTCAATGTACATTGGGAAAGGTAATATATTCATTTATGTCTACGAAATAACATAAAATTAAAAGAATTGTTAAAAAATCATGAATGGCTGATTAGATGTCCATAATAAATAGTAGTATGTCATCATATGATGGATAGGTTTGGTATAATGCTCTCAATTTATAATGTTCATATTAATATAATTAAATTAAATAAAAAATATTTTTTTTTTAATAATTTTTTGGTTTTTGTTTTCATCATCATTTTACAGTTCACATTTAGGACATACTCCCTCTTTCCCTCATGCCCCCCCACCCCCGCTTCATGCATTCTGCTCCTTTCTGATTCTGCATCATGGTTTGCATCTTTTTTTCTCAGTATTTTTAAAGTTTTTCTACTGCCAGAGTTTATTGTTTGGCTGGAGTTAACTGTTTCAGCAGTTCTTGTCAAGTTCTTTGATCAGTCTTTTGGTTGTTGTATTCCCTCACAATTTTATTGCTCAGTCTAAATAGCCTATATGGTTGTCCTATGCACCCAAAATTGAATAGACCTTAAAATAAAATGCAATTTTTTTGTGCTATTTTCAGATACAAATCTTAATCGTCGTAGTTATTGTCCTTCCACAGTTGAATTGCACTCCCACAAAGGCCCCCACACATCGTATTTCATACAGTCGTTCATTTGTGTTAGGACCTGTTGAGTCCAGTAAGTGTCACACAGACGTCCCTCAAATGGAGAAGTTCATCCACTGAGATCGTATCAACCTATTTTAGAGATCCTTGCTTTAGAAGATAACTTCTCTTTACCCCAGTTATGTAGTAGCAGTGGCATAGTCTTCAGCAAAATCTGGGGCCTCGGCTGCACATTTCCACAGTTCTTGCTGGGAGTTTGTCTGCTTGAGTNAAAAAAAAAAAAAAAAAAGAAAGGCAAGCTGAGCAGCATTATTATTATATGTCTTTCTATCTGAAAGCAACTGTGCTGTTATAATGTGACCCTCTTAATGGGCCCTAGAATTAACTTATTACTTGTTTTCAGACAGGGTAATTAACATATATGGGTAGAAGGTATGTATTCGTAGTTTAGAGTAATATAAAATTAAAGGGAAAATATGAGTTTCTAAACATATTTCAGAGCTAACATACAGTTTATTCCCAGAAGACTTAATTCTGGTACATATATGACATTTATATAGGCATATTTTGAGCAATACTAATGGGAGGGAACAACAGCAACATAAGGCCTGGGTCAAAGAATGGACTGATACAGTCAAATTCTGCCCAAAGCAACAAACCTCCACAGAGAAAAACTTTAAAAAAGACTGAGAGAAAGATACAGGACATACATGGCAGAATGCATGAACTGGGGTGGGGTAGGGGAAGAGAAGGGGGATTATGTCTAAATTGAACTGAAAAATGATGTATGAAATGCACAAAACATCAATAAAAGTATTATATATAACACTAAAAAATGAATTCAAAAGCTAATGTCATGTAAAAGTCTAAAAGTATGTCTTGAAAATTGAATTTTTTGTTTCATTTCAACCTCATAAATGTATAGAAAACTCCTCAGCTGCATTACCAATCAAGAAACTGCAAATTAAGAAACTGCACCTGGGCCCAGAGCAGAGCAAGGGAAATAGTCAGCAGGCAACCCCTAGCCTGGGAGCTGTTGGAGGCTGACTACTGACTACTGACTAGACTCCAGTGGATGAACTTGCACCGAAGGACATGTCGGTACAAACACGTCAGTGGACCAGACTTAAAGTGTATGCCTGAATACATGAGGTCCGATGGGGGGTGGGGGAGGGGTCATGGATGGAGAGGGGTCTAAATTTGATTAAGAACAGTTGTTGAAATGTACAAACTCTCAATAAAAATATATTAGAAAAAGAAATTCCACATGGAACACAACTTTCAATATAACATAGATGAGAGATTCTCAAACTTGAAAATACTGCAGAGTATGTGGAGCCTTGAAAATGGTAACCTTAAGGGAAAACGTATCTAATAAAATTAGAGTTGTGTATATGTCTAATGACCTAACCAATCTGAACACTAAAGATAAAAATCGGGCTGGAGAGATGGCCTAGCAGTTAACAGCGCCGACCGCTCTTACAGAGGACCCGGGTTCGATCCCCAGCACCCACATGGTGGCAGAGAGCCGTCTGAAACTCCAATTCCAGGAGAACTCCAGCTCCAGGGGAATCCGACACCCTCTTCTGACCTCCGTGGCATTGCACGACACGGGTGCACAGACCTGCATGCAGACAGTACATTGATACACATACAGAAATAAAAATAAAATAAAATAAAAAGATATAAATCACAGGAATTCTTTTTTATATGCATTGGAAAAGCCTAAGAGAAACATGGTGCTATTGTTCTAATAAATAAAACTCTGGAAACAACTCAATTTTTAACAACAAGAGAATGAGAACTGAGTTTCCTCAATGGAATACTCTACATCAGGAAAAAATAAGAACATAATGTAGGACTGTGTTCATAAAGAAAGATGAATCTCAACAAACATTACGCAGAAAAATAAGACGTCAAAACAGGCATTCTAGTTACAAAAAGTTAAAGCTTCACAAAACTGAATGATATAATGTTTAGAGATAAACAAAGTAACATTGTTACTGCCAGGCATGCTTGTGCAACCCTGTAATCTCCTTATTTGGGAAGCTGAAGCAGTAGGAAGGCTCTGAAAAGCAGCCTGAGGTACTAACAAAATTGTGTCTCTGGGGGAAAAAAAGCACATTATTACAAAGGGCAAAGGAATGATTTGCATAAACTTTAAGCGGATAATGAGCACTTAAAAAGAATGAAAGAGATATATTTGGACATACCAAATAGCAAAACCAAATACTATATTACATTGTTTATAAATGGTTTGAAATGATATTCTTTCTTATACTTAGATGTTCTCCCTCAAATCCCAATATATCGGAAAGTACATAACCTAAAATAAAAATAAGTACAGTCATCTTGAAGAAAGGCTGCTATGTCCATACCTGAAATACAGAATTTCTAGAAGTGACTCTAGAATGGGACCAAATTGACAGACACCGAAGTAAAAAAAAAAATTCCAACACAAGTAGTTAGGCCTTCCGGGGAAAAACCATTGCCAAGGTGTGGGGAACCCTTTTTCTTCCCAAAGGAGCCTCAGAGAAACTCTAAGCTCAGAGTCAGCAAATTCAAAGGGCAGACATTCGTCGGTACAATTAATTAAAGACCATCATTCAAACAGCAACTGCTGTGCCAAGATTGGTCTTACTTCCCCCAGATGACCAAAAAAAAAAAAAAAAAAAAAAAAGGCCAGCTGGAAACATTGGCATTTACTTCCTAGGATAAAACCTGCAGAATTATTTGCAAAAAATGGAAAATTTTCCTGAGAAGGCTCTCAGGCTATAGAGCTCGGCCAGAAGAAAGAGCAAATTTCCACAAAGGTACGTGAGGCCCAGGTGGAAAACACACCACTTCTCTATGCCACATAGCATAGACATCCAAACTGCGGGTGTCATACACCTCAAGGACGGCCTTTTATGTACACATTGATCATTATGAGACAGAATATGATACACAAGGTCCTATTAAATGAAAAAGTATATGTGCATAAACAAAATAATAATAGACTCTTAAATTTTGTTCATCAAAATCTATGAAATTAAAGCTGGTCATGCAGTCCATTAGAATGCTTGTCTAAAACATACAAAGTTCTGGATTTGATTCCCAGCACCACAAGAAACAGACAAAATATGAGATAGTCAAAGTCAAATTCTTAGATATTTAGGAATATATTGTCAAAAATTATTATCATATCAGGGTACATTAGTACACTTGTATGCAAAATGTAAATAGAGAAACAAAGTCAAAGTTCAGTTCATTGCTTACCTATAAACTTCCAAAAATAATGCAGAAATCTTGTATATGGCATAAGTTACACATTCTTTAAAAACTCACTTAGTAATAATGAAATTGAAACATGCACTAGACAGATTAAAATGAGTAACCAGAGAGATTAAAAATGAGTAACTGCACACGACTGAAACAAGTGAACTGGTCAAAATTCACATGGTAACAGAAAGCGACCAGAACACTTCTAACCTGTACTCTAATCTGGTATCGTAGCATGAGAAGGGTGGTGGGAGAGTAGTTACTTTGTAAAGATTAATGTAAAATTTCTTTTTAACTTTATTATTTTTATTTTATGTGCATGAGTGTATTGCCTCCTTGTTTGTATGTGCACCCGTGTCATGCCCATTGAGGTTACAAGAAAGTGTTGTATCCACTGGAACTGGAGTTATGGACAGTTATTAGCTGCCATGTGGGGTTCTAGTACCTGAACCCAGGCCTTTTGCAAGAGTAGCCAGTGCTATTAATTTCTTACCCATTTATCCCCACAGATAAAATCTCTAAAAAAAAAATTGTTACTAATAAGTGAGCAGTTTCTTAAAGCTACATAGCCTTGAATTATGCAATGCAAAATTTCACATATACACATTTGCCTATGCTTATATTTTGAACATACAAAATGGCAGCCATGTGTGAAGGCTAATATATTTCTAAATTCTGATCCCAAGATGAATTAGTAATAACAACACCTGATACTAATAATATGAAGTTAGACATGGAAGAAAACACCCCTTAATTGAAAAGTATATACCCAACCATCCACAGAAAAGTTCCAAGAACATTTTCATTAAAGTCAATAAAATAGATAGATAGATAGATAGATAGATAGATAGATAGATAGATAGATATTCTCTATCAATCTAGGTATGGTGTGTATTGAAATAAGACAATAAAAATTGAGAAATACAAAATATGGAAATACAAAAAAGGGTAAAGAATTACATTTCAGTGGCTGTATTGTTTAACCAATATATAGGATGAGATCAACGGAAATGTGCAAAACAAAAAAAGAATTGCAGATAACAAGCAAAAATCTACATTTCAGAAAGTATAAAAGTTTATCAACATATTATCAGCACTCAACAAAAAATAGGAATAAATATCAGAAAAAACATTGCACATACTCTCACCATCAAAAAGCCTGCCAGACGAAAGGGAAAATGCCTATCTATAGCATATCATCTTACTTTAACAATAGTGAGCTAGAAAGATGGCTTAAGTGTTAAGAGTGCAGACAGCTCTTACCAAGGACTGGAGTTCACTTCCCAGCAACCACATCAGGCTGTTTACAACTGCCTGTAACTCCAAGCTACAGAGATATAAACCGCCTCTAACTTCCACAAGCATCTGCATTCAGATTCACATACCCACACATATACACATGGTTGAGGTTGAATTTTGAGTTAATTTAAAAATATCTGTGATAAAATGTTTCTATCATATTCCAAAGTGAAGAAAAAAGACACTTCCAAGAATATTTGAATAGGAATGCACTAGAGTCTGTGACAAAAACTTCTATGAACAGCAATAAAATGAAGTGTCAAGATGGTAGCAAAGGAAAGCCCAAGGATGTCAGTTGAACCATGAGCCTCTTTTAAGCAGGAAGGAGGGTGGTTCCAGGGTGACACTATCCAAGCAGGAAGGCATAATGATCAGTGAGTAACTGCCCGGTGTTTTTCACTAACATATTAGGTTGTCGAATATAGGGGATGAGTGGTATATTTACAGAAAACTATGTAGAGAAAAATTAAGCAGTGATTAATTCAAACACAATAAAGAAGTAAAGATGGCTGAGAAACATCTTTAAGTGTTCAACATCGCTAATAATTAAGGAAATGCAAACTAAAACAACCTTAAGATTTCATCGTACTCCAGTAAGACTAGCTATGATCCAGAAAACTAAGGATACCAAATGCTAGAAAGGTTGTGTGGGAAGGGTGACACTCATACACTGCTGGTGGGAATGCAAACTCATGCAATCCCTATGGAAAACAGTGTGGAGAACTCTTAAGAAACTGAAAATGAGCCTACCGCCTGACCCAGTCATACCACTCCTGGGTATATACCTACAAGACTCATCCTATTGCAGAGATACATGCACATCCATATTTATTGCAGCTTTCTTCACAATAGTGAAGAGCTGGAACCAACCCAAGTGTCCCTCAACCAACAAGTAGATAGAGAAAATGTGGTACATCTACACAATGGGATTCTATGAAGCAGTAAAGAAAGATGGCATCATTAACTTTGATGCTAAATGGATGGAACTAGAAGCCATTATGCTAAGTGAAGTAATACAGTCCCAGAAAAACAAACGATGTATGGTGTCCTTCATTTATGGAGATAGTACCAATTCTCTCTTTAGAAGGCAAACTGAATAATTCATGTTTATTTCTTTGCTTTTTAGTAAATATAATATCTGATGTTACTCATCAACTTGCTATGTAATGTAGAAAAGTAAAGTAACATTGTTTCTTTAACTGCAAAAAAAGAATTGTTGTACAAAATGTACAACTCAATAAATTAAAAATATATAAATAAAAAAGTTATAAATGCAAAAATGTTTATGATGGACTGGTATGGTCATAATAATATGTCTGAATAATGAATTAACCTAGAATGAGAGGTATCTATAAAGGGTGAAGTGGGAGGCAAAGGGATGAGATAAGACAACAAACAAGTCATCAGTCAGGGTAGGAAGTAAGCTTCACAGGCAATGGATGACAATTAAAGAAAAGAGGAAGGGGAAGGAGGAAAAAGACACCAGAATGCCACACTATTTATGTAAATGTGCATAGCTTAAGCAATGCTATAAATATTGAACACTGACTTGGGGTGGTTGAGGAATATGTGTGAATTGGTAAAAAAAAAATCCTGTTGCTACAATGGTAGTCTGATAAATGTTTCAAATTTGCTCTCTGGGGGAAAATGTCCAGATTTGTTTGCCAAGAGATCCACACAATCTGGGTCAAGCACATCATGGTTTAGATCTAAGAATAACATAGCTTAATTTGATGTCAAAAACAATATACTTATATAATATACTATACAAATACTTATTTGATCAGAAATCCTTTTGTTAAATGATAGCCTAAATTTTTTGAATGGATATGTACAATATTAAGTTTATTACATGCTCATTACACAATATCTCTAATAGGTTTCTATTTTTTAAACATTTTTATTGATGATTGGTGTATTTCACACATTATCTTTCAGTACAATTTAGACACATTCCCTCTCCCTGCCACCCACCCCACCCCAGGTCTGCATATGTTGGAACAAAACAAAGAGAAGGGGACAACAACATAAAGACTGGGTCAAAGAACTGACTGATACAGTTCAATTCTGCCCAAAACACACCTCTGAAGTGAAAAACTTTGGAAAGCTTAAATTTTTAAAGAATAAAATGAGTTTTCTTTTAAATAATTAAAATTATAAAATACTTAGGAACAGGATGAAATTAAACATTAAAGATCCATATAAAGAATGTGATAAGCCTTATATGATAATATTTTGAAAGACCATTGAAGAGACTTTGCTCCTATACAAAAGACTGTATAAAATTGCAAACCTAGCTGAGGAACTATTGGCAAATGATTATAGGGCGAGGGAGAGATTTTTCTTTAAGGGAGTGAGTCTAGGTAGACTGACTAGAGTCCAGTAGATGAACTTGTACTTAGGGACATTCAGTTACAAATGATTAATCAGATAAGACTTGACATATATAACAGAATGCATGAAATATGTTTGGGGATTCCAGGGGAATCCAACACCCTCTTCTGACCTCCACAGCATTGCATGACATGGGTGCACCAACCTACATGCAGACAATACACTCAAACACATAAAAAATAAAAAATAAAAAATAAATAATAAATAATAAATTAATTTTAAAAAAATAATAAATATTTAGCATAAAACTCAATAAAGTATTTTAAATAATAATAAATAAAATATAAAATTTAAATTTAAAAATGCTAAAACTTCACAAATGTATTTTTAAATTTTATCAGATAATTCTGAATTTTATCTGAAAGGCAGAATTATGAGATAATCGATTAAAAAAATAGAGACTGAGAACTTTACTACATGCTAAAATATATTCCAAGGCATATGTGCTTGAAGATTATGTTACTAAGTAGCAATTTAATGTATTAGCTCAATAAACTAATATTAATAACCAATCAAATTTTACATATAAGGAAGAGAAATGCAGTAATAGACCAATGGTAGAAAGCTAAATAACTTTTAATACTATACATATATTTAATGCCTAATAAATGAGATATTAAACAGAATGATGAGAAAATTAACTCAGATTTGCATGAGAGGGCTGGGGATATATTTTAGCAGCAAAGCATTTGGCTCATACATTGAAGGCATTCTGTTATTTGTGTTAACGCCTATTGTGTCAACTTAGTGTTCCCAGACATTCCTCAGTGCAAGTTAATCTATTGAGGTCTAGTCAGCCTATATAGAGTCTTTTGATTTAAGATCAGCTCTTTCTCACCCAGCAGTAATAAGCTGCCAATATTTCTTCAGCTAAGATGGATTCTGCTCCACATTTTCCCAGTTTTATGGATTTTGTCTTCTTGAGTCTGCATGGGTCTTGTGCATGCTGACACCATTGCTGTAGGTTCATGTGAGCAGGGTCCCAGGAGACTGTAGGACTCTATTTTCATATGGTCATGTACCTGCTCTCTGATTTGTACCATCTTTCTGCCCCCTCTTCCACAATGGTCCCTCAGCCCTTGGTGGGTGAAGCTTAACATGGGAGTCCTGTCCAAGGACCCACATTCTGCAGAATCTTACTCCCTATGCTTTCGCCATGCATGACTTTTTGTGTTCCTGTCCCTCTGTTACATGATGGACTTTCATTAATGAGAACCGAGTGTTCATTAATGTCCTCTTTACCTCTTCTTCTATGTTCCATGAGCCTTACATTTGGAGGCTGCCTGTAAGTGTCCCACTTAATCTTGGGCAATTAAAAATGTCTGTGTGTAACCAGTTGTGGAACTCTGTAATAATCTGTCTGTTGCAAATTCTTTGATTTATGGTGACTGGGATACTTGTCTGTAAATATAAGGATATATATTTTGCACATAGTAAGACATTACATAGTCTGGGGATAGCACACTCTTGGGATTTTCTCTAAAATCTATGGCATCTCCAGCCATGTGTATTAGGCTAAATTTACAGTACCACACATGAGTTTCCTCTGATTGAATGGGTTTTAAATCCAATTAGGTAGCTGTTGTTTGCCTCCAAGATAAAAGTGCCACTACTGCACCAATGTCATATGCTGTGCCTGTCATTGATATGGTTGACATGGTAAAGTAAATTTTAATTTGAGAAACATCTAAAATATAGATTTCTATCTAAATTTAAGGTTCAGAAAATCTTCCTAAACTAAGCCTGAAACCCTGAGTCCTTAAAGGAAAAAATGTACAGCCAGGCGTGTTGGTGCACACCTTTAATCCTAGCAGTTGGGAGGCAGAGGCAGGTGGATCTTTGTGAGTGCATGGTCTACATAGTGAATTCCAGGACAGCTGGGGCTACAGGGAGACCCTGTCTCAAAAAGACCAAAAAAAAAAAAAAAAAAAAAAGGAAAAAATGTACAATGGCATTGACAGAAATAATTCTTATGAAGAAAAACAACATAAATGAAATATTAAAAACACATTGGAAACAAGAATTTGCAACTTACATTGAGTCAAAATCTGAATAGCAATTCCACAAATAAATGGGGAAATCTTAGCACTTGGGAGGCAGAGGCAGGCAGATTTTGTGAGTTCAAGGCCAGCCTGGTCTACAGAGTGAGTTCCAGGCCAACTGGGACTACAGGGAGACCCTGTCTCAAAAAGACCAAAAATCAAAACAAAACAAAACAAAAAGACATAATAAATAAATAAAGTTTAATCAAAGTTTTAAAAAAATAATGCAATTTTAACATATAAAAAGCTTTTCTTTTTTGCACTGAAGATAACAATGTATATTGGTACCATCTCTCACAGGAGAATTCATCAAGGTCTATTTAAAGTGAATACTTACACTTTTCATGTACAGTATCTGAATAAAACTGTGAAGATCTATTGGCTTAACAGAAGTGTAAATCACCAGAGAATTGTTTTATTTCCATTTATCTACATAGATGCAGCTATCTGACTAAATTTTCCAAATTAAACTAGTTCTAGAAAGGACTGGAATTTGATAACATGATATCTGAAAGGCTATAATTCTCAAAATAGTAATTACTCCATTAATTGGTAACTAAAAGTTTAATATTTATTTTTATATGACTTTTAGCAATTCTATGATGGTTTTTATGTGTAGTATGTAACACTGACAGAAAGAATCCCAATGATGATCAGTAACTCACTGATTGTCTTATGTCACAAACTATACTAAGTACTTTATATACACTTTATATTATAATTTAGAATTATTTATGAAGCAAATATAGTAGTAATAGTAATAGCAGTAGTAGAAGTAGTAGTAGTAGTAGTAGTAGTAGTAGTAGTAGTAGTAGTAGTCTTTTTGAGACAGGTTCTCCCTGTAGCCGCAACTCTCCTGGAACTCTGTATGTACACCAGGTTGGCCTTGAACTCACAGAAGTCAGCCTGCCTCTGCCTCCTGAGCAATGGGGTTAAAGGCCTGTGCCACCACGCTCTGCCCATTTTATCATTTTTATTTTATGTGTATGATTGTATTGTCTCAATAGATGTAAGGGTATCCACATCCTGCAGTACTGGCTGAGGCCAGAAGATGGTGTCTGATACCCTGGAACTGGAGTTATGGACAGTTGTCAGCCACAATGTGGAAGCTGGGAACCAATCCTGGGTCTTCTACAAGAGCAGTCAGTGCTGTTAACTGCTGAGCTTAGGAGCATTTGATTTTTGCTCTTCCAGAGGATCCAAGTTCTATTTCCAGCAGCCTCATAGGGCAACTCACAGGTGCCTGTAACTCTAGCTCCTGGGGGACATGATACCATTGCCCTTGACCCCCACAGAAACTTGCATTTATAATCACATACCCACGCACAGACAAATGCATATACACATAGTTAAAAATAAAAATCTAAGGGCTGAAGAGAAGGCTCAACGGTTAAGAGAACATGTTGCTAACAACAGTCCATAGCTCTAGTTCTGGGCTACCCTTTGTGAACTCCATGGGCATTTTAAGGAATGGGTGAACTTATACACATGCACGTAATACACTTATACAAATAAAATAATAAATGAAATCTTAAAAATAAAAAATAAAATCTATTATATAAAAAAGTAGTTGAAGGTTAGATCTGGCTATCTCAAAGGATCCTAAAAACTATGTTGTGATTATAAAATACAAACAAAGGATACATTACAATTAGGTAAAGAATAATGGAAACTGGTTTGTTATGAAATACTACATAGACTTAACTATAGGGTCCATTGTCAAAATGATTCCATTCAAATATTATATATAATAATCACTAATTGAATTAATTCTGCATACTGTTGAACAAACAGAGCAAGGAAGGTTTAGGTGTGGTCTACCATCTAGAGTACTTCTAAGTGGTAGTTACCTTGCCCAAGGTAACTACCTTTCAATATCTTTGAAAACTATGATCCAGTGGATCCCAAAATAAGGCATTCATTCATTCTCCCCATTCTTCATTAAATATCCCCAATGCAGATTACAATTTCTTCAAATGATGTATTTTTTAATTCCTTGATTTGCAGACATATGTAAATAGGAATAGCACCAGTCCTGGCTGCCATTCTCCTTCTCTGCAGCAACTGCCGGACCATAGTGAATTGGAGATTGCACAGATTGGTGATCCCTCTGCTTTTTCTGATATGCCCAAGACAATGAGCCGGGCAGTGCCAATTCGGAATCCTAGCTGCTGGAACATGGTTGCTGAGGTGCTTGTTCATTTTTATTAGTCCATTGTAGATGTTGGCTCTTTTCCCAGATTTTCTGCTTTGTTTTCCTAGCCTGTGATTGTTTGGACCATCTGCTTCGGTAGATCATCATTGTCCTCACTGGGCTTTCACTGAGAGTTGCTACAAGTTGGGATTTCTCTTTATAAAGTCACAGCCGCCTGCATCATATCCATTTTATATCTAGTTCTCTTCTTCAGCTGACTTTTCATTTTGGTGGAATTTGTCTTATTTAATTTCATAGTCTAGACTGAGGTTTTTATTCCACATATAGACTGAGCTTGCTTTATCATTTTTAAATCCTATGCCACATTTAAGATAATTCCATTGATTTGTTGTGATTTTATCATCAGATGCTTTACTATTAATATACTTGCACAGTTGGACAGTTCATTTTCTGTTTTAAACCACCTATGTACTAAAAATATCCACTGCTATGTTAGCAGCAATGTTCAAGCTCAACAGAGTATCATATTGTGAGCTCATGAGACTCATTAACAAAAACAAGAGGAACTCTGTAGGAAGCTTCTTTTGCCATGAGCAGGTATAGCATGGTCCTACTAAGGGGAAGGGGAGCACAGAACCTGCCTGCAGCCACTGTAGAAAACTGACCCCTTGGCACAGAGGTCAGTTAGTTACTTTCGTAACCCTACCTGAGAGGTACTTCCAACTCAGGTCCTTAATGTGGAACTGCCCAAAGACAGCTGGCCCCTGGACAGGAATTTCAGACTGATGGCTGATGGCCTATCTTCAGACTATGTCTACTCACAATTCACTTCACCCACCAGCTGCCCATATTGGTGGTCAAAAGGACCACTGCCCACTCGAATGAAATTCAGGCCTGCTTCGGCCTGTATGCACACAAAAAATGATGGCTGGGAATTCTGTAATGATGGTAATGGAGAATTCAATTTTTTGCCTGCTACAGCCTGCTTTTATAAGCAAAATGATGTCAGCTCCCAGAGCTAATCACAGACCCCCCAAATTCTGTACCACTGCACACTGCTGTCCCACCCAGCATCATGCACCTGGGCCACATTTTCTGCTCCTTCTTGCGGAAGAATCAGAGATGTCCCCTGATTCCCACCCATGTGGTGCCCCGAGGGGTGCTAGCTGAGAACTAGCCCCCAATTCAAACTGGATCTTCCTACAGAACTCAAGCCCAAAAGTTGTTTCTAAACCTAGATCAAAAGCAGCTGGAGGTTATTCTGCATTGGAAGAAGTTAATCAGAAGAGCCCAGTCTCACTAGCTAGACAAGAAGATAAGATTCAGGAGCACCAACTGTTATAAAGGAAAGGAAGTGAACATGATGTAACTTCAAAGCAATAGAGATGAACAAGAAGCAAAGGCCCCCAAATATTCCTGGTTTATTTGTTGGACCTGGCTCACATCTACTACAGTCGGTGCCATGATTCTGCTCCCTGAAAGAAAAGAAAGACCCACCTCATACACCAAAGCATGACTGTGCCATGCAAAGGATTCTGACAGAGAAAGAGAGAGAGAGAGAGAGAGAGAGAGAGAGAGAGAGAATAAGAACAGTGAAACAAAATAGGCTAGAGTCATAAAAATCAAAGCAATAAACTAGTGCTGTAATCTTACAACAAAGGTAGCAAAGCTGGCTGATTATGAATCCTTCACGTACTGTTTATATTTTAACATTTTACTAATTAAAGGGGTGCAATGGCCTTGGCTTCTGATGAGCTGAATTGAGTTAAGCCTTAGTACCCTGAACTGTGAGAAGTATGATGAAGATGAGAAAACCAGAAAGATCATGGTAATGGTAGGCCTCCACAGTCTGTGCCTAGCATCTTAGCCAGAAGCAGAATACATGGGTAGCATATGCCATCATTTGCTTTTCTACACAATGGTAGACATCAGCAATCAACCACAGCAGGCTTTCCCAATGAACAAGATACAGTCTCATCATCTCCCTTAGCTCACTCTCATGTGCATTCACTAATAGGTTAGAATTGACATTCCATTGGAATTGAAATCAATTTGCTATCCTTGAGTTGTCCTCTTTTTTTCAGTCCTTTGCTGTTAAGTTCTCATGGAAAATTTTAAAGGAATATCATTATCTTCTGAAGGCAGATGGCTGTAGTTCCTTTACTTATTAGTATGGGAAGAAGGTGACTTGCAAATATCAGAGGCACGAAAAAAATTCTGCTGACTGATGATCACTTTTATAGGCCAAAAAGTATTTTTTCGGATCTTATCTGGAAGACAGTTCTTCAGATAAATTTCTTTAAATATTCTCATGATGTCCTGAGTTAAACTTTTGTTTAAAAGGAACATAGAGACAAACACAGGGAGCTTTCACTTACATTTACTCAAAAATCCCAGAGGGCTGTTGCCAGAGTTTGGCTATTGAGTGGAATAGTCTCCTGAGTCTGTGAGCTCAAATACAATCCTTTTCAGGGTGGAAATGAGGCTGGGCACAATTAGGCAGAGAACGATATTTTAAAGGAAGCTCTATCCAGGCTGCACTCCAACTTCAGTAAAAACTAAAAGAAGAAAAGCTTTGCCCTTGGACAGATAAAGTGACCTTCAGCAGCTACAGTAAGCACCAGTGCTTTTAAGCATTGCATTCCTGAGATTTTTCTTTCTCTCAAAAAATATTTTTCTTCTATACATATAAATTAACATTTTATACATTTAACACCCTACTAGTTCCCTGAATCAACTGAACAAATTATTCAAGCATATACCCTCGATGAACCAAACTTCACATGGGATAAGAATTAGACAAATGTTTCTACAGAGTTGCTTTTTACATGATTTTTAAAAATATTTCCAAGACATTTTGTATCAATTCTACTCCAGTCATTCTCTGAAGCTTCCAACAGATAAGGGATAATAATTCTTTATCTGCTTTATCTCTCTTGATTTGTCTTTAGTTTGTTTTTCATTTGCTGTAGCATTACCCTTAAGATACAACAGTGGTCATGATAAGGTGGGAGTTTCATACCAACTACAAGTGTTTTGCAGAACTCCATGCAGTAATTCAAATGGTACCCAAGCTATTGAATGCACTTAAAATGTGAAACAGAGAAAGAGAAACTTGAATCTCTGAATTTCTTTTGAGTTAGATATCTGTCCAGTCCAATATAATGTGGTGTGAGATTTATGCCAAAAGACAATAAATAGAGCTATGCATTTGTTCTTAAAGAATTGTACCTTCAGCCTGCTAATAGCTGTCATTCCCATAACCTCTGAAGAAACTGCTACAGAATTCAAGTTCTAAGTTTACCTCTACCTCAGTGACATAGATTTTTCATTCTATTTCTACCTCTTATTCATCACCTCAGGATATCTCTTGAAAAACTGCCTAGTGGATGAATTTTTTTAGATAGGCAAGGCCTCTAGACTCAAGATAAAATGATTACAGATTTTTAATTCCAAAGATTATAACTAAAGCCTCAAAACATGTCTTGCATTTCCAATAGCATTTCTACAGTAAAAGCACAAATGTCATTTCTACTCCCAGTGCAAACTTACATAGGAATTACTAGCTCTGAAGTACTTCAAAACTGACTAGTAAAGGAGTTACAAGGTCTGAATTCTAGAGTTCTCCACCCTTAGTACTCAGAAAATTATGAGAGACAGATCAAAGGAAGAGAGCTTTATGGCCACCTGCTTTGCTACTACGTAAACAGACTAATAGAAGCTCTGTTTTTTTCCTGATTTATTTCCCTTTTATTTTATTCTTAAGACAGAGAATATTTTATGTAAAACCCAGAGAAATGGACAGCTTTGGTTTATGGCGAAGCTTTCATGTTTAACACGGGTCTTAACTGTATGAGAGCCTACACTGCCACATAAACACTAACTACTGATCAGATCAAAACTTTCAGTGTTGAAACAGTATAGGCCTCCCTGGAAAAGCAGCATCTTTGTGACATTTTATCTTTAGAATTTGTCTCCTTCTTTCTCACCCTCTTCTTCAACAGAATCCACACCAGTCTCCTCATAATCCTCCTCTGGTGCAGCCATGTCTTCACTGGTCTCAGAGAACTCTCTGTCCTCCACGTCCTCACCCACATATCAGGGCACAAAGGCCTGTCAAATTTAAGTCAAGGTAGGCCCAGTCTTCAGCAATGGGTGTGGCATTGCTCAGCATACACACAGCTTGCTGTACCTTGTCCAGGTTTCCACCAGGTACCAGAGTGGTAAGCTGGTAATTGATGCCAACCTAGAAGCCATTGGGGTACCAATGCACAAACCGGATGGTTACACTTTGTCTTAATGGTGGCAATGACAGTATTAGCATCTTTGGGAACCACACCACTATAGTACAACAGGCAACAAACTATTTATTTACTATGGCATCTGGTAGGCTGGCTCAGAGCAGGCATTGGTGATTTCTGCTACAGAAAGTTGCTCATGGTAGGCTTTATCAACAAAAGTAACAGAGGCATATGTGGCCAGAGGGAAATGGTTGCCAGGGTAGGGCACCGTGTTAGTCTGGATGGAATTCAGTCTGATACATATTTAGAGCTCCAGAGAAGCATCACCGTTTGCTCTATCAGCCTATTTGGGTTAGTGTAGGTCGGTTGATCAATGTCAAGGTTTCTACACCAGATGTCATTGATGGCCTTGTTGTCCACTAGGAAGGCACAATTAGAGTGCTCCACTGTGGTGTTAGTGGGAAGACGAAATTTCAGGCCTCAACAACAGCACTGGAAACATGGGAGACTGGGTGGAAGGAGAACTCCAGTGTGGACTTCTTTCAACAAACAGTCATTCTATCAGCAAGGATCTGAACACAGAGCCAGTTCCCTGACCAGTTCTGTGGAAAAGCAAGAAGCCCTGAAGACTGGTCAACCAGCTTGTATATTTGATCCAAGACAAGGTCAATGATCTCTTTTCCAATGGTGTACTACCCATGGGCATAGTTACTGGCAGCATCTTCTTTGCCTGTGATGAGCTGCTTAGGGTGGAAGAGCTGGCACTAAGTACCATTGCAAGCTTCATCAATGATCATTGGTTCCAGGTCTACAATCATTGCCCTCTACACATGCTTGCCAGAACCTGTCCCACTGAAGAAGGTGTTAAAGGAGTCATCTCCTCCCCAATGGTCTTGTCATTTGGCTTCTGGTCATCAGGGAGGATGCCACATTCCAGGCAGTAGAGCTCCTAGCAGGCACTGCCCATCTGAACACCAGCCTGACCAATGTGGTTAAAGAGGCATTCACACATGGTTGCTCACTCATGGCTACCAAGGAGATGACAAAGACAAAGAGAAGTTGCTTCTCACAGAGCAACTCTTAGGCAGTAGATATAAGAGAAACTCTGATTTCCATTTTAAAGGAAATCACACAGCAAAGTGAGGTTGCTCTTGTTTGAAGATTTCTTTATGATCTCAATAATGCAAAGAACTGCACAAGATAGAATCCACTTCAAAGAATCTATTTCTATAGCTTTATAAATTAACACAGATATGTCCTGATCATTAAACAAATGGACAACTATTATACCCAAACAAAAAAGAATTTATCACCATTCAGGATATTGAAAAAATAAGAGATCCTGTGATGTGGATTTAAAGTTAACATTAAGTCCAACATCATACCATCATATTTGCCCTGTGATAATTCCAGGATGAAGAAACATCTGTTAGAGATGGTCATGAGTAAAGACCTGTTAATGCATTTTTTATTGATGCTTTGTGTATTTCATACATCATTTTCCATTTCAGTTCAGGCATATTTCCCCTTCCCTTCCCCCCACCCCATCCCACCCCATCCCACATCACCCATTCTGCCATAACTGTCCTGCATCTTTCTCTCAGTTTATTTTCATTTTTTAGCAATAAGTGATAATTTTTTGAGTACAAGCATCCTTCATGTAAAACCAATTTGCAAGCAGTTGTGCCCAAACCCACACAGCCCCTTGGTCCCACCATCCAGCAGGGGGGGGGGGGCTTGTATGTGAAATCAAGTTGATCAAATGAGTTTCCAGGATATATTGCTGTAGGTTCACCATTCACCCCAATCGCAGCCCTTACATTCTACCACGCCCCCTCTTCTGCAGATTGTTTCCTAGACTTAGAAAAGGGGCACAGGTGGATGAGAAGCAAAACAGTCTACTTTCTCTGGAGCTGTTGTCTTGGACTCTGGTCAATTCTGGCTGTTTCCTTTCATGGGCTGACAGTTTGTCCAGGGATAACCTTTCGATCCTACTAATGAAGCACAAACAATTAGATATATAGGTATTTAAACAGTACTAATTGTTATTGTAGGTTACTTTAGTATAGACACAGATGTTTGGATCGTATGTTAATCCATGAATTACATTTTTTTCTGCTAAATATGACAGGGTCTTACTGTGGCTTATAACATCTCCTGAGCACTAGAGGATGTAAACTTGTGGCATGAGCCGTGGGTTATTCCTCCAAGGAGAGAGCCAATAGTCAATTAGATTTGGGATATACAGGCATATGGCTGCCTCTGCTGCACAGTATTTTCAGGCAGGTGAGGTATAGCTGGTTCTGACAGAGGAGTCTTGCTTGACTCAAGGAGACCCATATTTGCTTTATTGGTTTAGTGACCTTTGGTAACACTCTCTGGTATTCCAGAGGCCATCTGTACACTTGCATGTTTGGTCTCAATACATCTTTCCCATGTTAAAGTCAGGTCTTTGACAGCAGGGCCTTATCACCTCTCTTCTTGCAGGTATCCCAGTTTAGAGGCAAGGAGCCTTTACCTTTTGTGGGTGCGTAGATCCCCTGGCCAACATCTCCTTGGTAGAATAATCCATTGCTGATGTCAGAGCTCCTGTATTAATATATTTTGCTTAAGTGCATAGCTTAAGGACTTTAGTATTATATTTGGTTCTGAATAGAGAATCCTTTTCACAGTTCCTATGTCTATTAGTCAATTAAAGAAGGCAGTTTTACCAGTTTTATAAGAGATTACCTCTATAATAGTTGTCTCCAATTTACAGTTGGAGAATGACATCATCATCATATTTCTCCTTGTTCTATGGGGGGGGGTAAGAAAGTCTCTCATATTAAAACTTTAAAACTGACCCAAATACTTGCCCCCAAAACTAGAAAACTACTTTATTCAAACCAATAAACTGCTTTCTTCAGCATATTTCAGTTTTTTCATTTGAAAAAGTTCCATTGACACAGATTGCCATGTACCTTTTGTTGCTGTCGGCTCAGCCAAGGGCCAGCTTGATGAGCCGTGGACTGTAGAATTACATGTCCTTCCTTCTGCTTCAATGTGCAGTTGACTGGCAATTGCTTTTCACAAATTAATGAAGGTAAATAAATATCTTACTGAATGGTTTATGATGTGTTTTGAAATTTCAATCATGTACATGAATTTTAGCACATCACTAGAGCTTACATTTGGTAGTATGCTAAGAAATTTGTCACAAGACACTGTGACACAATGTGTATGAACTTTGACATCTCCATAATTTGAAGAATGGAAGCCTTTCTGTCTGATCAACAGGGATATCTTGATTTAACAGCAGCTTCATTTGCTGTTATTATTATTTTAATGTGTTACAGTTATTTGAACGTCATCATTAGTCATTGATTTTATGTGAGTTATTTGGTTGCATGAGAAGTACAGAGACCTAATTGATTAATCTTTAAATTTCTGTTAACTAATTTTCCACATACTAGCCACACAAATTCACTACACTTCACAAAAGAATCCTCTGCAATCCTATGGTGAAAAGAAAGTCTTCCTTAAAATATTCTTGTGATGCTTCCTTCCCATTACTTTGTACTTCAATTATAGCTGTCTTTATCTAAGTACACTGTGACTCAAAAAATAATTCCAGAATGGTATATGAGAAATTTTCTAAGAAACAAGAAGACTTTGAGGATCATTGAAAGCCTGACTCCCATGGAACTCACTCCAGGAGAGGAGGTGTGAGAGAGAGTCAGGACAGCAACAGGAAGACAAGCAGGCACCACCATCATCTTTGAGGAGTGCACGTGCTAGTATAGAAGGACCAACCAGGAAAAGATTGAGAACAGAGATACGATTCTCCAGTCAATTTCTTAGCTGCCCCAGGAAGCAGGCACAGAGATGAGACAAATCAAAGGCAAGAGCAAAAGTTCCTGACATACCACTCACCCTTGACTACTTGGAAAACTAGGGCCTCTCACTGAAACTGGAACTCACCTCAGAGTGAACTGATTCTGCCTAGTCTAGCTTGCCAATGTGCCCCATAGGTCCCCTGCCAGTTACTCCACCAGAGCACTGGGATTACAAGTATGCCAACATACATGCCTGGACTTTCCATGAGATCTGGGAATTCAAACCCTGTTCCTCGTGTTTGTATGGTAAGCTGTTTTTCCCACTGACAAATTTCCCCAGACTCCTATGTTTCTATTTCAAAGCAGTGAAATAAAATTTTATATTTGTATATTCTTCAGTAGTTGATTTTCTTGGCTTACTAACTGGAAAAAACTGGAAATAAATTAGTTTAATATTTTAATTAGATTAGGTATAATTTCTGTTGAAAATTACAAATTATTGTGAATGTTAAAGGAGGGATTTGGTTATGCATTTACACACTCAGAAAATATTATTATGAATGTCATGCCAAATTGCTGGCATTTCTGTTTTAATTCCTTCCTCCACATTTGTAGTCTTTTTGACAACATCTAGTAGAAGGCACAAAATGCTTCATTAAATGTCTAGAGAACAATGAGTTTTACTAAACACAGTTTTAGATTTTCGGTTGACTTTCCTTCCTGACTGGGTTGAATTTAATTCAACCCTTATAATTTTATATTTTGTTACATTTTTTCATAGAAATGACTTTGTTTGTGAAGTCTTTTAATGAACATAGGACCCTGAAGTCTGATTGAATATATTATCATAGTATCATGTCAGTGTAATGCTAGTTGGCTACCATCAAGTCATCCTTACATCAGTTATTCTGGAAAAGTTAATATTTTTTTTCCTAAACCCTAGGGTGAAAAGTGAGGAAGGAGACTATTCATTAACCTACCCATACAGGCATCTTTACCACTGTAAACTAAATCTGATGAAGAGATATATAAAGTTATAATCATTCTATAAGATATTCAGGGCAAGATATCTAATTCTTACTGAAGCAAAGGGTTGTAGGACCTAAATTATCCATAGTGACTGCCTTAGCTGATAAATGTACCAGATAATTTCTAGCCTCTCTAGTTCACTTTGTCAGTGTAGCTACAACTGTGTTTAGAGAGACCCACATAAGGCTTTAAATTGACTCATTTGTAATATACTGCAGATGGTACTTCCCATTTATTACTGGGTGCTGCTCTATACAGTATCATAACTCTCGACTTTGGACAGCAATCTGAACATTTTTCACCAAGTAGCCTCCATTTTATAGACAATACTTGGTAGTTATTGCCTACCAATACAAAGAACAATTTTAGTAATTTCAGGGAATTATCCACATAACAGCCTGTAATATTATATTAACACACCAAAGTCAAAGCGAGTTTGCACTATTTTTCACAAGCTATGAAAAGCTATCTTAAGATTTTAAAATTATATTTCTCCCATTGTACATGAATCATTACAAGCTTCCCATTAGAAGCTATTTGTTATGATTCCTACAAATTCAGCACTACTAGCAATTACAAATTGTCTACAATTTCTAAAAGTTGGTCCCAGAATTTTCTACAACTAAACTAGCCTGTGTGTAATACCTGTGCACCAAAATTTTCAAAACTCCTGAGTAAATATTCAAAATTATATGGAGAAAAAAGAATTATCAAGAAACAAGCTTTCCAAAATGTTGTATGTTTATGACTGGACTTTCGCAGATATCTGCTTAAAAGTAATTTTGTGACCAAACAAGAGGTCACAAGACTGTGAGTAAAGAATCTTAAAATAATTTTGTTTCGATACTTTTGAAATGAAACCTCATGTACTTAAAGACATGTTTTTACCTATTCCTTATTTCTTTCACTTTTTTTCCAATAACAACAAAAGGCACAATGCTATTAGAACAGTTTACTAGATTTATCTTAAACTTTGCCAAGAATTAGAATGCATGTGGCCTTGACCAAGCTCATTAGCCTAATGATAGTAAGATATATGAGGCTTTTGTCTTCCTAGATCCATATGGGGTCTGGCTCCGAGGGAAAATGCAGCCTTCATAAAATAACCTCGGCAGATAACAACTGCACAACCGTCTGTTCAGACCATGCTCAAACCTCAGCTAAACTTGCACACTCTAGTTCTAAACTTCAAAAATTCTTCATTTGTTCAGAATAAAGAAAGTTATGTTTATCTCTTTCAAATACACCAGGCTTTTTGCATATCACTCAAAAGTATAGTTGAATTACCTTCATATAATCTTTGGTTATGTGAATGGAATCCAATCTTTCATAATTCACAGTCCATTTCTTTATACAGACACAAAAGCCCTCATTCACTCACAGAAACTGGGGATTCTAGTTTAACTGCCCATTTTTAATATTTTTACTGAGCATTTGTACAACTCATACAATGGTTCTCAACAAACTCAATTCCTCCCCCATGCCCCAAACCCCCTCAGAATTCAATTACAACATCAATTTTTAATGCATTCTTACTCATGACTTCCCATTTTTTTAATTTTAATTTAATTTTATTTATTTGTTTATGTGTATGAATGTATTGTCTGCATGTAGGTTTGTGCACCCATGTCATGCAATGCCGCAGAGGTCAGAAGAGCGTAAGATTCCCCTGGAACTGGAGTTCTCCTGGAATTGGAGTTACAGATGGTTCTCAGCCACCATGTGGGTCCTGGGGGTCGAGCCCAGGTCCTCTGCAGGAGCAGTTGGTGCTCTTAACCGCTAGGCCATCTCTCCACCACCGATTTCCACATTTTTAAAAAGGTGTTTTTTGTGGGATTCAGGCTTTTAGATTTTTTTTTTTACCTCTCCTTACATTGTCACTATTCCAATGTTCCCCCGCACTGGGCTGTATTTGGGTAGAATTCACTGAAATTTTGTCTGATGATATAGCTGATACTGAACTCTGTAACACATTAGTGATATTTTTATTTGTACTTATTGTCTACCTTTACTGTGAAACCTTTGAGGAAATAGTAGCCAGTAACCAAGCCATCCACATATTCTTCTTTTACATTTTCTTGGCTTTGATTCAGGAAACAAATTAAAGCTGTTATGTTTAAAAATAAGGCTAACTTCTGAACACACTAATGATCCTAGTTGTCACAAGCTCTCTCTTTGACTTTGGCAATTATTCTCATATGTACCCAAGATAGGCTATCTAGTCTAGACACTGCTTCTTCCTGTGCTTCTCTTTTGTGATAATACTTTGCACCCATGCAGTGCCTTTCATCCACAGATCTCAAAGTGAATCATTTTTTCTAATATGCTTTATATTCTCTAGAGAACCAAAAAAGCTTTTTTTTTTTTTTTTCTTGTAACGCTAGCCTTCTTTCATAGGTGAAATCTGGTCTGGTTGCTAAGAAGCATGGATTTGAATATGCTCTGTAGCAGCGTCTACCTTCTGCTTTAAAAAATGGTTATTCTTTATAATCCATTGAAGTGCATTTGACTATCATTTTTAAAAATCTCCTTTAAAAGTCAAAATGCAACTCTCTGGAAACCAATGAATCTCATTGCCACGGTATGGTAAGTTCTCCTGCTTCCAGATCTATAATCATTTCTTCAGTGTCAGTAATAAAATGCTTCAGTAACCTCTCCCAGCCCCCTAGCAATCTGCCTAATAGTGTCAAGCCATTCTCCCCTGAAATCCTATGACTCAAAGAGCCAAGAGTGATGGTGCTGCTGCCATGGCAACTTAGAGCATTGAAGGTTGGGAAGTCTTGTCTTTGTTTTACATGAGATATTAGCTGAAGAATATGTGCTGCAGAATTGAGGTTTATTCCATTACTGATGTTCCCTGAGTCCATTGCTCTTCCTATATAGCCTTGCCTATGTATATACAGCTTTTATTTCTGAACTAACTAGTAATTTCTTACCTGACCTCACTTACCCAGTGAATGTTTCTCAAGGTCCCAGGAGTCCCAGCTACCTAAGTAATTGTGTTGGACATCTAGGACCTATGAAATTCTGTATAAACACAAAATTATATTCATCCTTCCAAACTGAAGGTTCATTAACATGCGTATAACCATCTACTGTGTGTGCATCAAGCACTTAAACAATCTGGAGATCACTGTCTAGGTAAGATAACATATAAGCAGAAATAAGGTGAAAGCACAAAGTCAGAGGTATACACATTACATAACTAGGATGTACACAGAGTCTGATTTTAAGCCACAGTAAGACCCTGTCATATTTAACAGGAAAAAAATGTAATTCATGGATTAACATACCATCCAAACATGTGTCTATACCAAAGTAACCTACCATAGCTATTAGTGCTGTTTAAATACCTATATATCTAATTGCTTGTGCTTCATTAGTAGGATCGAAAGGTTATTCCTGGACAAACTATCAGCCCATGAAAGGAAACAGCCAGAATTGACCAGAGTCCAAGACAACAGCTCCAGAGAAAGTAGACTGCTTTGCTTCTCATCCACCTGTGCCCCTTTTCTAAGCCTAGGGAACAATCTGCAGAAGAGGGGGTGTGGTAGAATGTAAGGGCTGCAATTGGGGTGAATGGTGAAACTACAGCAATATAGTCTGGACACTCATTTGATCAACTTGATTGAACATACAAGACCCACCCCCCACTGGATGGTGGGGCTGTGGGGGTTTGGGCACAACAGCCTGCAAATTGGTTTTACATGAGGGATGCTTGTACCCATAAATTATCACTTATTGCTAAAAAATGAAAAAAAAACTGAGAGAAAGATGCAGGACAGTTATGGCAGAATGCATGATCTGGGATGGGGTGGGGTGGGATGGGGGGGAAGGGAAAGGGAAATATGCCTGAACTGAATTGGAAAATGTTGTATGAAATACACAAAGCATCAATTAAAAAAAAGCTAAAAAAAATGTAATGTCTAAGCCAGCGTGGTGGTGCATGCATTTAATCCTAGCATTTGGGAGGCAGAGGCAGGCAGGTGGATCTTTATGAGTTCAAGTCCAGCCTGGTCTTCAGAGCAAGTTCCAGGACAGCTGGGGCTACAGGGAGACCCTGTCTCAAAAAGACCAAAAAAATGTAATGTCTATGATTTCAACGAAGTCATAAGCTATAATAGAGATAAATACCCAACAATACAGAACCCATTATGCATGTGAGGCATGTTGCATCACATCCTACAAAATCCTGTGTGAATACCAGCATGTTCCTTAGCAAGGGAAAACTTCACTCTCTTTGTAGCCCTGACTTCCTCAACAGGTCTAATACTAATACTTTCCTTGCTACTGAAGCCTACATGCTCAAAAGGAAAGTCCTTTGTCAGAAACCAAAAGAAGGAACCACCCCCAAACATGAAAAACAGGAGCAGCTTCTATTTTCTATAGCACCAAATGAACCAACAGAAGAGTACAGTCCATCTATCACAGATTAGATAAGCAATTCACAGACCAAAAGATTATGTAACCACTTGAAGGTCACAGAGAAAATCAGTCATCTCAAGATCAGAGGCTGAGCCTCTGACTCATTGTTTAAAACCCTCATTATGTCATTTATCTAAAGGAGTACTGTGGGTTAATCTGAAAATGTTCTTTTCAAAAATTATTTCCAAAACCTTTAGATTGACATTGCTCTAGAGTAACAGGTGATGTATGAATCACAAGGAGGATTTTAGGCTTTTTGTTTCCTTTGTGATAACAAAAATCTAAAGGCTTTGTTAAGAAACCTGGTGGGGAGCTAGTTTGTGCTCAAACTTCTGGCAAATGTTCTGAACTGAGATACTGGGAACCATAGAGTTAAAAGCAATGAGTGGATTCCTAACGGAACACCATCCTTTCCAGAAGATCTGTAATCGTCTACTTTATAGCCTACTTGAGACAGTTCCACAGCATTTCTTTTAGCCAGTGAAAGCTCTACCAGGGATTAATTGACCAGAGAAAGCATTTCTCATTCCAAGTTTGTCATTTAAACAGAATGATCCCATCTGCACATTTTTTCTACATATTTTAAACCTAATAGGATAAATGAAAGTTTATAATGGAGTAAAGGTATAGAATTTAAGTTTGTCTTACCAGAGAGAGCTACTAATGCATAACTAACTATTACAGCACCTGTTCAGTTCTTTACATTTGAAAATAAAAATTAAAGCATCATTTTGCTCTTCAACCAATGTACCTTTTATTTCTGTCAAATGTGGTATGACTGTATGTACTGACCATCCTAATAACTTATGTACAAATCATTGATATTGAAGAAAATGGGAAATATGTGGTCTCACTGTTCAAAATGATGATTCACAAACCCTGAATCTTGTATTGTAACAAATGAAGAACTAGAAATGACACCATAATTTGGGTTGGCATAGTCATGTCTAAATGCATTGCTTTTAATAGAAAGACTAGTTGAATTAGTGTTAGAAAAATGTTTGATATTAATTAATTCAAAATGAATTTTTAGAGAAATAAAAGTTATTTAATTCCAGGGTACCCTTTTATGACATAAGAGAGCCATGACTTGAATCCATGTCTTATGTCCTCCTGAATTCAGTTTCCCTTGTTCTTGGTGTAGACTTGTGCCTCCTCTGTGGGCCACATGCCTCGTGCTCAGCTCTAAACACGTGTCTATACAAACACGATAACCCAAATGCCCCTCAACTGATGAGTGGATAGAGGAAATGTGGTACATCTACACAATGGAGTTCTGTGCAGCAGTAAAGATGACATCATGAGCTTTGCAGGAAAATGGCTGCAGCTAGAGGACATCATGCTGAGTGAAGTAACACAGTCCTAGAAAAACAAAAGACGAATGGTATCCCTCATCTGTGGATGCTAGTGCCAATTACCTAATTTTAAGTATTTCTTAGGCATGGCTCCTTGAGCTTTTGTCCAAAGCAGTTGGGAGTGATGCATATTGTAAACAACAACAACAACAACAACAGAAAGGAATTCATCAAAGAACTGACTGAAACAGTGAATTTCTGCTCAAAACAGTCAACTTCCACATGGAGAATATTGAGAAAGACTGAGAAAGATGAAAAGCATGTTTGGCAGAATGCATGAGCTCTGGTGGGGTGGAGGGGATGGGGGGACATGGGTCTAGATTTGAATATATATATATATATATATATATATATATATATATGTAAAAGAAATATCAGCCATATATTATAACAAAAAAGAAAATGTTTACAGACTGCTTACCATGTGTCCCACGGTCACTCTCTGTCTCCACATATGATATACTTCCCTTTTCCTTCTGATTTGGTCTGTTGCAACTGCTTGGCTGGCATCAACTTTCCTTTCCATCACTTTGAAACACTTCTAAAAGTTGTTCTTAGTTTTTTTGTGTTTGTTTGTTTGTTTATTACCTTCCAAGAATGCTCACTTAATTCTACAATTGCAGCCATTGTCTTCTGTGGCTGACCACCGAATTAGTGTTTCTAGCCCAAATTGCTTCAGTCTTTCTCAAGCAAGTATTCAACTGGAAAGCTCATCTGCACTAGAGCTAAACACTTCTGAAACTGAATATATTTTCTTCTGGACCCTGTGTTCCCTAAAGATTTTCATCTCTCTGCTCAAAATATGTCCATATCCAGTCTGCAAGGCCTCAGTTGCCAAGACTCATGCTTAAGAAACTCCACTGACATTTTGGGTTAACAACTTGCCCAGTGCCACCAATTATCCCTGCACATCTGCTCCTTCTTTTCCACTCACAGTCCTGCTTTAGGCGCCAATGCCTGACCTATTTCTCCCTATTCCCTCTAGCTCAATTGTTATGATAAAAGTCTTCAACACAAAGAAAAACTTGAAGAATACCACAGTGCTCACATATACATCTGCACAAGCTAGATTCAATGGTTTTCAGCATAATATGAAATTTGGTTTGTGTATCCATGTCTGGATACGGCTATGTATATAGAGCTGTAGATACATTTGAATATAGGTAAGTATGATCTTATACAAACAAACATAATGCTAAAGTATGAATCTCAAATATCCTGCAAAGGCTGGAGTTTCATTGGCTTGGTCTCCAGTGTGGTGAGAGGCAGTTTAACCTCTGAGAAGTGAGGACTAGGTTCTTAGATTATTGGGATATGTCATTAAAGAGGCTTTGTGAGATCCTAGTCTCTATCTGCTCCTTTTTTAATGAGATAAAAGTAAACATCCAGGCACACATTTTGCAGAATAATTTGAAAGTAAAGCACAGATATGGTACTTCTTAGCATACATCCCTTAAGAGTCAGAAATTTTTCTTAGATTAACCCAAACTTACCATCACTAAATAATAATAATAACCTACTAAAAGTATCTAGAAACAAGCCCCCATTCAAATATCTTCACTGGTCCCCCAAATGACTTTTATTGGTACTTTTTAAACTGTTACTGAATCACAGATTGGAAGTTGTAGCAGTATTTAGTCATCCTATTTCTCTTTTCTATCTCTCTTCCTCCTGTTTATTTTCTTGTCCAGCTTGCTCTGTCTTAGAGAATGCCCAATTTTGGTTGAAGGTCATTTGTCATTTTGCCCTTTCCCCTATAACTGATGGAAGCCTGACCTTCTCTAATTACGCTCTAGTTTGTCCTGTTAATTTCACCTAATTTTCACTGTCTTTTGTATACCCCATGAATCTTTGTTTCCACTCCCTGCAAGTTTTAATTGCTCTCTTAAAATCCTTCCTGCTCTGACCTTCTATGTACACTTTACCAAGACTAGTCCTGTGTCATTAAACTCAGGTCCCTTGGTTCTCCACTTAAAACCTCTTCAATCTGGCCCTGACCTACTTCTTTGGTTTTATTCCTAACTGTTCCTCTATTTGAATCTTTATTTCAAAGAAACTGTTCCTTAGAGCATGCCTCACTTCCTCACATCTCAGCTTCTATAGTTTCTGATTTCAGAACACACTCCATTCTAGGTCTTACTTCCACAGAACTGTGTGAATAATCCAGATCACTCCAGAGCCTAAAGTATCCTCTTCCTTTGAACTCTGTGCTCACACCATATTGTTCTATTGGTAATTGATAATAGACTGTCTCAAAAAGCAGTTTTTTTTCTTGTCCTTGTGTCTTTCTTTATTGAAGTTTTGCACATTTCATACACCACTTCTTAAGCAAATCTATACCCATTCCCCCATCCTTGCCCCCCATCCACCAGAGCTCATGCATTCTTCCATACATGTCTTGTATCTTTTTCTCAGACTTCTATAATTTTTTGATGCATAAATGTACTGTTTGGGGAAGAAATTTACTGTTTCAGTCAATTCATTGACCCAGTTATTTTGTTCTTATTGTTCCTTCCAATTTGTATCACTCCAAAATATGAATATATATACAACACACATATCCTAAAATATGGCATTTGAAAATAAACTATAGGTCAATTCCAAAACATGCTTAAGAATTCACATTTTAGCAGTAGAGTTGTATGCAGGTAAAGAATAAATCTCACTTTACATTCCTACATTACATAGCAAGTTGATGAGTAACATCAAGTATTATATTTACTAAAAAAAAGAAAGAAAAAAAAAGAATTATTCAATTTGCCTTAAAAATAGAGATTTGGTGCTAGGATCCACAGACGAGGAACAACATATGTCATTTGTTTTCTGAGCCTGTGTTACTTCACTTAGCATAATGGCTTCTAGTTCCATACATTTACATGGAAAGTTCATGATGTCATCTTTCTTTTACCGCTGCTGCATAGAATTCCATTGTGTAAATATACCACATTTTCTTTATCCACTCATTCATTGAGGGACACTTGGGCGCTTCCAGCTCTTTGCTATTGTGAATAGAGCTGCAATAAACAGATGTGCATGTATCTCTGCACTAAAATGAGTCTTGTGGGCATATATCCAGGAGTTGTATTACTGGGTCAGGTAGTAGGCTCTTGTGAGACTTAAGAGTTCTCCACGGTGCTTTCCATGGGGGTTGCACAAATTTGCTTGCCCATCAACAGTGGCTGAGTGTTCCCTGTTTCCCCACAACCTCTCCAGCATTTGGCATCCTTTGTTTTCTAGCCAGGCTTACCAGAGTAAGATGAAATCTTAAAGTGGTTTTAATTTGCATTTCCTTAATTATTAGTGCCATTGAACACATTTTAAGATGTTTTCCAGCCATCTTCACTTCTTCATTTGTGATGTCTCTGTTCAACTTTTTACTCCATCTTTTGAGTGGGTCATTTCTTGCTCCTTTGTTTTTTGAGTAGTTTGTATACTCTGGATGTTAATACTCTGTCAGACATATCACTGGTAAAGGTTTTTTCCCACTCTGTATGTTATCTATTCACTTATTTTATTGTTTCTTTCACTGTACAGAAGCTTTTGTGTTGAATAAGGTCCCACTTGTCAATTGTTGACCTTATTTCCTACACAGCTGCTGTCTGATTTTAGAAAGACTTTTCCCATGCCTATGTCTTTTTGGTTGCTACCAACGTTTTCTTCTATCATTTTCACATTTTTGTGTTTCACATTGAGATCTCTGATCTATTTGGAGTTGATTCTTGCACAAGGTGAGAAGTAGGCATTTAATTTTATTCTCCTGCAAGTGATGATCCAGTTTTGCCAGTGCTAATGCTGAAGATGCTTTCTTTCCTACATTGAGTCTTCTTGGCCCCTTTGTCAAATATGAAGTGGCTGAAATTGCATGTGCTCGAGTTTGGGTCTTCAATTTTGTTCCATTGATCAACAGGTCTGTTTTTGTGTCAATATGAGGCTGTTTTATAAATATAGCCCTGTAATATAGTTTGACATCAAGTATAATAATGCCCCTTCATTGCTCTTTTTGCTCAGGGTTGATTTGGCTATCTGGGGTCTTTTGCTTTTTCATATGAATTTTAGGATTTTTTTCCTAGGTCTGTGAAGAAGCTCATAGGGATTTTAATTGGGATTGCAATGAATAGGTATATTATTTGGGCAGGATTGTCAATTTTATTATATTAATTCTTCCAATCCATGAGCATGGGAAGTCCTTCCATCTTCTGGTGTCTTCTGCACTCTCCTAAAAAGATTTAAAATTTTCATTATAGAGATTTTTAGTGTCTTTGGTCAGGTTTGTTCCTAGATATTTTATTTTTTTGGAGGCTATTGTGAATAGGAAGTTCGTTTATTCCTTCTCCAATTGCTTGTTGTTGGTATAGAGAAAGGCTACTAATTTTGTAAGTTAATTTTGTATCCTGCCACTTTACTGAAACTGTTAATCATTTCTAAGAGTTTTCTGGTGGAGTTTTTGGTGTCCCTTAGGTAAACTATCATGTCATCTGCAAAAAGGGATAGGTTGACCTCCTCTTTTCCAATGAGTAGTCATTTAATTTCCTTTTCTTGTCTTATTGCTCTAGCAAGCATTTCAAGCACTATATTGAAAAGGAGTGGGGACAGGAGCAGATTTGCCAGGTTCCTGACTTTAAGGGGAGTGCTAATTTTTCCCCATTTAGAGTAATGTTGGCTGTGGGTTTGTGGTATATAGATTTAATTGTATTGAGGAATTTTTCCTGCAATCCAGTTCCCTCTAGGACTTTAAACATGAAGACATGTTTAATTTTCTCAAAGGCCTTTTCCACATCAATTGAGATGACCATGTGGTTTTTGTCTTTCAGCCTGTTTATGTGCTTTATAACATTTACTGATTTACCTATGTTGAACCATCCCTGCGTCTCTGGTATGAATTTGACCATTTTGATGTGTGCCTGTATATGGATTGAAAGTATTTTGTAAGAGAATTTTTGCATCTATGTTCATTAATGAAATGAGTCTGTAGTTTTCTTTTTTTGATTGTATCTTTGCCTAGTTTTGGTATTAGAGTGATGCTGGCTTCATAGAAGAAATTTGGGAGATTTCCCTTTGTTTCTATACTTTTAACTAATTTGATTAATAATGGCTGTAGGTCCTCTTTAAATGACATAAAATTCTGCCATAAAGCCCTGTGGACCTGGTTTTGTTTTTGTTGTTGTTGTTTTCTGCTTTGTTTTGTTGTTTTGTTTGGGAGGTTTTGTTATTATAGTTTCAATTTCCTCATAAATTATGGGTCTATTTAAGTGGTCAATCTCTTCTTGATTAAGCTTTGGTGATTTCCATGATTTCAGATATTCATCCATTTCTCTTAGGCTTTCAAATTTGGTAGAGTATAGGGTTTTAAAGTATTCACATATGATTGTCTGCATTTTTTCATTATCTGTTATGATGTTTCCCCTTTATCTCTAATTTTATTGATTTGGAGTTGCTATTTCTTTTGGTCAATTGGGATAGAGGTCTATCTATCTTGTTTATCCTTTCAAAGAATCAGCTCTCGGATTGATTGATTTTTTTGTATTTTCCTTTGTTTCTATTTTATTGATTTCTGCTGATTTTCGTCATTTCTTCCTTTCTGTTGGGTTTAGAATTCATTTGTTGTTTTCTCCCAAGTGTTTTAAGTTGCCCTGTTAGGTCGTTTATTTGTGCTCTGTCTGATTACTTAATGCAGGCACTTAGGATTATAAATTTTCTTCTTAGGACTGCTTTTAAATTGTCCCATATGTTTTGCTGTGTTGTATCATCCTTTTCATTTAGTGCCAGGAATTTTTTTTTAATTTCTTTATTTATCCTTTGATGCATTTGTTATTCAGGAGTGTGTTGTTTAGTTTCCATGAGTTCTTTTAGATAGTAGGACTCTTTCTGGTGTCTATATCAAGCTTTATTGCACTGTGGTCTGATAGGGATGCGTGAAATTATTTCAATTTTTTGTATTTGTTGAGGTTTGTTCTGTATCCCAGTATATGGTCGATTTTGGAGACTGTTCCATGGGGTGCTGAGTAGAAAGTATATTCTTTGATGTTTGGGTGGAATATTTGGTAGATATCTGTTAGGTTCATTTGGTGTATTGTGTTCAGCTCGGATGTCTCTCTGTTAATTCTTTGTCCAGTTGACTTGTCCAATGGGCTCAGTTGGGTATTGTAGTCTCCCACTATTAGTGTGCTGGGATTAATCTGTGCCTTGAAAACCTGCAGAATTGTACTTATGAAATTTGCTGCATTAGAGTTTGTTGTGTATATATTTATGATTGTGAAATCTTCACTGTTAATTGTTCCTTTGATAAGAATGTAGGGACCATCATCATCTCTTCTGATTAGTTTCAATTTGAAGGCTATTTTCTGATATTAAAATACCAACTCCTGCTTGCTTTTTGGTACCATTTACTTGGAATATTTTTTCCATCCTTTCAAGTTAAGATGGTTCCTGTCCTTCAAAGTGAAATGGATTTTTTGTAGACAACAAAAAGATGGGTTAAATTTCTTAATCCATTCTTCCAGTGAGTGTCTCTTGATTGAGGAGTTCAGACCATTAATATTTAAGGTTATTATTGAGAGATGTATATTGCTTCCCTTTAATTTATTTTCTGTTTGCATTTCTGGTCTAGATTTTTATTTCCATGTAATACCTTCATTTATTACTCTCTCTTGCCACTTGGGGATAGTTGCTCCTTTCCTCTCTCCTTTGAATTGCTTTGAGTATTTTCTGAAGGGTTGGTTTTTAGGACATGTATTCTTTCATCTTCTTTGTGTCATATGAAGGATTATTCTTTCTCCTTCGACTATAATTGACATTTTTTGCTGGATAAAGTAACCTGGGTTGGCATCTGTAGTCATTTAGCACTGGGAATACTTTGATCCAGGCTCTTCTTGCTTTCATGATTTGCATGGAAAAGTTAGCTGTATTTCTGGTGGGTTTCCTTTTATATGTAACTTGGTGTTTTTCTCTTGAAACTTTCAGTATTCTGTCTTTGTTTTGAGTATCTAGCATTTTTATTATGATATGGCATGGGGAATTTCTTTTCAGGTCTTTTCTATATGGTGTTCCACGTGTTTCCTGTATTTGTAAGGGCATGAATTTTTTTTCAATTTGGGGAAATTTTCTTCTATAATTCTGCTCAAAATCTGGTCAATACTGTTGTCCTGGGATTCTTCTCCTTCCTCTATACCTATGATGATGCAAAGGTTTGGTCTTTTCATGGTGTTCCAGTTTCCTGATTATTACATGCTTGTGGGTTTTTATTTTTATTTTAATAATACTTTTATTGATGTTTTGAGTATTTCAGAAATCATTTTTCAGTTCAATTTATACATATTCTCCCTTCCCCACACTCCATCCCAGATCATGCATTCTGCCATACATGTCTTGCATCTTTCTCTCAGTCTTTTTAAAGTTTTTCCCTGGAAAGATTTATTGTTTTGGGCAGAATTTAACTATATCAGTCTGTTCTTTGACCCAGTCCTTATGTTATTGTGGTTCCTTCCCCATTGTATTGCTCCAAGATATGCCTATATAAACATCATATATGTACCAGAATTATGTCCTCCAGGAATAAATTGTATGTTAACTCCAATATATGTTTAGGAGTTCACATTTTTTCCCTTGAACACTCCAGTTCTTCCATGTTATCTTCCAGTCTTGATATTCTGCTTTCTGGCTTTTCACATCCTTTCCTGTTGAATGGATGAGTGTTTGATATCCTTTTTCATTTCAACCTGAGATTTCTTCAGTATTTCCACTTCTTTTCACAGTTTGGCATTCTCTTCTAGTTCTTTGATTCAATTGTCTGTGTGTTTGATTTCCTTTTTCATTTCAGCCTGAGTTTTTTAGTATTTCCACTTGCTTCCAGTGTTTATCATCCTCTCCCTCTAATTCTTTGGTTTGTTTGTCTGAGTGTTCTTCATATTCCTTGATTTCTTTGACTTCTTTGAGTATGTCTATGATAGTTCTTTTATGATCTGTGCCCTGGGTTATGCAAGTCTTCTAAAGGACTGGTAGAATTTGGTCTGGATTTATCATTTGGTTTTCCCATATTATTGTTTGTTTTTCCCTGTGCTTTTGGCATATGGATTTCTTTTGTTGTTTTTATTGTGCAATGAAACTCAAATGTTTCTTCATTTAGTTGAAGGCTGACTTTGCTCATTTTCTTCAAATGCCTTCATTCTCTTCTTATTAGTTATGAAAGGCTGGTTGGTCTAGGCTTCATGTTTTCATTTTTGGTTTTGTACTTGAGGAACCAGCCAGTTCTTGCCCTTCTAGTCAGGAGCTTCTCCAGAGGTCCAGGAGAGGTAACAATCAGGTCAGCTTGAACCTCAAACACCTTGATGTGAGTCTGACGGTTCCTCAGGTCTGGTTGCATGGGAATGTAGGACCGGGCCTCTCAGCAGGGTGGTCTCAGAGCACTGCCAGATTCAGCCCACCTGGGCCAGGCCACCCCACTGTGTGGTCCCAGGACACCACCTGCTTCAGAGTGCCTATCCAGGCCAGGCCTCCTTGCTGGGTGGTCTCAGAGCACTGCCAGTTTTGGCTTGCCTAGAACAGACCTCATGCTGGGTGGTCTCAGGGGACTACACAGGCCTGCTTGGGCCAGGCCTCTGCCCATTGTGTCTTAACTATATTTTACATTTCATTATCATAGGACTTATGTAAAGTTCTTTTGTGCCTTTTTAAATTAAAGTTTATTTTTTAATTGAGTGCTTGGAAATTTTGCACAATATAGTTTGATCCTATTTAGACCTCTCTCCTATCTGCACTCCTCTTACTTCCCCTACCCAATTCCATGTACACTAGCTCGAATATATATATATATATATATATATATATATATATATATACTCAAATTTGTGTCAAAAACTACTCTTTGGTGTAGGTTCATCTACTGGAACCTGGTTAACCTACCCAGAGTCACACCCTTTAAGAAGACTGACTCTCCCCTTCCCAGCAGCTGTAAGTTGCCAATACTTCCTTGGTTACATTTGGGGTTTCTTACACACTTCTTCACTTCTAATCTGGGTTTTATAACAATATGTGAATGATTGTGAGAGATTTATTTAACAAATACTTACCTGACTAATCAGTAGATCATAGAACATATAACCAGACAATTCTAAGACACAAGGGACTTAACTTTTGTCAGATAATCACAGATATTTAACAACTGCTCTAAATTTATATAAAAATTATCAATATATCCAAATACCAAACTTTATCTGTATCCATTGGCCACTTGAAACCTAATGTAGTGGATAAAGAACAGAATGAAAACCTGGAGCAATGGCTCAGCAGTTAAAAGCACCGACTATTCTTGGAGAAGACCCAAATTCGGTTCCTAGCTCCCACATGGTGGATAACAACCATCCCTAACTCCAGTTTTAGGGGATCTGACACCAATATCTGGCCTCTGTGGGCATTACGCACATGGGTGTTTTTACATACATACGAACAAAACTCTGATACACATGAAAAATAAAGAAAAGAAATAGAGAAAAAGATCTGGATGAGACTGAAAGATCTGAACTCAAGTCCAGCTTGTCTCACACTATGTATATGCCTTTAGACAAGCTATTTAGATACATTTTATTTTTCTTTTATTATTTTTATTATAAAATGAGAATGATAGCACTTACGTTTCTAATCTTCTGGGTAAGAAGTGAAACAATAAGGATCTGTGTTCCTGCACTCAATCCTTACCCATTAGGATACTCTTAATAACTGTTATTTGAATCTAATTTAAGAGAGACTGTGCCCTTATCTTGAATGTAGAAGCAGCTACAAACCTCATGTTAAAAGAGAAGATCTTTAAATACTTAAAAAACCTAGCCATCCAAAAATTTGTAGGTAGTAACTCTGAATGTTAAACATTATTAACTTTGAATATTTGCCAAAATTGCAAATGCTCACTGAAGTAGGGGAAGGACTATAAAATTTACATTGCCAAGAGCCTAGACTATTCATCTGAGACTGAGAGGAACATTCATGAGCACAGCACCTTCAAGACTTCCCAGGCAGACTAGCTTCAGCAGGTTTCGCCTCAACCACTTACAAGATTGGTAAATGTGCACAAGGCTAAACAAGGAGTAGATAGCCATAATGACTATCTGAAAGGTGCTTCAGTATCACTAAATGAGATAATCCAGGTAAAGTGATCAACTCAACACCACATATATAGTCAGATTAAGTAAAGTGATAAAAAAACAAGTAACTTTGTTCCCAGAACATTTCCAGAAGAGACAGACATTTCCAAGCTTTTCTTCATCACTCTATGCCTTTGATTCAATCCATTGTGTTGAGTCACTAAGCTTCTCAAGCATATTCTTTTCTGTCTCTGAGTTCTTCCCTGCCATAGGCTTGAGTTCCTAGATGGACTTCTTTCTTATTACCTACTTAAGTTCTAGCAACTGAAACCAGCTTCATCTCTTTCATGGAGACTGTCACTTTTTTATGATGACGTTATCTTCCTTTGACCTCTCCCAGTGACAACATATATATATATGATATATAGTTGATATAATCGGTCGTAGATAATATATAATATCTTATTATAAATTAAGTTTGAATTATAGGGATATATATTCAAACTTAATTATCTTTCTATAGAAATGTCATTCCTACTAAAAAAAATTATAAATTTCTGAGGCTAAGAATGTCTTATTCCCCAGGATTTCTCAAGGTCACAATGATAATCATTTGTTGAATCAAAGCAGGTAATTGACCATGACAAAAGTATCTCTTAAAACTCATAGATTATGTGAAACTTTATAGAGAAAACTTTTATTCATGTTATCAGTTATCTTCCAAAATATAGAAAAAATATACTAAAGCTTTAAAATATCAAATCAAATTTAACAATTCATTTCAAAATCTTCTTATGCCCATATGGCCTTTAGAATGACAATTCAGAATTTTTCATCATTTGTGAGATGATTGCCTTCTTGTTGTTTAACTCGAACCATATCAGGATTCTTTTGGCTTCATCTGATAACATCTTAATCCAATAATCACAAAAGGGGTGTGTGTGTCTGTATGTGTGTGTGTCTGTCTGTATGTGTGTGTGTGTGTGTGTGTGTGTGTTTGTTTTATGTCTGTCTGTGTCTGCATGTGCGGGAGGGTGGGGGTGGGTATGTGTGATTAATGCACAAGAATGCAGTACCCACAGAGTGCAGAAGAGGGCTTCAGATACCTTTGACCTGAAGTTACAAGTAGTTGTAAGCTACCTTAAGTGCATGCTGGGAAGTGAACTCAGGTCTTCTGCAACCAGCTTGAGTACATATAATTTTATAGTGCAGAATTAATTTCAGCATTTTTGTTCAGCTTGGTCTCCAGTGAGGCTCAGTTTACCACTCAGCTTTCCTCGGTGCCACTACTGGCTTTAATCTTAAGCTACATGAAGTATTTAACATCATTCTAAATTTCTTGGACTCAGTTTACTAATTGAGAAATAAATTAGATAATAGTGTAAGATTCCTGTAATACTTTATCATGCCCAGTTAATACTCTAATCCGCTTCTATTTCAAAGTTCAATGTGCTCATGGGGGTCAAAGAGGTTACTCAAAAATGCATACAGCTGGGCTGGAGAGATGGCCTAGCGGTTAAGAGCGCCGACCGCTCTTACAGAGGACCCAGGTTCGATCCCCAGCAGCCACATGGCGGCCAAGAACCGTCTGAAACTCCAATTCCAGGAGAACTCCAGTTCCAGGGGAATCCGACACCCTCTTCTGACCTCCGTGGCATTGCAACGACATGGGTGCACAAACCAGCATGCAGACAGTACATTCATACACATACAAAATAAATAAAAAATATTTTTAAAAAAAGAGTGAAAAATGCATACAGCCAACACTATGGACACACGTGGGAAGATCAAGGTCATCTAGAATATTCATATTTGTTTAGGCTTAAATTTTTTATCCCATATTTTACACATTCCCCAGAAGTACACAGAACATCACTTTCCTAAGGAAGCATAATCAAAATAAAACCCAAATTAACTAAAACTCCAGTAAAAGCTTGCAATAGAAAAATAATTATTAGTTTTATTCTCTAAGCAGAAACAAATGTCAAGAAGAAAATAGGACCAAATTACAAAGGTTAAATAGGGTACAAGATAATGAGAGGCCAATCTGAGAAAGGTGACCAAGCAGGGAGTTCGGACTAGAAAGGTTTTCTCATGTGTTCCCAACAGAAATAAGTTCTCGTTCAAAATAAATGCCATTTTAGACTGTACCATGAACACGTGACAAGCAGAAAAATGTTTGCCCTGGGCGCCGAGGCAGAGAAAGGCAGCCATGGCTAGCACACACGTTCAATGCCACGGTTTTTATGGACGAGACATTTTCTGTTTAAAAATAGTAAGATAGGGCTGGAGAGATGGCCTAGCGGTTAGGAGCGCCGACCGCTCTGACAGAGGACCCGGGTTCGATCCCCAGCACCCACATGGCAGCCGAGAACCGTCTGAAACTCCAATTCCAGGAGAACTCCAGTTCCGGGGGAATCCGAGACCCTCTTCTGACCTCCGCGGCGTTGCATGACACGGGTGCGCAGACCTGCATGCAGACGGTACATTCATACACATACGGAGATAAATAAGATTAAAAAAATAAATAAATAAAATAAAAATAGTAAGATATAAGATAAGGAGATATCAGTTTTCTTCTCCCAAATTCTGGCATGAAATATTCAGGAGCATAAAGGAAAACCAAACCAAACAAAACAAAACAAAAACAGGATCCAGATACCCTCATTTGAGGCACATGTAATTAGGCATTACTTGAATTCTGGATAGTGTGGTTAGCATAAATTCAACCAAAAAGAGAGAAAAGAATACATATTCCTTAGTTCTTCTGCAGGTTCAAGATCTAAAGACACAGCATTGGTTATCGTGTGTAATCTCAAAAGGCCCTCTGAATGAAAGAATGAGGCAGTGATTACACTTCTGGGAGAAACAATACTTTTACAAAAGGGTAATCCTGAGTCCTTGTTTCCAGCTCCTCTCTTACTTAGCAAATAAAATTCAAGCTTCATGAATGTCTCAGTGGCTGAAAGTTTATTCAACAGTACAATACACCTAATTTGGCTTCTTCCTGTCAATACAAGGCAATGAAAGGACAATGTGATAAAAGTATCTGGGATTCTTGTACACGAACTTAATAAAATAATTATCAATATACATTTATTAACTGTTCATCCACTCTTCTGTTGTGCAATGTTGATGCTCTCCAGAAGATGAGATCAATAGGTATTTTGATCAAGTTTCTTCTTAGAATCAGTGCTACCTAGATCAGATGTATGTGTGGAGTCAGGTGTCACTTGGTGACATTAATTAATTGAGTGAAAATATCAAACCAAATACATTTCCTGATATCTGTACCGTGATCATAAAATATATGCTCAGATGCTTACACATCAAGTATAAAGTGCAAACATGATTAGCTATTTCTGTCCTTTCCATTAATATTTTCGCTGCAAATGATACAGGAAAAAAAGGAATCAATGACTACATATGGGCAGAACTCTGTAGTGAATGAAACCCTTTTGTAATTAGGGATGGCCAAATCTGGGTGTCACTCTTACTATCTTACCTTCCTTCCAATTATTGTACCTACTTCAACTCCATGTTTTGAGTTAACATCGTGAACTCTTTGTGAGGCCAACTCTAAAACAAAAGTTTCTAGGCTTCATTACCACTGACACTGGGGTGAGATAATTCTTTGTGTGGAGAATTGTGTTGTGCATTTTAGAATGTCTTGCAGAATCCTTGACCCCTTACTCATTAGATGACCATACAAACTATCCCACTCCATTCCAAATTATAATGACAAGAAATGTAGAATTCAACTTAACTGCTCCAGTTAAGAACTGTTTTCAGACTGTCTACTCCCCTCTGACCCCCTGAAGCCATTGACCCAAACTGAACCATCTTTTGGCCCAACTATGTTATTACAGCATTGTCATATTCATCATCATCATCATCATCATCATCATCATCATCATCACAGCAGCAAAATCTAATTAAATAATGCTCTCAAATAATGCTATTAGACCTCCACGCCACTAACTCCAACAGCAGGGCTTAGTTCCGTCTCTCTTCCACTCTCTTCTAGGCAGCTGCTGAGGTTTATAACTTGTCTGCCCTGGGTGGGTAGGTGTTCTCTTAAACTCTAATAAAATTGTCTCTGCACTTCTGTTTGAGTCCATTCTTAAAATTTTTGTTAATGATACTAAGGACCCCAAGAGGGGACCCTGACTCCCCCAGTATCATCTGGAGACCACAAGAGATTCTTCAAAATTCCAGTAGTATTATTATGGGGACGGAGCACATGCTATGGCATGGGACTGGAAGTCAGAAGACTTTGTGGAGTCACTCTGTTTTACCTTTCAACATTCGTGTTGGGCACAGGCGTCTGTCCCCACTGAATCTATCTCACTGACTCACAACTTCTGTTTTAACAACTGAACTGATCTACCCACATTTCCCCTACCCATCCCCAAATTTATAACTTAGCTAGAATAGGGTTATGTCCCCCCCAATTTAGAACACTTTAATGATTTTCATTGCATTGTAGTGGGGGAATCCTTATCAAATGCAATGTCTAGTCCTTACCTACCTCTTTAGCCTTTGTTGCTCCACACTGCATTTTATTCACTGTGTTCAACAGCAGCAATGTCCTTCCCTCAGGAATCCCTCCCTGCCACAGTGGGCATACATTCTTTCACCTGTTTGGGGGACTTAACTTGTGCTGCTTTCTTTGCCTTGAATGTTCCCAGTTTCATGTCAATTTTTAACTATTTCCTCAGAGGCACTACTCTGAAAGCCTTCAGAAGTAAGCATCTTGTTACACCATGAAGTTTTCAACAAGTTGAGTGGAAATAGGGAAAACAAAAACAGACAACTAAATGCATAAAATATGAGATTATGTTAAATACAACATAAGCATGGGGGGGTGCTGATGAAGCCAGAGTTGCTATTTTATGTAGGATGATCAGGGAAGGGATTTACTGATAAGCTGAGGGGTTATCTGGAGATTACTGTTTGGGGCAGAGTACAGCAAAATCAAAGAGTCTAAGGCAAGCTTATCTATATGTTCAAGGAGCAGCAAGGAGGACATTGTAAGAAGAGAGAGTAGAAAATGAGGTCAGAAGTTTAGCAGGAGGTTAACCATGTAAAACTCTGTAAGATGAGGTAGGGACTAGAAGATTTACCCAGAGACGGGAATCATATTGAGAAGGATTTACGCAGGAGTCTAATGTAATCTTTCATTTTAATGGGATCACAGACTGCTATTTGAAGAACATACAGACTCTATGCCAGCCAGGATGAAGAGAGTGGCTAGTTAGGAGCTGTTGCTTTACCTATTTACCCTTTATAGTTCCTTGAAATGCCTGTTTCATTTCCATAGGAAACTCACATCTCCATGCTTCTATCATCTATGTAACATTTGATGTCCTTGCAACTTTCTACTTATTTGTGTGATTGTAGGACTAATATTTATCTCTTTGTTGGTCTGTGAGCTCCTTCAGGAATATATCTTGTAAGGTTTTTTTTTTTTTTTTTTTTTTTTTTTTTTTTTTTCTACACACACACACACATATGTAAAATGCTCATACACATACATTTTTTAAGTCAAATAATAATGTTAAAACAACCACACATTATGCTTAGCCCTCAGCAAGGCAGGAGGGCATGCTTAGCCCTCAGCAAGGCTCTCCCTCCTTTTCCACTTATAAACATACTTTATGGAAATCATAAAGTTAAAAACAATTTACAGTTAAAAAAGCCTTAATCCCCTTGTGGCTTATGATTTTATTTGACTGGACTGTAAACATATCCAAATGATTGAATTTAACTATGGTGTCCTGTCACCTGAAGCAATAATGAATTCAAGCTGTTGGGAAATTAGTGTTCTATGAGGTCAGTGAGTTATCATTTCAACATCCCACATAACACTGAGGAATGATTGTAGAGCATCTGTGTACTACAGATGTGGAAGATGAGGTTCCAGATGATTGTAGAGCATCTGCGTATTACAGATGTGGAAGATGAGGTTCCAGATGATTGTAGAGCATCTGTGTATTACAGATGTGGATGGTGAGGTTCCAGATGATTGTAGAGCATCTGTGGAGAGCATAGACCATTTATTGATCTCAATAAATGGTAAGGAAAGGAGAAAAAAAGAAAAAAATGGAGAAAAATAAAAGGGAAATATTGACTGTTATTTGTAGATTCTGATATGCTTAATATAATTGCTCAACATTTTTGACACTCTAGGGTAGAAATGAATATTCTTTCAAAGCATATAAGAAGGGTTATGGAGGGGAGAGGGGAGAGGGGAGAGGGGAGAGGGGAGAGGGGAAATAAAAAATAAAAATAAAAAAAATAAAAAAAAAAATAAAAAAAAGAAGGGTTATGTCCGACCTTCTGTGGAAAGTTTTGATCGTCAGTAGACAGCAGTAAGAGCCCTCTAAAGTTTGCTGAGAGCTTACTAAGGTCCCAAGCACTGTCTTAATGCTTTCAACCACCTCAACAAAGTTATATCATTGCATTTTTCAGATGAGTAAATGTATTTAGAGAAGTTGGTTACACAGGCAAGAAACACTGGACTGGAGCTGAGGGTTCAAATGCTCAAGGTCACCCACCATGCATATTGTCTCCTGTGGGGATAGTCAACAGCAGTTTTACTAAAGGTTTAGCTTCTGTGATCCATTCCTAAAAATCTATTGTGTTGAACAAATAGCAGTGTTCCACACAGATATATTTCTGGGTACACCTAATGTGCAAATTTGCTGCAACAGAAACAATTCTATTCAGTGCCATGCAATTTCACTTAAAATTTTAATGAGACACGACCTGAAGAAAAGAAAGAAAAGATGAGAATGAAAAATTGGAAACACCTAACAGTAGAAGTTAGGAAAGCACATCTGCTTCTGTAGCAAAATTTGAAGCAGAAGCTTTTATCTCAAATAACATTTAAAAGACGTTGGTTAGTATAATATATTAATATAATTTAATATCACTTTGAGGCATAAAATAATTCTTATTTCAGGATGTTCAATAAGAACAATGGCTGTCACAAAATGAATCTCTTTTTTTGATAAATCTTTGGAAAGAGACAGAAGAAAAGTCAATTTTAGGCTACACTTTGGAATTTTTCATCAAAGCTGCATAATAAAACATTGAGTTCTAAAATATTTATGCAACTTTCATTACTTAAAACTTTTCAGTGAATTTCAGGTCTCTCAATAAAGAACTTCCAATTAAAAAAATATTCACATATCTATGAACACCTATATATTATATACACATATAGAGAGTTTCATGTCATATACAGACAACAGAAAAGTTAACTGGTTCAATTTTAGAAGGAAATTAGAAATTATATATTAAGCTTTAGGCTCATTTTTAATACAATAATATAATGTCTAAGTATTTGTCTTATGATCAAACAGAAAAACTTCACAGGATGTACAGATAGCCAAATGTGGTTTACAGTAAAGACAAAAAGATACAACCTACCTAATAAGAGATGAGTCAGTAAACTGTGACACATTGAAATACTGCAATCCTATATTGCCATTATAAACATCAAGACTATGTGCAATGATATATTAATAAATTAAAAAGGTAAGTTTTAAAAGTATTAGAGTATATTTCAACTTAGATAAAAATTACATACCAATAGAAATAAATATAAAAGAATAATTATCAAAAATATTAGTTGAGTATGGAAACTGGGAATATGAACTATAATTTATTTTGAAATAATAAATATACATTTCCTTATGTGTGCTTAGGACAAATGCATGTAATTTCTGTCTGTATAATTTTTACCATTTCCCCAATACAAAATATGTTCCTTTCTAGAAAGAACACTACCAATGTTACTTTTAAAATTTTTTATTGTGTGCATTTACATGCATACATACACCCATTGTGTGCATTCATTATGCATGGTACTGTATACATACTTACATACATTGTGTGCATTCATTATGCATGGCACTGTATGCATACATAAGGACATTCTATACAAGCACATATTACACGTGAGCTTATTCCCTGGGCCCTGTCCTCTCCCCTTTCTCACTCCTCCCATTGTTCCTCTCTGTTCCTCTAGAGAGTTTCACTTCTACTTTATGTCATATATACATACATGATTTTAAGCATCTATATAAAGCCTAATGACCACATATAAAAAAATATCATGTTTGTCTTTCTGAGATTGGTTTAACTCACTTAATATGATTATATACAGTGACATTTGTTTTCCTGCAGATGATTAAGTTTGTTTTACTTTATTTTTTCCATTATACCCACACATATGTGTATATCACAATTTCCCTACCAATTCCTCCAATATTATTTTTTACAAGTCAAAATCCCTAAAGCCATTTAAAAGATGAAAAATAAGTTGGGCACTTTATCTTTAATCCCAATACTTGGCAGAGGCATGTGCTTATCAATGCAATAAAGGCCAGCCTGGTCTCCATAGTGAATTCCAAGCCAGTTGTGGCTACAAGGTGATGCTGTCTCAAAAAAATAATAAAATAGTAATAGATAATATACATGGAGGCATATATACATTTATGTGTATATAATATAGATATATATATATATATATATATATATATATCCGAAAGGGAAGTTTAACTAATTTAATGATTATACAGTAGTAAATGAAATACTCAGCAGGCCTGCTCTAACCCAATACAGAACCAAGAGTAGATAATGGTCCCTTGTTCCTTTTTACATTAGCCAGTCATTTTACCTAATCTACAATTTTCCTTGGCCTTTTAAAAACATTAAGAAGCTACATCAAGTATCTTACTATAATAAAAATACCCACTGTGCTTCCTCTCAGCTTGTGAAGAAATCAAAGAAAGAAATTAGGTTAGTTTGGCATGATTTGTTTTTGATGAACCCATGTTGCCTTCTAATTATCACATTATTTTCCTCCAGATGTTTGCAAATTGAGGGAGTGTAGAGATTTCTTTGTTGAAATGCACCGTGAAAGCCCAGGACAATAGCCTGTGTTTGAAAGCCTTTTTAAAACTGGTTTTGCTAGCGATTAAAATAGAGTTTATCTGGATGAAAGAATATTTGAACATGCCTTATATGATGCTAATCCTTAAAAGGAGCCCTTTGAAAGTAATGGAGCTAATAACTATAAGAAACATCTGAATCTTGTAAGAGAAACACTAAGATAGCAAGATGAAGGCTCAAACACAGCTACATAAATGTAGACTGTGTTTAGGATGATGGGAATTTAGCAACATAATTGACCATCTTTATTAGACCTTTGAAAAACGAAACAACTGAAAAGTTATGCACTTCTCACGTATCTTCTTCCTGCCTAAGTTGTTTCTCTGCAGCACATCTCCTGATTGATAAACTAGACCTACCTTTCGTAGATAAATGAAATGAGGCTGCATTTTTCAATTTTTTATCTCCTATCAGCAGTAGCAGTGCATGGCAAAACATGTGCCAAGACTGCTGACCTCGTTGTCGCTTTTTAATCTACAAAGCAAGGTTATGATAACCAGGCGGAGAAAGGATTTAATGAATGACCTACAGACAATGGGTGTGGATGCGAGAAATGCTCGCACTATAAACTAGAAAACTTTTTTTTTTTGTTTGTTTTCTCTGATGTGTATGATGTACTGTCTGCAATGCAGGTCTGTGCACGGCCGTGTCGTGCAATTGCGCGGAGGTCAGAAGAGGGTCCGCTCGGATTCCCCGGAGCTGGAGTTCTCCGGGATTGGATTTTGACGGCTCTGCAGCTGCCGCCTAGGTGGGTGCAGGGGAGTCGAACCCGGTGGTCCTGCTGGTAAAGAGCGGTCGTCGGCGTCTTAACCGCTAAGGCCATCTCCAGCCCCCAAAAGAAAATATTTTAAAGCAGAATCTTCAAAAAATAACCCTCGTCAGGTACTACCAAAAAAAAAAAAAAGAAAAAAAAAAAGAAAAAAAAAAAGAAATAGAAGCCAAAATTGTTGTTATGGGTGCAGAACTTTTATGGGGATCTCTTATATCCCAAGAGCACAAATGTTTATTTAGTTCACTCGTAAAAAAAAATGGACAAGTCAATCCTTTCATAAATTTGTGATAGCTTCATAATGCTCATAAAATTTCAAGGTACATCAATTTGTCTTCAGTCATTTAATCTTTCCACAGAATTAGTTTGAACGAGAATGAGAGAAAAGCCAAAATTCACCAAAACAACATTTATTGTAACCAAATTCTCAGAGTTAGTTGATTATATCTCTATAAATATATAAAAAGAAAGAAGAGAGAAAGTAGAGAAGGAGAAAAGGACAAAAGGAAAGAGAAGGGGATAGAGGGAAAGATGGAGCAGGAAATGGATGTGGGGAGAGAGGGAGAGAGAGAGGGAGAGAAGAAGAAAGAGAAGGAATGGGCTGGAGAGATGGCTCAGCGGTTAAGAGCATTGACTGCTCCTGCAGAGGATCTGGGTTTGATTCCCAGCACCCACATAGAGGCTAAGAACTGTCTTAGGCTGGGCATGGTGGTGCATGCCTTTAATCCCAGCACTTGGAAGACAGAGGCAGGTGGATCTCTATGAGTTCAAGGTTAGCCTGTTCTACAAAGAGAGCTCCAGGCCAGGAAAAAAAAAAAAAAGGAAAGAGAAAGAAAGGAAAGGAAGCAAGAAACTCAAGCATTGAGCATGTATGCAGAGAGTCACTCTTGTATAATATAATATATTAGGTAAAATCAGCACTTAAACATTAAACTAAAAATTTCAAGAACTTAATATTCATGAAATATTTATAAATGCACCTACCTTACTCTGAAAAATCCATTTCCTTCTAGAGTTACAACATGTATGTGAGAACTTTTAATGTAATACGTCAAATGCCTAAAAGTTTAAATAGTGAGATAATTTAAAAAAATAACTCCCAAGTAACACAGTCCCAGAAAAACAAATGACGAATCTGTGGATGCTGGCACCAATTACCTAGTTGTATGGTGAACTGAGCAACATAAATGTGATCTGAAAACAACTGTGCTCTTATATTGTGAATCCCTTAAAAAATAAATTAATAAAAAAACTCTATGTTATTTTGGAAAAGTAGCATTAAGAATCAGCAATGATTTCCTGAAAAGCAGATACTCTTTGGTGGTCAAATGTACCTAACAACCAAGTAAAGCAACCGGCATCATAACAACACAAACTTCATTCAAATTCAGAAAAAAATATTCACTACAACATACCAAGAAATAACATAATTATTGGAAATATATTTGTTAAATGTGCCATATAAAATTTATATTAAAGAAACTATATTTTCTTTTCCATTTTCGATACTTTGATCTTCAAGAATTTCTAGCCAGGAGTAGCAGCACATGCCTTTAATCCTACCACTTGGGAGGCAGAGGCAGGCAGGTCTTTATGAGTTCAAGGCCAGCCTGGTCTACAGAGTGAGTGCCAGGACAGCTGGGTCTACAGCTGTCTGTAGACACTCTCAAAAGAAAAAAAAAAAAAAAAAAGAATTTCTAGCAAGCCCTGAGGATCCTGAGACTGAATCCTAATGATACAGAGCCCTTGTTTTGATTTCTTTACTATTGATAGGAACCCACAACCCAAACCATTCTCTATCCCTTTTGCTCTGTTGTGATAATTTCGTGATATTTTTTTCAGAGTTTTGGAATTAACAGGTAATACATAGAAAAGTATGCAAGCTGTGCTGGGAGTGTTGGTGCACGCCTTTAATCCTAGCACTCTGAATGCAGAGCCAGGCGGATCTCTGTGAATTCAAGGTCAGCCAGGTCTACAGAGGGAGTTCCAGGTCAGCTGGAGACCCTGTCTCAAAAAATAAAAAAGTATGCAAGTTGTAACAGAGGCTCCTTCCAGTGGACCAAGTGTGAGGCAATCTTGGGCAATGAAGATTTGGCAAAAGAACAATAAAATGGAAAGAAAAGCTAATAATATATAATATATTCCATCTGATTTTATTACATATAATAAATTTTATATAATAAAAATAATATATATATATATAATAAAATGAGATGGAAATTCACAGCTAATTCAACCTCCCACCATCGAGAGTGTTTGAGTTTTTCATATGAAAAAACACACTTTAAGGGTTCATGGAAAGGCTCCTGGTTCGATGAAAGTTCAAGGGGGCAATTTATTACTTCCTTTGATTGGAAGCCTCTTTACTAATGCTGTTAGCTGGATGTGAAATTGCAACCAATATTATCTCAAAAAGATTAGAAAATATAGTTATTTCTGGTAGCAACTCTCCAGTTATGAATTCTTCAGAGCTCTCACTTTAGCAAGCAAGTCAGTCAAAATTAAAGTTCAAAACTCTTACCATGTCCAACAGCAGCACTTCTAAATCAAACAAGTAAATTTTAATAATGCAATGCATTTCTTACCAAGGGATTTGAAAGTCTGGATGGCAAAAATAATCATCCTAAGTTACTTTAGCAGAAAAACTGATTTCCTCTCCACAGCATAAATTTTTACTTACCAAATAAGTAGAAGTCTTAGTCCAGTCATAAAGCGTTAAAGAGCAAAGTGTTTATTGGGTAAAATTTATTTAGCAGGTTCTCAACTCTGCCCAAGCTTTATCCACCAAGTATAGGATATTTCAATGGCTTAGTGAATTGTTTAGATTAATTAAATTTAGGTGTAGGTTTTGGTGGAAATGGTAATACAATTGAACCAATCGGGAATATAAAATGTTAATTGGTCTTATTTATAATTTGTACCGGGTTAAGGTATACAATGGCCTATATATTTTTTCCTTTGAATAACACAATATCACATTATAACAAACCTTCTTTACTTGTAGGACGAAGTTAAAGGAAGTAAGCTTAAATTTCCTCCAATAAGTAGCATACAGTCAATGAAGAACCAGTGTGGGTATATGCTAATGAAAGCTTATGCCTTGGCTCCTGCTTATGGGTATGTGTATGAACAACTTAGGCATCTAATAGGTCGTAACAAAAAAAAAAAAAAAAAAGAGGGATGGGGGGAGGTGGGTACTATCCTTTCTGGAAACAGATACAAATGGAAACTCTGTGTTCCAAATCCTATTGAGAAATTTTCCAATTTTCTTGGTCTTGAAAATCTCAATGGAGGACGATATTTTGATGTCCACAGGATAAAGTACCAATCTAAATGCCTGAAAACAGACACTTATGGCTGTCAGATGAGACTGGGAAGATGTCAGACAGAGAGGTTGACCCATCTGAACACTAAGGAAAGAGGAACACGTCAGACTCAGCCTGAGACGGATCACCCTAGACTCTCTCTGGAAATAATATTGGCGGTTGATGATTAATATGGGCACCTGAATCTGGAGAAACCTTCCTACCGTTTCTCGCCCCCTTTTTTTTTTTTTCTTTTTTGAAAAGCAAGAAAACAGGAATGGTAATGAATCCCATCCAGCTGTCATGGGGCCAATTGTTATCGGTGGGTGTGTTCTCTATTAGAATCGGATGCCTCTATTTAACTTGAATATATAGTGCATAGGAACTGTGAAATAGGACTAATTCGCTATCTAGAGCCAAATTCAATAGTAAAGTGTTTATAAGTTGTGTAATTAAGCAAAAAATATATGACTACAGGAAGCTCTGAATCAGCAAGAATTATTCTCTAGGAGATGTTGGCTAGGGGATTTAAACCCGCCCTCCAAATTATAAAGGCCTTTTCCTATAAAATGGGATTATGCAAGGAGAAAGGCAGTAAGCCCTGTTGTCAAGAACTGGTGTGACGCATAAAAAAAAATGTTATGAGAAGTCACGCTGCCTAACGTGCAACTGGCCTCCTGAAATGCTAGGAGCGTAACAAAGAGGCGCACTATCAAATAGGCAAAATCTAATGGTCTCCTGGACAAACAAGACTCCTCCTGAAAATAATCAGCTACACCCGCACAGCCTGGAGATACAGTAGCAACAGTGGCAGCAAGTGTCTATATATATCCCAAATCTATTTGGCTATTGAGCTCTCTCAGTTCGGGAGAATACTCCAGCAGATGCCACATAACTTATGTCCTCCCTAGTGGTTTAGGCGATTAATCATAGCCCCATAAGAACTTGTGCACCCTTTACTAAGAGGAACCAACGCAGTCTTGACGGATTAGATACCATAACGCATTCATGTATCTTGCTCACACAGCTTAGCTTTGACCACAGTAATGGTACTACCAGGGCTTACTGCCTGTACAACCACGATGTAGCTTGAGCTTGGTTAGTATGACTGAAAAGGTACTCCTGGATAAGATGTCAACCCGTGAAGGGGAACAACTTGAATAGACTAGAGTCCAAATGACAACTCCGAAGAAATTAGACTGTTTTCTTCTCACCCACTTGTGCCCCTTTCCCAAAGCCTAGGGAACAAACTGCGGAAGAGGAGGCGTGGTAGATTGTAAGGGCTGTGGAGAGATAGGGGTGAATCATGAGACTATAGGAATATAGACTGGACACCTGATTGATCAACATGCCTGTGCATACAAGCTTCTCCAACTGGAACTATGGGAACCTTGAGTTGTTCAAAATTTGGACATAGATACTTGTAAAATGCACCGATTACTTAATTGTATGACATACTGAGTAACATCATTGTTATCTGCAAACAACTGTGTCATTGTATTGTAGAATCCCTTAAAAATAAAAATAAAAGAAGTAAAAAAAAAAAAGTAAAGGAGGGATTTCTCTCTGAGAATGGAAAGAGTCAGAAACCAAACTCTGTTATATTGGAAAAGAAAAACAGCTCATAGAGCTTAGAAAAAAATATTCTAAAGCTGCATCATGTTAAGATCATTTATTCTTCTTTTATGAAAACTCAAGAGGTCTGTACAATACAGGCACACAATGAAGAACTGCATGTCATAAATATTTTACTTTGTAGTATTAGCTCAAAGACAACTGCTCCCAAAAAGCAAGAATAATGTACTTGGTACCAAGAAGCATTTTTATTCAGCTTCTTTGAAAGTATCTCAAAGTAGTACATTTTTGAAACCCCGGTAATCAACTCATTCTCCCCTCCCTCCTGAGATCCCTCGATTCACAGAACAGTTGACAGCTGACTCAGGCCTTTAGGAACTGGCTAAACTTTGTGTTTCTCTTCCCTCTTCCTTCCACTGTCAAAATTTTAGACTGTGTATTGTATGTTCTATTTCTCAACCACAAAGAATGAACTCTGAATTGATATCCTGTAGTCCCTGACACAATTTCAGAGTAGACTCTTAGAGAATCCTGTGAAATGGTTTAGGTAGCTTGATTCCTTATAGTAAGTTTGTAAGCTTGTTCCTGGATTACCAATCCTGGTTAGTAGACATCAACTATTTGTGTAACAATTAAAAAGTGTGACAAATAGTTAAGTATGATTGTGTGTCTCACCATAAAGTTCTACTATGCTTACATAAGTTGTTATTAAATGTGATTCAAAACTCCATAATGCTCAATCAAGTTGATCAAATGAGTGTCCAGTCTATATTGTTGTAGTTTCACCTGGGACCCATGAGCTGTGTGGGTTTGGGCACAACTGCTTGCAAATTGGTTTTACATGAAGGATGCTTGTACTCACAAATTATCACTTATTGTTAAAAAAAATGAAAACAAAACAAAACAAAAAAGCAGAGAAAGATGCAGAAAACTTACGGCAGAATGTATGATCTGGGATGGGTAGGGGTCGGGTGGGGGAAGGGAAGGGGATATATGCTTGAACTGAATTGGAAAATGATGTATGAAATACACAAAACATCAATTAAAAAATGGAAAAAAAAGATTTTGAAATTAAAAAAAAAAAAAAAAACTCCATAATGCAACTATTAATACTTTCAAAGTGATGCTTTGGCTTTACAAACAAATTTAAATTACTTATAACCATTTGTAATTTATGTGATAGTGAAAAGCAAAGTTTTTTGTTATTTGGGATTTCTATTGTCTCAAGCTTGTAGTAGTGTTTTGGTGGGATAATTTCTAACATAACTGCTTCTTAATGGTTGAAAACTTCAAAATTTTCAGTGGTGTATCAAAATAAAGACCAAACTCCCATCCCTTTGACACAGAGCAGGCTTTTCTCTTTGATAATAGCTCAAATTCATGTAATTTACTTGTATATTCTCTCCATATGTTCTCTTTCTTTATCTTTATTCCCATTATGATTCTTTGGCTGAAAGTCTTGGTGAATACTTAGGCTTTTTTCTAACACTTGGATTTCTGAGGCTTGTTTATCTCTCAGAAGATAGAGCTCCATCCTCCTCACTAACAGTTCGACATGGGTAATACTTTAGGCAAGAAATCTATACTAATTTCCTTGAACTACTATAACAAACTGCTATAAACTAGGTAGCTTTAAAAGACAAAAATGTCTTTCATGGTTACAAGGGTAGACATTCAAGGTCAAGGTATCTGCAACTCTAGAGAGAATCCTCCATGACTTCTTGTAGTTGACATTGACCATCCATCTTTGGCTCTCCTTGGTTTACAGCTGTTTTGCTTCTGCTAAGCACATCTTTCTCCCTGGACTTATTCTTATACATTTTCCTATGAGGACACTAGTCATGTTGGATTAAGTACCACCCTGCTTCCATATGATCTGATGTTATTTTACACCTACAAAAATACTACTTGCAAATTAGAATCATGCTTACAGGCATCATGCTTATCAAGATCTCTGTGGATAACACAATTCAATTGATAATACTATATAACTGCTGGTGAGAAACTCATCATAAATGGATATATAAGACTTTCTGTGTATTTCCAAGAAATGTAATGATGAATTTAGAAAAGAAAAAGCAAAATGTATTTTCCAGAGCTGAACTGAGTTCTTCTCTGCTTAGGCAGTGCCCCTACATTGCAGAAGTTTCATTAATAATCAAGGGCAAAATGTGCTCTGTAGTAATTATACTGATAACATGATCAACTAATGAACTTCATTAGTCTAGTTGATGGAAACAGGGATTTATTGACTTTTTTATTTGTCACTGGTAAATGAGCACTGTATAACTTAGCACAGCTCAGACAAAGCATAAAGCAAAATGCATTCACCCCGCATCTCATCAGTCTTAATTAAATTGTGCTTTTAACTAATTTAAGCTGAAATCAGCCAGAACATATAAAATTTAAACACCTACTTAAGCATAATCCATATAAATACTATATTAATTGTAGATAGAACAATTATTGTTACTAAATTTAAAATGTTCCAATTTGATTTCTCACTGCTCAAGTTCAAAGTTCTTTGAATTAATTTTAATAGCTTTACTATGAATTTAAACTTCCTAGTGCCCAGACAAACCAAAATCAAATCTCCAAGTAAGGTTAAATACTTGGATTATAACATTTACTAAGAATTAGTGATATATATTACTGAAATGATCAATGAATTCCATAAGAAAAGCACAAGAAATTTATTCTACATCTCAAAATAGAAAAATATATCTAAAAATATCCTTTAAAATATTCTATAAAATTTCATAGTCTTGTGATTTAAGAATGGCTTCATAGAAACTATTCACCTTTTTAGGCTTTTCAGTGTCATCAGTGTAAAACTCACACTTAAATTTGAACCAGGTATCCTGTGTAACTATTTCACATTTACAATATAGGCAGGCTAATTCATTTAAGAAGCTTTTGAAGGGGCAGAGGGCAGCATTCTTTTACCCATGTAGACAGCACAAAGAAAGCCAAACAACATGCTTCCGTTTCCAGTCCTGGCAGGAATTTTATGCTAAGCTTGTTCCAGACTGTTTTCTTGATCCCCATTATGTTGTTAGCTCAGCAGAGGAAAGAGACAGTTTAAAAAATGTCACAGTGGGAAGTGCTTTAATATTGAGTGGTAAATCCCCAGAGGCAAATGCAAAATATATCCACATTGTTAGCCTTCCCTTCTAAGCAGGCCAAGGACTGTTAAAATAAGTGACTTGGGTTTCTTTCCTTTGGTTGAAGTTGTTTGTGATTTAAGGTTGCTTGGGGTGGGGTAAAAGAAAAGTGTTTCCCATGATGCATAATATACTTGCATTCTTTTGCCTTATAGAATGTGCCACAAAATAAAAATTCCTTCTCTTTCATCTTTTATGCATTTTACCATACTTAGCCCAGCAAAAAAAATGTGTGTGTGTAAAACAATGATATTAAATTAAGTATTCATCAACTCAAAAGGGAAATTTGTCTGTTATACCGTGTTTAATAGTGTCATTGTAGGTCATTGTTAACCACCCACCTCCCCCTGCTTGCAATCACCAAGAACTATTTTTACATATTAGACACAGGACAAATTATGAATATTCAAATGTGATCTAATTAATTCTGCAGAATGACAGATTCTGTCTCTCAGTTAAAAAATTGTCAGCTTCATTTTTCACTATATTGAAGAAAATAACAAAGATATTCCAAAAACCAGTCTCTGGGGATGAAAATCAAGAACTGCTTTAATAGGCTGAAAACAGAAATGTTAAGGACCTCTAAATCTTTTTATCATCCATTTCTGAAGCCCTTTGATGCCTTCTCCTCCTAATCTCATTTGATTTTACCATCCCCACTCTGAAAATTTTAACTTACCTATTTTGAGAAGTGCATAGGTTTTTGAGACCCATTGCAAGTCCTTTGTAGGCAAAATTGGTATTTTGATCTCTGATGTTGAACATCTGCAAACTAAATTCATATGCAAGGTAATGACACACAATCATAAAGGATGTGAAATAATGTGTCTGTGTTACCACCGATGTCAATTTTTTTTTTTTTTTGCTTTTTATTACAAGGGGTAAATGGAGCTCCTCTCTGTGACAAGTAATGCTGCTTCTAATCCTTCGCAATAAATGTACCTAGAATATGTACAGAAGTGCTGGCCTGAATATCCATCCCCGGTTTGATTGTTTGAAATGCATCTGGTCCCTTTGAGTATATTTACTATGATTACACAGTTCAAGCCTTTTCACACTATTGTATGTGTCATCAAATGGCAGTAATGAGAGTAACTGCAACCATTATTATAGGTTTTAGGACTTTGCCATCTGTTGAGTATTAGCCTTTGCCATCCCCCAACTGGCATTCCAGTGATCCAAAATTACACAGAAGCCACCTCACAATACTGCATTTTTATATCACCTTTCATTCCTTCGTAACAAAGACAAGTCAGTCCTTAAGCAGTCCTACTGAGAATGTAGTAATTAAAAATGAATCGCAATGAACTGAGTTGCTGCTATTCAAATCATAAAGTAAAAAGCTTTGGAAATAAACAACATATGTTGCATAGTTGTAGCAATCAGTGGCAGTATGTAAGGTTCTGAGTTAAGCAACAGTCTAAATAGGAAAAAAACAATGACAAGTGCATTTTTATTTCCATAAACTGCTTGGAAATACACTATGAATATCTGATATTAAATAAGTGGGGTTAAGTTTATTTGAGGCTACACATTGCTAATTACTCAGAATGTCAACATTTTGACCAATCACAATTTGAAAGAAACTTAAATTCAGAAATCCAAAGACTGATATTTTATTATGCTGTTGTTGTTATTATTAATTTATCCCCTACCAGAGCCTGGATAAAACTTTATCATAAAAAGTATCCAATGCAAATTCCAAATCACAAATGAGTTATAAATACTATTTGATAACATTTTGGCCATTCTAAGCTGCAATGGATAAAGTATAATTTTGAAGCTCAAACAGTCACTGAGTTTTTTTCTATTTTCAATTTTTTTATTTGAAATTTTCTTTCGAGTAATTTAATTCTAACCAAAACTCTGGTGAGACCAAAGTAGTATACTATGTAAAGAAAAAGTAAATAATATAGTAAAAAATCAGATGCAATAAAGAGAAAATGCAGATGAAATGAATTTAGTGTGTTTTCTAATTATTATACCTTCTGTTCTATTTTTACCCTTCAAAAAGTACAGTTCACTTATAAATATACATGTACTAAATTCTCAAGAAATATTTTAGAAGCTAACCATAAACTAAAGGGATAGGCAATATTCAAAATTGCTACTGAGAATCTTGAATCAACACACATTTAAAAAATTCAGTCTGAATCACTTATTATTACATAAAAGTCAGAAGATATTAAGTAGCACATGATCCTGATCTAGAAAAACTCACTAAAATTGAAGGCTCACTAAATCTTTAGAAGAGAAGATAAAACCACCCATACTTTTCATATTTTTCTCAATTACATGTGTTGCTGCTAATAGCACAACTAATACACGATTGATGTTTCTTTAAAAGACATGATTTTAACTATTTAAAAGAATGCATAGGAATGGATTGCAAGTTTTAGCCAGCAAAATGGCTCAGGAGACAAAGGGGCTTGCCTGAAAGCAAGACCAGAGTTCCATCCTTGAACATGCATAGCATAAAGAGGGATCTGACTCCCTCAAGTTGTACTCTGAACTGCACATACACATGCCATGTATGCACATGTGTACACACCATAAATAATTTTTAAGAATTGTTTTCAATACAAATTTGCTAATTTTTCAGGCAGGATTAATGGCTTCCTTAGACTCAGTTATTTTTCAAGAAAGTAAATGGGGAAAAATGGTTACTAAACAACAACAGCAAAGAAAAAATGTGAGTGGTCTCTTTTTAATTAGAAAACTTTTTTCAACAAATAAGAAATACTGAAAAAATGACTCAAAACAATGCACAGTATTATTAGGATCCTGAACAGGAAAAGAAATGTATGTATCTTCCAGTGTCATTTAGAAGACAAACCAAAATGTGAAATCAGTTTTCAACAAAAAGAAGATTTGGAAAGATGATCCTAACTATAGTAGGTAAAAGCTGGAAAGTACCACGAGTTGTGAAAGAACTAAATAAATTTTAATGTTGACCAACAAACCCCCAAAATGATGAAGGCAGATTTCAGTGGTTTTCTTAATGCATGGTACTCTTCCTGGAATGTAGCTGATCACATAGTTATCAATTCAGTGTTAAGGATTATGTGGCCAACTAAACAACAGCAACAACATTTCAAAGGGTTACAGTGGCCATTGAGGTCACAGATAATATCCAGTAATACACAATGCTGCCTGGGATATTTATTTACTATATTTCTATTAAACATGCTTTATACTCCTGAGTAAGTTTCAAATCAAGAAATTTTCTTCCTTTGAAAATGTTCCAAAGAATTTATACTAGTCACATTCTCTTGGCATTTGACTTGTTCTTTTTAAATACATTTTTAAAATCAACCAGTCCAACCATGATTTCATAGGTATTACCATTTGAGCACATTTTGATAGGAACTGGAAACAACAGGGTAAATGGTATATTACACCTCCAACCAATAACAAGGTATCAGGTATGGATACAGACCCTTGCTTTTATACAAATAAAGTCAGAAAGAATGATACCAAAATATCAAAAGTTATAAGATGCAATGCAATCCCAATTAAAATTTCCATAAGCTTCTTCACAGACCTGGAAAAAAATCCTAAAGTTCATATGGGGAAAAAACCAAAAACCCTAGATAGCCGAAGCAACCCTGAGCAAAAAGAGCAATGTAGGGGAGATTACGATGCCAGACTTCAAACTATATTACAGGGCTATAGTCATAAAAACAGCATGGTATCGGCACAAAAAAAGATCAAGGGAACAAATTAGAAGACCCAAACATGNCCCAAACCTGAGCTGAAATTTTAGCTACCTCATATTTGACAAAGGGGCAAGAAGACTCAATGGAAGAAAGACAGCATCTTCAGCAAATGGTGTGGGCAAAACTGGATGACCACTTACAGAAGAATAAAATTAAGCCCCTACTTCTCACCCTGTACAAAAACCAATGCCAAATGAACCAAAGATATCAATGCGAAACCCGAAACTCTGAAAAGGAAAGAAGTAAACATTGGCAGTAACCTATAAAACACAGGCATAGAAAAAGACTTTCTAAATCAGACAGCAGCTGCACAGGAAATAAGGTCAACAATTGACAAGTGGGACCTTATTAAACTCAAAAGCTTCTGTACAGTGAAAGAAACAATCAAAGAAGTGAAGACAAAATGCAGAGTAGGAGGAAACCTTCCCCAGTAATACATCTGACAGAACATTAACATCCAGATTATATAAACTACTCAAAAAACAAAGTAGGAAGAAAACAAATGACCCATTCAAAAGATGGAGTCAAGAGCTGAACAGATACTTCACAAATGAAGAAATAAAGATGGCTGAGAAACATCTTAAAAAGTGTTCAACATTGGGGCTGGAGAGATGTCTCAGTGGTTAAGAGTGCTGACTGCACTTGCAGAGGACCCGGGTTTGATTCCCAGCACCCACATGGTGGCTAAGAACTGTCTTTAACTTCAGTTCCAGGGAAATCTGATGCCTTCTTCTGCCTCTGCAGCATTGCATGACACAGGTGCACCAGCCCACATGCAGACAGTACACTCATACACAATAAAAAATAATAAATAAAATTTTTTAAGTGTTCGACATTGCTAATAATTAAGGAAATGCAAATTAAGATCACTTTAAGATTTTATCTGACTCCAGTAACACTGGTTATGACCAAGAAAACAAAGGATACCAAATGCTGGAGAGGTTGTGGGGAAAGGGGAACAATCATCCACTTCTGGTGGGAATGCAAACTCGTACAACCACTATGGAAAGCAGTGTGAAGAATTCACAAAAGGCTCAAAATTAGTCTACCACCTGACCTAGTCATACCACTCCTGGATATATACCCACAAGACTCATCCTACCACAGAGACACATGCGCATCCATGTTTATTGAGCTCTCTTTATAATAGTGAAGAGCTGGAACCAACCAAAGTGTCGCTCGACCAAAGAGTGGATAAAGAAAATGTGGTACATCTACACAATTGAATGCTATGCAGTGGCAAAGAAAGATGACATCATGAACTGTGCAGGTAAATGTCCCTCATTTGTGGATCCTAGCACCAAATCTCTATTTTTTTCCTTTCTATTTGAGTAACTATAATACCCAATGTTACTCATCAACTTGCTATGCAATGTAAGAATGTATGCGGGCTGGAGAGATGGCTCAGTGGCAAAGAGCACTGACTGCTCTTGCAGAGGACTTGGGTTTGATTCCCAGCACCCACATGGCAGCTAAGAACCATCTTTAACTCCAGTTCCAGGGGAATCCGATGGCCTCTTCTGACCTCCCTGGCATTGTACGACATGGGTGCACCAACCTACATGCAGACAGTACACTCATACACATAAAAAATAATAAAATAAAAATTAAAAAAATAATGTAAAGTAATATTGTTTCTTTACCTGCTACTAATATTGTTTCTATACAACTCTACTGTCAAAATGTAAATCCCTAAACATTTTTGGGAATTAACCTATAGTTTATTTTCAGATGTCATAATTTTGGTATATGTGTGGCATATATGAATATATTGGAGGGATACAAATTGGAAGGAACAATAACGATGAAAAAGACTGGGTCAAAGAACTTACTGAAACAGAAAACTTCTGCCCAAAACAGTAAACTTCAACACCGAAATTTTTTTTAAAGATTGATAAAAAGATGCAAGACATGTATGACAGAATGCATGAGCTCTGGCTGGGTGGGGGGCAAGGAAGGGGGAATGGCTCTAAATTTGATTAAGAAATGGTGTATGAAATGCACAAAACTTCAATAAAAATTTCTTTTATTCAAAAACAAAGAAAGGCAAAGGCAAAGAAAAAAGTTATAAGAATCATAATCCTTTCCTTTCACTTTTAAAATCTAATGGAGAAATCAGGTGTGCAAATACAGAGCTATGGAAAGGTAAATTAAGACACATACTTTTTCTTTTTTTGGTCTTTTTTTGAGACAGGATCTCCCCGTAGCCCCAGCTGTCTGGAACTTGCTCTGTAGACCAGGGTGGCCCTGAACTCAAAAAGATCCACCTGCCTCTGCCTTGTGAGTGCTAAGATCAAAGGTGCGCACTACCATGCCCAGCAAGATATATACTTTATAGTGAGAAATGTGTTCTACCACACAATGAAATAGGGCATACATTCCCAGAGCATTCTGAAGGGAAAAGGCTTGCAAAGAGGGTGATGGTTTATAGGTGAAGGGCATAAAAGGACCAAGTGCCTAAAGAAGCACCTACTCAAATGTCAGGGACAAAGGATGGATAAGAGGATATAATGAGAGACAGTCTGAAAAATAGGCACCTGAGTTTATTCTACAGACAATAGAAAGTAAGTAAAAATTTTGAGACAAGGAGCAATATGTTCATATCATTGACAAAGAAAAATTCATCGGAGCACATTTTTGGACCTTTTATGTTTTAAATACTGTATTAACAAAAATAATGTTTTAATAGCTGGTGGTTTTATACTTTGCCTAATTATATTATTTAATGAAGATGTTTGCTGTTTATATTTTCAAAAACAAGTTATATAATTTTCTAACATTCACCAATAGTAAATATACTATTGATTACTGTTACTTAAATGTAAGAGATTAGGCACACATTAAAACTCCAAAGCCATATAATTATTTAACTTTCAGTGTTATTGATTAAGCCAAAATGTGGCTATTGGCCTTTGGTCCGGATGCTTACTAAAACTGATTTAAAGCCAAATATTTCCAGCAGCCAGCAAAATAATGATGGCACTTTCCCGAATAACCTGAAGTCTGGTCCTAGAATAGCACTGTGCCCCTGAGTTACAGGAAGAAGACTCAGTTGGATCTGGGAAGTGAAGGTGTTTCCCATCAGAGCAGGAAGGCAGTAAACAAGTACAAGGATGCACAGACTCCCAGGGTTTGCAGAATCAGGTCTGGATGTGACGTAATTCGAGGAGAGTAGATGTCCCTGCTAAGGGCTCTGTCTGCATTTTTAATAAAAAGTAATCCAGCTATAACACTGATGAGAGAAAGGATCATCCACCTGGCCTCCTCAGAACAGTAATACCTGCTCTCTATGCGGAGATGAGAAGACTAGAGGAACTAGCAGGGCCACACCAAAGGCACTGTCCCAAAGAATGGGTAGGAGCACTGGCAAACTTGAGAACTTTGGGGTTACTGGAATCACAGCTTAGTGACATTATTTTGATTTAGTATATTTCCATGATGCTTCAGGATGATTTTGAAACAAAAACTAATTCTTGTTCACTTACTCTGGTTACCCTATGATCCAACACCATAACAGAATAAAGTTCATTTACTAAATGAATGTGATTGATTGCCTTTTTGAAATGAGATTTTTTTTGAAACATGTTCAAAGGGGATGAAATGATAGTAACTAATTTCAAGAGTTTCAATAAGGATTTATGCTCCTAGCATGGGATGTGCACATGTATACACTCGCCCATTATCAAAACAAGCATTTGTAGAGTCTACTTTAAAAAAGTAGCCTATAAATGTATCTCTCAACTCACAGATCAAAGACGAACAGAAGTCACATCACATAGCCCCCAAAACTACTCTGAACATCTTATGTCTATTCTCTCCAACCTACCTTGGGCAGACAGAGATAAGCAGTTGATGCTGGTCCTGATAGCAAAGTCCTCAAGGCAGGCCTATCAGAGAAATGGACCTCTCCCAGTACTGCTTTTAAGTCTGTCTAGAAAATGGTCTAAGTACACAGTCTGAAGCCATTAACCAAGTCTAAGTAAACAGACCAGAAAAGAGAGCCAATGCCACAGGAAGCCAAGTGGGTCAGGCACTGAATGAGCTGAAACAGTAGGAAGACATAAACTGAGCCTTAAAAATCCTCTGAGCTGGATTCCAGGTTTCTAAATTAGTTTTTTAACATAGTTTCTCTCAGTTACTGGCATAAATTTTGGCAGGATCTGCTAAAAGAATGAACATGGGGAGGAAAATGAAAAGTAAATCTCCAAACAAGAAAATCCCTTGCAGTAAGCCTTTTTTTTTAATATTTAGTGCATCAGTCAGTGAATCCACATTCTCATTTAAAGATCTTATCAACATAATTTAAATAGTCATCAAATGCCTTAGAATAAGCATTATGTTTTCAGATAGTGAACAATGCCTTTTAGTATGGCTACCCTGTCCCACTAATATTCTCTTTAAAAACAAACCAATCTCTCCATCCTCTAAAACAATCCTACTACATGACAATAACATGACAACTAGATATGAATATGTTTAAGTAGAACTCCATTGTGATAATGCTTACCTGCCCCACTCATCCTAGATGAACACAATAAAGGCAAAAAGATAACAGGTATGTTCAGGAAATTGATAACCTGAGTCAGAGTACAGAGCCATGGAACAGCAGACAGAAGTGGTCACCATTATTGAAATGAGCCTCACATCCTAAGGACCTTTGTCTCAATTTGGCGACCACAGAATCCTGTTGTATGTATTAAGCTAGAAGGACAGAGTAGAAGTTGTGAATAATAAAGTTTACTGAAGTAAAATATGGACAATAAGATATTTTTGACAGTAAGATTTTTTTTAAGTATGAAACCAGACGAAAGGTCCAAGATCAGGAAATGGAAAGATCTCAAAAGCCAGAGGAAAAGTGGTGGCAGAGAAAGAGTAAGAAGCTGAAGTCACACATCTGAGTTAAAACATGTGAATACTCCTGGCCCCCTCAACCTACATGTCCAGTCATGCCATGCTGACCATAAACATCCTTCTCCTTCTCAAGTGTAGCCCAAATGTTTTCTTTCATGGAGCCATTTGCTAGAAAACTGCCCCTTTGTACATTCTCTAATAACCTTCTAATTGGTTCTCTTTTAAGACTTAGGTCATTCTTCCTTGACTTAGAGTTCCTAGTTTACGTCTCCATTTACCATAAAGTCCTTCAAAATAGGACCCCTGACTGATTCACCCAATTATAACCCTTCTCATAAGAACACCTAGCACAGTATCTGCACATAACAGCTTGTATGAATAAATGATGAAATTCCAGTATCTCAAAGAAACACTTGGCTGATTTCCATTGACAAAAGCAAAACCAAATCCCATAGCCAAGAGAAGTCATAAAATGAGAAGAAGCAAGTGGCTTAGCTTCAGAACATTCACATTGGGCTGCGGGGAAAAATTGGAAGATGAAGCATTTCTAAGTAAGTATTTATGTGTTGCTTTATAGAAATATTTCTCTGTGCATCATCCTATAAATCTCAGTAGTAACAGAGATCCAAAGATAGTTTATTGGTAAACTACAAACAGATAAGCACTGACATTGTACCTACACCAATGATTCACTGTAAATTTAGGTCTTTTTCTAGCCATTCTCCTCCATTACAGTGTGAAAATAAAAAAAGAAAACTCATCCTAATGATTTCCTATCTAGATATAACTAAAGAGTAGCTCTTGGGACTCCAGAAGAGTCTAGTTAAGAAAAAGTGACAAAGATAACAGCTTCTCTTCTTTAATTCTGACCCTATCACTATGAAAGGAACAATGTCTGTTTTCCACAATATTAACCAAAGAGACAATTGGATACCAAACCATTCATTATTGACTTATCAAGCATTTTGGACCTCATAATTGGAAGTGATGAAACATAAAAGAACAGCCATTTAGGGCTATTGGTTTCTTAAGAATTCCTCAGAGTTAATATCACTCTGCCTAAATACCTTTGAGCATAGCTGCTTAGATGCTGAGAGAAAATAATTGAACAATTTGATGGTGACATTAAACTGCAGCTCATAATTGACCTCAATAACTATAGCAATAAAGACAGAGAGAAAGGCATATGCTCTATCTATATGGTAAGCATGGGTGGGATACAAACTCAAGTGCCTTCAACTCCATTATGAAAGAAACACATGAGAAAACTCTTTAATGCAAGTCTATTTCCTTTTTGTTACAGAACTAGAGGTTTTCATACCACCTCAAGTGGTATGAATGAGAATGAATGAGAATGATAGGACCACTCTGCAGGTAAAGGTCTCAGGCTTGCATTGATCTAGGAATTGGGCAATGTGATAGTTCCACTTGCTTCCTAACAGGCCATTTCAATTGGCTGTATCAAACTGAAGTATCTTGGAGTTTTCTGTATAATCAGCACTGACTGCAGCTAAAGAATGACTGGTCTTCAGAGAAGTAGGGCAGGTTGTCAATACAAAAGTGATAACTGGTGCTTGCCCTTCCCTGGCTCCTTCTTACAGACCTAAGGGTCTGAGCAGAGCTGGAAAGCATTTACTCAGTGTTCTTCAGACAAATATGAAGACTAAATGAAGAACTTATGGATTTTAATACTGGCTCGCCTGAGAAAATAGGCTACTTAGGGTCAATATTTATCATGTATACATTTTCAAATAGGCATTAATAACTGAACAAAATACATGCAAAATATTACCAAGTAACTCATTCAGTAAATGTATACTTGACTCAAATCATCCCCATCCCCATCTGCTCTTGCTCTATTTCTGACACAGATGCTCTATATCCACGTACATTCCTCTGACATACACCAGCTATGGTCCTTACTTAGAATCCTGAAAGCCCCCCTAGTTGGTCCCCCTTTTATCATGTCTGCTCACTGCAGACCTGTACACCAAAGCAAGCTAACTAATTAACGAAGTTGGCCCTCTAATGCCTGAAACCACTATTTTTGTCTAAGGAAGACACACGTATATGGATTGGTGCCACTCTCTTCAGTCCCATCTCCTGGACACACCATGAACTCCTACCTCGTTCAAAATCTGTAACAACATAATTAATTGTCTGCAGAAGTGTCAACCACCTGTGTTTTCTGTGGTCTTCCTTAAGCTATGATTAACCTGGCTCTGTCTCCCTGAAAAGCTTCTCCTTCTATCTACAATACTTTATTAAAGTACCATTGATTCTATAAACTCTTAATTCAAGATTATTTCCACAAAGTACTAAAAGTCCCTTCACTACAGCATTCTTATTTATTTAGCATGATCTATGATTACATTGATGCTACCATATGAAAACCATGACTTCTCATCCTCTCATAATAAAAGGTAAGCTCTTCAAGAACTTTTGCTAAAGAAAATCAACTATTAAAAATTTTTGACTTTGACATACAAGAAAAAATTATCAGGGTAAAGAAACATCCTACCAAATGAAAGAATATCTTTGCCTGATAATCATCTAGAAGTAGATTAACAAAAAAATATATAAAGAACTCAAAAATGATCAATATATGTATACATTGATCTGACATTATTCTCAATTGTATACCTTGAAATTAATAGCAAAAAAATTAAAAATCATTCAAAAATAATCATACCTGTATACATGTATGAAATTTTCAGAACAAATTAAAAATATTGTGTAAGAATAAAAATATATAAATAAAGGATAAATAAATATGTATCATAACAGTCAATAAATCAACAAAAAAAGAAAGATTCATCTCTCCCTGATCAGAGTGGATATCACCAAGAAAACAAATGATAAAAACATGTGGGTGATGAAGTGGGAAACAGAGGAGGAGAGAGCCCTTGTATACCCCCAACGGGAATGAGAAACAGTCCAGCCACTAAGTAAATCAGTGTAAAGCATTCTCTAAAGCTAGAATTAGAACTTCCATATGATCCAGCTACATAAAATCTGAGTACATGTTGAAAGGAATCAAAGTTTGTTTATATATACTATCAAAGTTACAGAGTCAGCCTAGGTGCCCATCAGTTGATAAATAGATAAAACATGATAGATGATAGATGACGGATAGGTAGGTAGGTAGATAGATAGATGGATGGATAGATGGATGGATGGATGGATAGATAGATAGATAGATAGATAGATAGATAGATAGATAGATAGACTGATGGACGGATGGAGAGACAGAAATATGATGGAAAAATAATGATTTTTGTTCAGCCACAATGAAATGATGTCATTTGCAAGAAAAAAGATGGAACTGACACTATATTTAGTGAAATAAGGCAGACTCAGAAAGATAAATATCACACATTTTCTCTCTCATATGTGGGATTTGAGATGGAGAAACATGAAGTTAAACAGGGACTATTAGGAATGTGACAGAAGATGAGGGAGAAATTAATAAGGGCTAGTAGAGGGGACTAATATCATCAAACTATGTTACATTTATGTGTGAAAATGTAACAGTGAATCTCAATTTATTGTTCAATTAATATTTGCTTTAAAGTTTAGGGAGGCACTATGGAACTCTCTGATTTTAAATCATGGCACCAGCCTTTGTTAGCTGTTTGACGTTGGACAAGTTAACTAACTTCTCTGTCTATAGTTGCCTCAGTTTTAATGAAGATTGTGACAGTTGAGGGCACTGTGGTGAGAATTATAAAATATTGTTTCTGTAAATCTCTAGTACAATAACGTTTAATTGATATTGTTTTTGAGATTGGAAAGTAAGGGAAGTCTGTCCTCTCCAATGAATATATGATAAAAATCAAATGCAATGGGTGAATTAGAGTAGTGAACAGACTGACTTAAGAAAAGAAGTAATAGTAAAGTTCATCCCAATAGAAACACTTCAGTAATTTTGTTACCAGCTTTTGGGGGCCATTTAACAGAAAACATTCTGCCAAGAACCCTAATGCCTAAATGTTCTCATCACCTTCTTCTAGGAATGTTATTCTGTGTCTTTTCAAATTTAGTTCTCAAGAACATTCAATCTTTCTGGAGTTTAAGTTCATTGTTATTATGCTTCTGAACACAGCTTCCCAGGTAAATCAGATTGAACTAATGAGCTTACTCCTATAGCAAGAATGAGCTTCCCAGGCCTGGCTTCACAGCTGACCTCAGAGAAGCATGATTTCAGTAGGTATGACACTTATCTAATTTTTATTTCAGTGTAAAAAAGAAAGACACAGTATCCCCCAGAAAGATACATACTGTGTAAGTGAATACATAAGCAATTTATCCTTTCTTTGGCAAGATTTAAATTCAGTTTTTGTCAGGGTATGCACTAAATGTATGAATCTGTAAAACTTAAAAATCATGGATCATATGTCCAGTTCTCATAGCCATCTTCAGGAATACAAAACAGATTATAAAACTGAGCCACAAATAGGCATATGGATTATTAAGAGTGCATGTGAAAGATGATCTTGTCTAGTGCTCTTTTCAGTAGGACATGAAACCTCAAAAATTCAAAAGGAAGATTGCCCCTACTCTAAACCACAAAATAACAGGAGCTGAGCTAAACCCCACTCAAGGTATTCTGATTCAGCAAAAGCAAATTTAACTGATGTTATTGTGAAGGTCTTGTTTAAGCAGACACATTGTTGAAATTTCATAGGTGCAGTTTCCCTGTATAGTCCAGAAAATACTATCTAAGAGCAGGTGCCCTGGTCTGCTAGTTCTTACAGTCTTTCCAAGATGTTCCCTGAGTCTTAGGTGGAGTGATTGCATTGTAGATGGATCAGTTGGAGAGGGGCTCCTCAAGGTCACTTGTTCTCTATATTTTGGCCACTTATAAAACTTTGTAATAATCTCCATCTGTTGCAAAATGATGTTTCTTTGATGAGTGGCAAGAGCTATATGTATCTGTGAATATAAGGATAAGTATTTAGAAAATATTAGAAATTATATAGATTTAGGGAAGTGGCAGTAGTAGGTTCCCTAAGGTCTGTGGCATCCTACCTCTAGATGAAGAGCTATAGGCCATCAACGGCTGCTAGGGAAGAGATAACCAGTTTTATCCAGGGATAAGATCCCTGACAGGAATCCATTCCCAGGTAGTCAGCCCTAAACACATATACACCAAAGAACCACTAAACGGGCTCAGCATATAGAAATTTATATATCTGCAGCAATGATAATCAAAAGATGTCACAAATTTGAGGAGTAAGGGTGGGATGGGAAGAGTTGGAGAAGTGAGGGAGGAATAGAAATGGAGTACTAATATATGAAATTCTCAAGAAGTTTTTAAAATGTGAATTTTAATTTGTACAAGTGGTGGGAGGTGGCAGCATTGAAATGGAATTTTATTAAATACCTTCCTAATAAATGCCTACCAGACTAAGTGAATAATACATATGCACTTCATAATTCATATTTATGGTATTTAATGTATTTCCATAAGACAGATGACCTTATCAAACCTCCACCTTCATGTTTTGTACATTTTAAAAAACTTTATCAAATCGTTTCCAAATAGTTGTCATTTTTTACCTTTTCAAGACATGGTAAACATGGCTTTAAAAATCTATGTTTTCTTAAATTAACAATAAATTATTTGTAAATATACTCTACTCTTAAAGTAATAAAATCCAATGCACAATATAAGTTAATATTTATTTCATATTTTCTTAATGAAATTCACTTAAGGTGAAATAATCATGACTTCTGGGGCTGGAGAGATGGCTCAGCAGTTAAGAGCACTGACTGCTCTTGCAGAGGACCCAGGTTCAATTCCCAGTACCCACATGGCGGCTAAAAACTGTCTTTAGCTCCAGTTCCAGGGGAATCTGACACCCTCTTCTGACCTCTGTGGCATTGCATGACACGGATGCACTAACCTACATGCAGACAGTACACTCATATACATAAAAAATAATAAAAAAGAAATAATTCTTAAATTCAAGCTTGTGTTAGTTGGATGTGTTCATTATACTAGCAAGTAATAGTGTATTTGACTATATAGTATATTAATGCTATAAACTTATTGTCAGTTTGTTTGTTTGTTTCTTTGTTTGTTTGTTTGTTCGTTCATTTGTTTTGAGACAGGGTCTTACTTTATAGCCCTGTCCAGCCTGGAACTCATTACTTAGCTCAAGTTGGCCTCAAATTCAATCTTCTTGTCTTAGTCTCTGAGTAAAGAGATTATGGGTGTGAGCTACAACATCTGGCTAAATACTTAATACCACTTCCAAAAATACAAATAAAAAATGTCTTTAAAAAATTTTTAAGATCAACTTGATTGAACATACAAGCCCTCCCTGCTGGATGGTGGGACCAAGGGGCTGTGTGGGTTTGGGCACAACTGCTTGCAAATTGGTTTTACATGAAGGATGCTTGTACTCATAAATTATCACCTATTGCTAAAAAATGGAAAAAAAAACTGAGAGAAAGATGCAGGACAGTTATGGCAGAATGGGTGATCTGGGATGGGGTGGGATGGGGTGGGGGGAAGGGAAGGGGAAATATGCCTGAACTGAATTGGAAAATGATGTTGGAAATACACAAAGCATCAAAAAAAAAAAAAAAACCAAAGTTAAAAAATAGAAAATAAAATAAAATAAGGTGGCATTTCAATTAAGAATGAAAGGCAAATAACTTATCACAGTTACTGTGAGATTCTATTTAACAGTGCATAAGTTGGAACTTCATTTTTGCCACCCATATGACTTTTAACTGGGTCCTAGAGCTCTTGACTCTTGAGTGTTACCTATGCTTGTGCATCTTTCAGCTTTTCTGTCTCGTGCACTGATAATTAGTGAAAAAACACACTCAGCCTGGGCCTAATGCAGGAATTTTGTCCTCCGTTAAAAAAAAAAAAAAAAGAAAATCCAAGCTTCCGTGAGAGAATGACTTACTGAATTTTCAAAGTGCCTGCCAATTGAAAGGAGCATGGATTCTTTGGGGCCGACAGGGTTCTATTTAATATAGTTTTCTTTCAGTGAACCAGGGTAAAAGTTAAGTCAACCTCTGAAGAAATATAACTTGCCATATAGACCCCCTTGAGATAATACTATATAGGCAGCACATACTTTCTCTTTTCCATATCATTTGGGGATATGTAGCTGTTAAGGTTATAACCTACTCACCAAATTTGTTTTTTCACAACCTTGTCCCACAAACAAGCAAAGAGAAGCATAGTTTAAAGTTGAACGGCTGCTACATAGGCTATTCATCCTTGTAGCTGATGCACACTATAGTTAGGAAAATGTGCTTTCCTCTGTCCACAGACTTCTAAACAAGAAAATGTTAACACCCTTCTCCAGCTGTTTATCATTTTCATCAGTGATATACTTCCGTATGTCTGAACTATGCAACTTCCAAACAGCCTTTTGTGTTCCCACCCAGGGTCAAAGTCAGAACATTGCCTCCTGCTGAGACTTCAGCAAAGAGAAATGGCCTTATTTCCAAAGTGCCTTAGCATGCATAGATTGCCTTTAAACCCATGTTATCTCAAGTTTACATTTGTCATTCATGCAAAAGTGGAATGGGATATTTGGTCCTACAAAGCAGGAGCCTTTCAAATGGTGGTCACTGACATACTGAAGAAGTCCAACTTTCATGGAAGCCATTTTTGAAGGAAAAAAAAAACTTAAATGGCAGTGTTCAGATTTTTGTTCTTCTCATCCAAAAGAATTTGCAAACTAAACTCATTCCCATTTTGAAGTTTGGGTCTAAAATTTTTATCATAAGCTAAATTTTATCTTAAATTATAATAGATACATAGTACTCTTATATATGATAAATTGTCTATTTGTTTTAAACATACCTTGGTATTATATTTTATGTGCTTCACTTTATGGAAAATGTCTGGCATAATAAATCCAGTTCTCATTGCTAAAATAGCCATTTTGTACATGTTAACACATCCCTATGACAACTTGGTAACATATGAATTTTAATTTTAAGGTAGCTAGAGGAGATGAACAGAGAGCCTGAGAAACAGCACAATAAGGTATCTACATTTTTAATGATTATGAATACCTTTAAGTTTTTCATTTTTATACATTTTAACAACTCTTATAGTCACCTTTAATTGACTCCACAGGCATAATTTCAAAATAATAAATTAAAGAATCTCCTATGGTTTAGAGGACTAGAGGGCAATTCATTCCACAAAGGAAGAAAAATCATTTTGTGTGTTTTCTGAGATTTGCATGTGAAAACGGATAATATAACACTAATTCTACAAATGTGACATAAAAGTTGTGCCTCGAATTTTAATCATCTTTCTAATCAGTCTTCAGGGCCTCATTTGAAGATGTTAAATTAAGTTGATAATATAAATGTGACTGCTATGTATTCTCCAAAATCTACAGCACAGTGTCACTTCCATAGACCTAAAGGAAATCCAACCAGGATGGTTACTTTCTGAAAGCCCAGTGCTCCTGAGGAGAAAAAGTAGTCCAGTAGGAGAAAGAGCCTCTTCCCCTAGGAAGCAGGCAGTCTGGTTGGTGATCAGGATTAGTACATCAGAAACAACTATCATTAGGGGTGGGGAGATGAGTCAGTGGGTAAAGGGTTTGCCAGGCAAGCATCAGGACCTGAGTCCGTTCCACAGCACTCATATAAAAAGCACTGTACTAAGGAGGCAGAGATAGGCAGGTCCCTGGTGCTCTCGGACCAGCCAGCCAGCCTAGCTCAACAGATGCAGTGAGAGACCAACCTCGACCACACCTCAAAACATAAGGTGTAGAGAGATTGAAGAAGACATCCAACATCAACCTCTGGCCTGCATATTCACTCTCACACTACACACACACACACACACACACACACACACACACACACATATACACACACAATAAATAAATAATCTGAGAAATGACTGTAATTGTTAATGATGTAAACCTTTTCTGTGAACGAAGCAGATCTTGTAATCTATGAGATCTGTGTTTGGGTTCCAGCTATAAATTACTTACCAATGACCATAATTCCTTCTTCAGTAAAATGAGGACAATGAGAGCAAAGTTTGGCAAACCCTAGTCCATTGGCCAAATCGTGCTTAGTGTTTGTTTGGTATAACCTTGAACCTATAATGATCTTTATGTTTTAATATGATTAAAATGTTTTCAAAATTATACTGAGTTAAATTTTCAGAGTCAAAAAATAACTTATCAGAACATGGCTTCATACATTTATTTGCATATCATTGAGTTCTTTAACTACTTAAAGAGCAAAGTTGGATATTTGCAATATAAACCTCATGCTCTGAAACCCTATAATATTTATTACATGGATTGGATTTTTACATAAAATTTTGCCAAGATTCCTATTTTTTAGAATTAAAAGAAATGTTGAGCATACTATCTGATATGTAGGCACTAAATTAATAGTAAATAACACTGTTTTGTAGAAAGTTATATTTTGAACCAAATTTATAACTTTAAGGCTTAATGTGCCTACAAAAGGGAAAACTTATACCTAGGAGTGTAATTTAGGGTTCCTAATTAAACTGAAGTACTGGTATGGCTCAACTTATACCCATGAAAGATGGAGAACTGACTACATAATGTAATTGTCTATTCTGATTTTTTTTTTTTTTTTGGTCTTTTTTGAGACAGGGTCTCCCTGTAGCTCTGGCTGTCCTGGAACTCACTCTGTAGACCAGGCTAGCCTCGAACTCACAGAGATCTGCGTGCCTCTGCCTCCCAAGTGCTAGGATTAAAGGCATGTGCTACCACGCCCGGCATTTATTTATTTATGTATGTGTATCAGTGTACTGTCTGCTTGCAAGTTTGTGCACCCATGTCGTGCAATGCCGCGGAGGTCAGAAGAGGGTGTTGGATTCCCCTGGAACTGGAGTTCTCCTGGAATTGGAGTTTCAGAGGGCTCTCAGCCGCCATGTGGGTGCTGGGGATCGAACCTGGGTCCTCTGTAAGAGCGGTCGGCGCTCTTAACTGCTAGCCATCTCTCCAGCCCCTTATTTTTTTTTAATTATTATTTTTTTTTTTGGTCTTTTTGAGACAGGGTCTCCCTGTAGCCCCAGCTGTCCTGGAATTCGCTCTGTAGACCAAGCTGGCCTTAAACTCACAAAGATCCGCCTGCCTCTGCCTCCCAAGTGCTAGGATTAAAGGCGTGCACCACCATGCCCAGCTATGTTTATTTTTATTTTATGTGTATGAGTGTTTTATATGATGTATGTGAGGACCTATGTATGCAATATCTGTTCAGATAAAAAGAGATCACTATATTCTCTGGAATTAAAGTTACTTCTGGTTGTTAGCTACCATGTGGGTACTGGGAAGTAATCCAGATCCACTACAAAAGCAGCCAGTACTCTTAATCACTGAATTTTAATAACAGTAAAATTTAAAAAGAAGACAGAAGCAGAACACCCCTACCCTGCTTAACAAATGTCAACCTACGAAAGCATAGAGGATGTTCAGTTGTTGGAAATGTAGTTTCTAGAATCAGACAGTATATAAGTCCTCTATATAAGTCTCATTAAGAAATTATTGGCTGGGTGTGGTGGTGCATGCCTTTAATCCTAGCACTTGTAAGGCAGAGGCAGGTAGATCTCTGTGAGTTCAAGGCCAGCCTGGTCTACAGAGTGAGTTCCAGGACAGCTGGGGCTACAGGGAGACCCTGTCTCAAAAAGACTAAATAAATAAAAATAAATAAATGAATAAATAAGAGAAATTATTCTCTCTGTGTTAATTACTTTTATTGTCACTGTGACAGCATATATAAAATAAAGGACTTAGAGGAGGAATGATTTATTTTCTTCCATAGTTTCAGAGGGTTCAGTTGATGGCAGTTTGGACCATGCACTGGGTCAGAACACCATGGCAGGAACAAGAGAAGAAGGCTATTCATTTAGTGGTAGACAGAATGTAGGAACATAAAGAAAGAGAGAAGTGGGGGGACCATGGCAATGTAGATCCTTCCAGGACAATGAAGGCACACCTTCCACTATCCAGAACCTCCCCGGAAAGCAACACCATTTCAGAAACAAGCGCTCAGCACATGAACCTAAGGGTGGCATATCATAGTCAAACCATAATGCTCTCTAAGCTTCAGCTTCCTTCTCAGCAGTAGTAATAAAAATATATTGAACACCTCAAACACTTCTTGTGAAGGTCAAACATGATAAAGCATTCATTGCTTACCCCACAGTAAGCATTCAATGAATCTTAGCTCCCATTGTTTTTATTTTCTTGCCTTTATAGCTCCAGGTGTTTTCTTCTTTCTATTTTCCTCTTGCTATTCTGAACTGAGCTATTCCCTGGTAACAAATGAAACATTTCTAAAACCGCATGCACACTTCAAAGCTTCTGGGGGCCATTGTGTACACAGAAGCAGTATCTAATTGAATAGTAGCCTAATAGCCTCACAAAGCTGCTGCAATTAAAAAACTGTTGATTTTAAAATACCAAGTGTTAGAGGAATGGAGGAATGAGCTTTGATGACTTGCCTTGACATTCTTCCTCAACACTATTTTAAAAAGAGCAAAATTAAGCCAAATAAATATCCAAATCCAAATTCCTCACTGGTTCAACAGAATTGGAACAATGACCCCATCCCCAGCAAGAATCACTGGTGAAAGCAAAGAAGATCTACATTAAAATAAATGAACAAACACACAAAGTCAAAAAATTGTTTCCTAGTGGTAAACTATGGGATCCATTTCTATAAAAAAAATTCTATGAAGAATTTTAGAGTGAGAAAATGTGTGCCTTCTTTTCAGGATCCCAAACTACTATATTGTTGGGATAAGATAGGTACTGCCTATCTATGTAAAGACTTTTAAAGTAAAGTATCTGATTTCGGCTCTAAAGCCCTGACATAATTTCCTTTGGGAAATGAGACAGCATATCAAAATAGCTTGTCCATTCAACTGCATTGCATTCCTTAAATATAGAATACACTAGAAGCAGAGGACCTGGCTGTAAGTTTTGGCTACCTGTAATTAATAAAACCTTTCTGTTAGCCTCCTGGAAAACACAGACATTTTGAAAGCCAATAGAGGACTCTGGATGTGAAGGCACATACCAAAACACACCCCAGTGTTGGCATCTCTAGTGATGCTTGGCCCCAAGCAGCATATTAGTGTGAGGTTCCAAGTAACTTCCCAACATAGTCTCCAGTTTGCTGGGAAAAGAAGGAAGCCAGGACATTGGGCCAAGCTTTCAGGTTCCCTGCCACTTGGGGCTCACTGTGGAGCCTCACAGCATTATCCAATAAACTTTCTGCTATAAAGGAAGAGTTCCATACCTGTCCTGACCATGTAGCAGCCTATTGTTGCTTGACTATAATGCACTTGAAATGTGGCTAGGGAGACTCTGGAACTGAATTCTTATCTGATTTTCTTTTATATAGTTATATATAAAGTTAAGGAGACCTGTGGCTTAGTGGCTACTTATTTGACAGCACAGATAGACTTCTAGCCTTGTCATCTGTCATCTGTCCATACCTTGAACTCCAGCTTCACCTTCAAATTTGATACAAGATTAAATATTTATGAGCCATCTTCTCTTTGCACCATCTTTTGGGGTTGCTTATTTGTTTTTATCACTCACAGATCCCCATTGTCACCCATATGATCTTCTGTCCTGAAAGCTCAGGACTGGAGCCCAGTCTCTTCACCACATTTGTTAGGACCCTGGATGCCCTCTGTCTACTGTGCATTCTCCCACTATCTCCTGTCTTCTGTAGGATTCCATCTATATTGTTCTCAGCTGTTTTCTCCCGGTGCTGATGAGCATAGTTACTTTCTTCCTCTAAATAGCAACACTCCAGAAACCAATCTTACAACCACAGGAAATTATAGTTTCCAGAAATTTTGCTCTAAAATTTTACACCCTGTGGCTTAATATAATGGAAGTGGCCAGGCCTGCCAAACAAAGACAGTTCAGCTCCACCTCTAGTTCTCTGATTCTGTTTCTACTTTAGGTCTCAATTTTCCTTTTATAATTTAAAGCTAGTCTCTCTTTTTGATTATTCATCCATAGTCTGGTTTCCACAGACTAGACCAGAGGAAATATTTCAGAAGTTAAAATTTTATATTTCTAAAGGTCAGTTATCCAAGTGTGAAGGCAAGCAAACTTTATTCCATCAGAAATCTGTTTGGAATCTCTGCACTTATAATAACACATTCCTGCATTATTAAATTGAAAATTGAAAAAGTATAATCTTTTCCATGAATTTCTTATGATTCTAATACAAAAAGTTTTTATGTTTATTTTTTATTATTTTTATTTATTTATTTATTTTTTATTGATGCTTTGTGTATTTCATACATCATTTTCCAATTCAGTTCAGGCATATATCCCCTTCCCTTCCCCCCACCCCACCCCTACCCATCCCAGATCATGCATTCTGCCGTAACTTTTCTGCATCTTTCTCTGCTTTTTTGTTTTGTTTTGTTTTGTTTTCATTTTTTTAACAATAAGTGATAATTTGTGAGTACAAGCATCCCTCATGTAAAACCAATTTGCAAGCAGTTGTGCCCAAACCCACACAGCTCATGGGTCCCACAATCCAGCAAGGGGGGGCTTGTATGTTCAATCAAGTTGATCAAATGAGTGTCCAGTCTATATTGTTGTAGTTTCACCCAAGAAAAGATGTACCATACATGTATATGAACTAGCAAGGTATCTGATCTGTAAATCTGAGCAGTCATGTTCCCAACTATGTATATGTGTGGTCTGTCGTGCAAGAAGAGGCCAGTGTGCTAAAAAAAAAAAAAAAAGAAAACCACCTGAGATTCAATTTCTTTTTTCCCCTACAGTAGAACTCATCTTTCCCTGCCCTTCCTGCTGTTGCCTTAGATAATCCTGTGAATTCAAGTTGCTTTCTGCCACTCAAACCCAGGAATAGCAATCGATAAAATAGATTGAACATATTAAAAACACCCCACTCCTGAAGAAAACAACATTGTGAATAAGAATTAGAATTATATACACAAGCCCAAGAAATTCAAAATGAAGAATCCATGGCAACTATTCTCAAATAAATGTCACAGATATATTAAGGTTATGAGAAACATGGTGCCTGAGATATGACTAGGTGATGAAAAAATGTCACTTTGAAAATTCTGGAACATGCATTTTCAACCTTATTTTCAAATTAGTTGTCACTAAAAATAACAAAGAATAGAATTTTTCAACCAATAACAGTGTGATCCCATTTTATTAAGTTATTTCTGATTATCTGGTAAATATATGTGTATCATATAAATAAATGCAGAATTGCCTTAGATGTTTAGTATCAATAATGGACTTTTTTCCAAGGGACTGGATTGCATTGTGTTTGAATATTTCCTACAAATTTTTAGAATTAAAATGTGATATGCTTTATTCTACACACATCAAACATATGCTGCTACTCCAATAAAAGTAGAAATGGTTAAAAGAAAACTTTTTAAAGTCACTACTTTTATTTAAAAGCAAATTTCCATTTGCTTTTTTATTTGAATTTTCTTTAATGTATATCCATTCTTGATTCGCTCAACAGACCATTCCTATCCCTAGAATTGGGGACCATGATTTTCCTTGATCTGCTTTCTATCTTTCTGATATGCATCTACGCTTCAACACTAAGTAGAACCTCTCCCTTCTTTGGAATCTTCTCTGACCATTCCAGTACATTGCGTTTTCATTTCTTCTAGGGTCTTGAGGTCCTCATTCACAAAGAAATAATACAATTTTGGCCCAGGAGACTATGGCATGAGATTCTGCTAATTAAGCTTCTATTAATCAATGCTGAATTCCATACAATGCATTCTTTCAGGTCAGGAATCAGTTTATAAGCCATGTGCATGATATCCTCCTTCCACAAACTTCTCTTTCATCTCTTCTCTATAGTTTTAGTATGGTTTCCTACAAATATCTTTGGGTTGAAGTTTTCAGTTTCAGGTTCCTCAATATATTTTTTTTTTTAATTAATTTTTATTGATGCTTTGTGCATTTCATACATTTTTTCCAATTCAGTTCAGGCTTATTTCCCTTTTTATTTATGGTACGAATGTCCTATTTGCATAGTAGGTTGGTGCACCCGTGTTGTTGCAATTGCCGTGGGGTCAGAAGAGGGTGTCGGATTCCCTGGAACTGGAGTTCTCCTGGAATTGAGTTACAGACGGTTCTCGGCCGCCATTTTTGGTTGAATGCTGGGGATTGAACCCAGGTCCTCTCAAGGAGTGGGGCGCTCTTAAACTGCTAGGCCATCTCTCCAGGCCCCTCAATATTCATTTTTTTAAAATTACTTAATTAACTGTTGTAAACCACTAAAACATGTTGTGCCCCTGATGAAAACATTTGCATTATCTCTAGCCCTACAACAAACTCTCTGTGGATCCTACCCAGGACTGTTACCAAAGGCACTAAACAATAAAGCAATTATTGGTCTCATTGAGTCAAACAATACTCCACTCCGCACCAGTACACCTCCCCTGCCTGGAAAATACTGTGCAGCAGAGGCAGCCATGTGCCTGTTATATCCCAAATCTAATTGGCTATGTACTCTCCCTTGGAGGAATAAACCCAGGACTGATGCCACAAGCTTACATCCTCTAATCGGTTAGAGATGTTATAAGCCACAGTAAGACCCTTAATATTTAACAGAAAAAAGCCACAGTAAAGGACCATTTTTAACAGAAAAAAAATGTTATATTCATTTGATACCATAACATCCACCCATCTGTTTGTCTATACAAAACTAACCTACCATAACTATTTGTTCTGTTTAAATAAAACTGTCAGCCCATGAAAGGAAACAGCCAGAATTGACCAGAGTCCAAGACAACAGCTCCAGAGAAAGTAGACTGTTTTGCTTCTCATCCACCTGTGCCCCTTTTCTAAGCCTAGGCAAAAATCTGCAGAAGAAGGGGCATGGTAGAATGTAAGGGCTGCGATTGGGGTGAATGGTGAAACTACAGCAATATAGTCTGGACACTCATTTGATCAACTTGATTGAACGTACAACCCCCCCCCCTTGCTGGATGGTGGGACCCATGGGCTGTGTGGGTTTGGGCACAACTGCTTGCAAATTGTTTTTACATGAAGGATGCTTGTACTCATAAATTATCACTTATTGTTAAAAAAATGAAAAAAAAACTGAGAGAAACATGCAGGACAGTTATGGCAGAATGCATGATCTGGGATGGGGTGAGGTGGGGTGGGGGGAAGGGAAAGGGAAATATGCCAGAACTGAATTGGAAAATGATGTATGAAATACACAAAGCATCAATAAAAAATGAAAATTAAAAAAAGAAGAATGTTTGTTCCATACTGACTTTCCTAAAGTATCATTCCCAGCTTTCCTATAGAAAAAATCTTTTAGAAAAATTATTTTTTATGTCTCTAGCTAAGAATCCACCTAGTCAGCTCAAAAAGTCATAATTTCCAAAACTCAATAAAGCCTTCTTAATAAAAATGTGGCTCCATCACAAATTGCAAATTGGCATGAGAAAGAATCTGAAAAGATTGCCAAGGCTGGCAGCCTGCCTTCCCTGCCCAGTCACTTAAGAGAGTAATACCAACTAATTTCAAATGTTCCAACATATGTGATGTACACACATCTTTTTATTTAATACACAAAGGAAGCTTCTTGAAATATAAGTAGTCCAGCCAAAACATACCATTCTGCCAGATGGAGGTCAAGCCTGAGAATAGATTCACAAAACAGATTAAGATTCACTAGAACAGGGGTAATTACAACAATAATGATGGCAAACTTGTACTAAATGATTGGAATCTGTTAAAATACTGTGATGGGAAATACTGTAAGTATGACAAAGTCTCCTGGTTCTTAAGATTCTTTTATTTAATTTAATTAATTTATTTTATGTGTATGAGTGTTTTTCCTGCTTGTATGTAAGTGCATAAGTGTCTTGCAATGCCCGTGGAAGTCAGAAAAACAAGAATGGTAGCTACTACCGCCAATAAGTATAAAGAGGTATGTATGTAACTGATTATGTTTTTTTTTTTAAACAGACTTAACCTGTGCACTGATTATGTTTTAAAAAACACAAGATAACAAGGCCAAGGAATGTTTAACTGGTTGGGGTGAAGGATTTAATACTATCAAATATTGAAGAAAAACAGTGATTATTATAATATTAAAAACACGGATGCCTCCCCAAGAAAAGGTATCTGAGACATTGTATAGACCTATTTCCCAGGCTTGAAAGCTACTGGCATCCTGATATAAAACAAGGAACACAATGAAAAACTATCATTTTTTTAAACTACAGAGGCCATTTTTTTAACATTTTTTTAACGTATAGAAAGGACTGATCACCTAAAATTTTCCTATGCCATCAGTCTGAGAAGATAAAATTAGACATAGGAATGTTTTAAGATACATAATGCAAAGAAATGTAAGACCAGGCATAATAAGAAAAGGCCATGGAAACAGTAATTTGAATAGGTCTACCTTTCCATAAAAGCATTACAAAGGAAACTAGTTAAAAGGTTCACACAGACAGTTTCAAACCTTAAGGAGGTCTCCATGCTGATCCCACAGATTCCTACTGGGCATCTTATATGTTATAACCTGCCTTTTGAAAAAAATCCTCAGAACCCGTAACATTAATCATACTCCCATGTAACTTTAATGTTCTGAGGTGACATTTCTTAGTCTCTTGGACTTCTGGCTATGCATCCATCTAATCTATCTTCATGAATCTTTACTTCATTAGATCCTAACCTCTTGTGAAACAAAGTATTCATCTTTGATCCCTCAACAAGAATTAAACCAATCATAGATAGATAGATAGATAGATAGATAGATAGATAGATATAGATATATGAATTAATTTGCATTTGTTAAATTTATAATAAATGATTATTCTACTGAAGAAAAGAAGTCTGTAGGTGAAGAAGGAACGTATCCTAATTTCCAACAGTGATTGGGGTACAATGTTATTGGTGGTTCAATGGGAACCTCATTTTCACAACTAAAAAGTCTCTATGCATGTTGGATAAGAACACAGATCTTGGAATCCCACTGCCCAGGGTCAAATCCTGATGTTACTTCCTCATTATAGGAGACCTTGCAAGTTGTTTAATTTCTGTGTGCCTCAATTGAGGATTTGTAAAATTAGGATAGTAATTGTCCCAGTTTACCAATTTTTCCAACTATAAAACAGGGGAGAAATAATAAGGTTAGCCAGTGTATAGTGAATGCTCACAATCTGCTAAACACTGACCTTATTTATCTTAAGACTCTTACAATAATAAGATATAGTATCACCGTTATTGGTAATTTAAACATAGAGAAGGAAAACAGGGCATGGAGAGATTATATAACTTGTTCAAGGCCACATAGCATATAATGACAACATCAGGATTCAAAAGCTAACACTGTGTATAATGCCTGGCAATAAAGTGGATGCTCTGTAAATGCTAGCACTCTCTACCTGCTCTCTGATGTCATTATCAATCTAAAGATTGGCACACAGTTTAAAAGTCCAAAATGACACCTCCAAAGAAATTAGACTGTTTTCTTCTCACCCACTTGTGCCCCTTTCCCAAATCCCAGGGAACAAACTGCGTAAGAGGAGGTGTGGTAGATTGTAAGGGCTGCGGAGAGATAGGGGTGAATCATGAGACTACAGGAATATAGTCTGGACTCCTGATTGATCAACATGCCTGTGCATACAAGCTTCTCCAACTGGACTATGGGAACCTTGGGTTGTTCAAAATTTGGACATAGATACTTGCAAAATGCACCAATTACCTAATTGTATGACATACTGAGTAACATCAATGTTATCTGCAAACAACTGTGTCATTATATTGTAGAATCCCTTAAAAATAAAAAAAATATATAAACAAAAAAAATAAAATAAAAAATAAAAAAATAAAAGTCAAGGCAGGAGTCCTCATCATATCTCTGTGGACAAAAGGTCCTCTAACCTATATTTGAAGAAACTTTAAAACATAACCTTCACACTGTTCAAAGCACATTTATCCCTCCAGCACCAATGCTCACATTTATCACTCCCCTTCAGTGGCATGATCACCAAACTTCACATCATCCTTCTAAACCCTAAAAGTATGTAATTCCATCATCTCTCTATACTGTTCTGTTTCCCTTTCTTAGGGTAAGGTCATAAACCTGGCACATCTGTAGAGTTTGGAGAAAAACCTGTGGATCCTGGGATTGACTTCAGAAGTTGTGAGGCTTGGCTGCAGGTGCCTTCGCCACTGAGCCATCTGGCCAGCCCTATGATGAGTCTTTGCAACAAGCTCTTTACTTGGAATAAATGATATGCCTGGATCCACTTTACCAAGGTTTTCTATTATTAAAGTAGCAACGTCTCTGAGGGGTATCTCCTTCCCAAATAAGACAAGTGTCCCTGCTTTGGCCCTTAGCTCTCTACAACTTCTTTTTTTTTTATTATTTCTGTATGTGTATGAATGTACTGTCTGCATGCAAGTCTGTGCACCCGTGTCGTGCAATGCTGCGGAGGTCAGAAGAGGGTGTCGGATTCCCCTGGAACTGGAGTTCTCCTGGAATTGGAGTCTCAGACGGTTCTCTGCCGCCATGTGGGTGCCGGGGATCGAACCCGGGTCCTCTGTAAGAGCAGTCGGCGCTCTTAACCACTAGATCGTCTCTCCAGCCCCTCTACAACTTCGTATCACAGTTCCTGTCACATTGGACTGTAATGGCCGGTTTCATTTGCCTGTTTCCTCTGAACTCTATGTTCTGTGGCATGCCTGCATCTCCTGCTTCTTGTTTCCCCAAGGCCTCAGATATATGTCCTTAGTTAATATCTTCTAAAAGGAAAGGAAAAGAAGAAAAACATAAAATAATCCTTATCATTTCTTCCCTTATAATTCTTCTGGGTAAAATTTCAATAAACCTGGAGCTTTCTAGGATAGTAAGCACAAGATTTCTAGAATGGTAAGGGTGTGTGGTGATTTTAATGCATTCCTATGGACTTAAGCATCATCCCCAATTTCTTAGGATAGAAATCCATTCAAAATCACTAGAGGTTTTCAGCAAAACATATGTTAAATATGGATCCTTATATTTATAGACAAGCATACCATACACCACTTCATCAAAGAAGCTTCTTTTTGCAACAGATGGAGGCTATTGAACAGTTCTCCAACTGATCACACTCAGAAGATGTACAACTGAGAGATTCTAGCCCTAAGGTGGCATATCTACAGTGGAGCCTCTAAATCTAAGGCCTTTGGAACACACGATGTGTTCCAAGAAGGTAGAGAGAATACTAATGCATCCATCCCTCAACTCTCCTTATACAACCGAATATGATGCACACAGAGGCCACAACTGGCTAATTTTTAGAGAGTAAGAAACCGCAGAGTGTGTGTCTTTGGGAAGCACTTCTACATTAAGCCTCACCCACAGCTCAGTGAACATTGCAGAAGACCCAGGTTGTTCCATGAACATAGGGAAACAGAGGCTTTCAGGCCACCAGAAGCTTGCTCATGTGAACTTAGAACAATGATGGCATCAAGCACAAGAAACATGCCAACTCAAATCAGACAAGGGCCCAGAGCAGAGCAAAGGAAGTGGGCAATGGGACAGCCCAAGCTTGGGAACTGTTGGAGACTGATTACTTCTGGGTGAAGGAAAGTACACTTTCTTTAAGAACTCTAGATAGGCTGACTAGACTCCACTGATGAACTTGCATGGAGGACGTCTGGGTACAAATGCTTAACCAAATAGGATGTAACATGTATCATGGAGTGCATGACAAAGTTGGAGGGTGTGTTGAGGCATGGGTGGGGGGAGGGAGTCTGAATTTGAGTAAGAACTGTTGTATGAAATGCACAAAAGCTCAGTAACATTATTTTTAAAAAACATGAATTGATAGTTATATTTAAAGCAATGTAAAAATCCCCACATATAAAAGAAACTGCTAAGAAAACAAGAACAATACCATCTTCAAGTGCCAGATATCCAAATATTTCACTGAAGAAGGCCTGAAATGCGAAGGAAGGATGTGTCATAAATTCACTGAAAGGTACTTAATTCATCATGATGTCTAACAAGTCCCAGTATCTTAAATGCTTTTCTCCCTCCCCACAGGAAGGAAAAAAGTGACCAGTGTAAGTCAGCCTGCATGAATAGAGCTGATTCACTTAGATGTCAGAGAACTTCACTCAAATGCCAATCACCAGAATTCTAAGCTATCCAGAGATTTAGTTGGATCATTGCCAGTCAGCACTATGACTGATATCTTTTTCTTCAGACATCGAAACATTGAAAAATAAAAGGAAAATATGTTCTGATACTGCCTCTTCAGCAGGTTTGCAATTTCTCTAGGATCAGCCTCTGTCCTCTTCTCAGCCTCCTAATCTCCAAGCAAAGTAATAGCTTCTCCAAGCCTAGGGAACACTGTTTCTGGTTACTAATTCACGAATCCTTGGTTCCTTAATCTTTTTATGCCAGGAATGTCAGTGGATATTAGTTAAGTATAAGACCACATATGAAACTCTGTCTCCCTTTCTCTTTCCTGTCAATCTTTCTAGGTATCATAGACATGTGTAAGCTACTAATATTAGCAGCCTATGAGGATCTCAGTAGACATCACATGAAATCAGCATCATCTTTACCCAATCTCAGTGTCCTACTTAGCTTTAAATGTCAACTCTCAATGGAGGGTTTTAAAAGATCACATAGGTCTATTTGTATGCCTGTGGGTGATGGTCTTGAATGTTATTGATGTAGGAGGACCCGGGCCACTATGGATAGTAATTTTCCCTGAGCATGTTGACCTGGGCTTTTTAGTAAAGCTAGATAAGCGTGATTCTGCAAGCCACCTAACAAGCAGTATCAGCCATGGTTTCTCCTCCACTTCTCTGGCTGGGAAATGAGTTCCTTGGTCAGAGGTAATGGTCTGGGGAGAGCAAAGAGGCCTGCTTTCAAGTTCCTCCCTTTGCTTCCTTTTTGGATTCCCTCTATGACAGACATAAAATCCTTTCTTATCCTCCAATGTTTATCATCACAGTGTCTCATCACAACAACAGAGACAAAGCTGGAACAGAGCTTGGCATCCCTTAAGCCTTTGTGTTCTTAGATATAGGCCATTAAGCCCAGTCTACATGTGTAAGTACTTGTTTCTTGGTGAAATAACACAGGGTTGTAGCCTAAGTTGTTCTTCATAACTAGAAGTCACCTCTTCCTCAGAGTATGTGTAGAGCGCCACAGACCCTTCTCCATCTCTCTACTGATCTCCTCTCCTGATAAATATGTAAATCCTTTGTTAAAGATTTGTTTATTTTTGTTTTATGTATACAAGTGTTCTTCCTGCATGTGTACCAGACATATTGCTGTCCAAAGAGGCTGAAACAGGGCTTTAGATCCCCTTGAACTAGAGTACAGAAGGCCGTAGGCCATCTTGTATGCTGGGAACCAAACCTGGGTTCTCTACGAGAGCAGCATCTCTCCAGCCCCACATAAGACATTTACGTGTAAAGGTTTTACATCTAGTCTCTCTAGATATTGAAGCTAGGAACATCTACATCTAGCAAGTGCCTGACTCCATTCCATATGGTTCCTAGTAGCGCCCCCAAGTGGGGGATTGTCAGGACACCCAAAGCTGGACAAGCCTCCCAGCTTTCTTATAGCCACTCTGTTATCTCTGTTCTTTGTAACACTTGCTAAAAGCACTTATGATAGTCAACTAGAATTATCCTGTGGATCAAGTGAAATACAACAGAGAAAATGATTTATAGTCTATTTGACTCGTAAAATCATTCCATGGGCATTAAGCCAGAAACCAAATTCCTGAGACCAAATTCCTGGCGTCTGCCTTATGCTAGTTCTCAGTTTTGTTTTGTTTTGTTTTTTGTTTTTTTTTGTTTGGTTTTTTTTTTTTTGTTTGTTTGTTTGTTTGCTTTTTGTTGTTGTTGTTGTTTTGGTAAGTCTTCCCTTGCATTCACTGAATATAAGCTTCTGCCTCTCTTTGAAACAGACATTTGATTGTTGTGTGTCAAGGACACTGTAACATGGAAATCGTATGTGCTATAAAATGAAAAGGGTAAAGAGACTCTCTGAGTCCAAGTTTTAGTTCAGCCACATACATCTTTCCACTTCATTTGAAGATCATCCCTTTAGCTCTGACAAACAAGAAATACATAGTGTAAGGTGATGAATAGCTGGCCTCTGCCTGCATCTCCAGCATCATGTCATACCATTTTCCTCTCACTCACCCTAATCCATTCATACCTGACATTTTTCAACTTTTAAAGCAATCATATGTTACTCTGTCTCACAGCCTTAATATACGTAGAGTAGTTTGCCCCCCCCCACCTGCTACATTTTCCCTTAGATTGGTCCTTCAGTCTTATAAGCCTCCACTGAGCTATAATGTTTTCAGAGAAGCCTTTCTTGACCCTCATATTATTTTATCTTTCTCTATTTTATATTTCATAGCAGCCTACACTTGAACCCTGGCAGTAAGAATGACTCTTGTGACCATTTAAGTGTTTCTTCCTTCTTCAGTGAAAATAGATTATATCTTGCTTTATCTCTGTATGACCCTAATACCTAGCTCACTCACAGGAATGTGGTAGTTACTCGATACATATTTATTAACTCATTCCTCATCTGTAAAATCTGCTCTGTTCATAGAAGGTTATAGTTGTATTGTATGAGAGAAATTTGCAAACTGCAAAAGTAAACTGCAAATTGCTATAAAAACCCAAGTCCCTACTACTGTGTATGTCTGTTACAGATTCCAAACAGCTCAAATTGTAGCTAGATCTCTATATGTTGAGACTGTGATTCAGTTTTCTTTTTTACTACTAGAGACATGGCTGAGATGGGAACAGTATCTTCCCCTGTTACAGAAAACAAATAGAATATGAAAATATGGATCAGTGTTAGAATCTATAGTATCAAAGCAAATTACTCCAAAACATAGTGGCTTAAGTAAGAAACATTTATCTTTGACCATAATGTAAGAAACAAATTTTAGCTGGGGCCTGGTGGTGCAAGCCTCAGGAGACAGAGGCAGACGGATCTCTGTGAGTTCCAGGCCAGCTGGGAATACAGGGAGATCCTGTCTCAAAAAGACCAAAAAAAGAAAAAAAAATAATAAAAACTAAACAAATTTTAATAGGGAAGGAATTAAGAGTGACTTTCTTTCCTGGATATTTTATGTGCCATATTCTCTCAGGTAGTCAAATTCAGATCTCTGGAAGGATGACAGTGACCCTTCCAGGGAGACCCACTCACTCCCCTGTCTCGCAAGTCAGTCCTGACAGAAGGCCTCAGTTATTATCTGTGTGGGCTTTTAGAGAGCTGTTTAAGTGTCTACATAACATGATAACTGACATCCTTCAGAACAAGATTTTTTTGCAAGAAACAAGGTAGAAAACACAAAAATCAAGCCTTGAAAACTGAAGAATTATGCATATCATGTCCCATGCTTTAATTCACTATAGAAAGGAACTACTCAGGTTCAAGCACCAAGAAGCAAAAAGTACTTAGAGCCTTCAATACTCACTTCTAGAGACTTTTTTACCTGTACAGTGTGCACTCTAACATTAATGATTAATGGGATCCATGGCTAGAACCTTGGATTAATAGATAAAAGAAAGAATTTATGAGTGAATTCTATATAGATTCACATGCCAGTAATAGAAAAAAAAACAAAAAACAAAAAACAGAGGGATCTGGAGTAGCTGATGATATCACACCTGCATATTCCACAACTGCAGAAAGGAGACTCTAACTATAGCCATTTAAGACTTAGTGATAGTGGAAAACTATGTGTCCCTGAAACAGTTCCTGATTTTCTAAACCCAGTCCTAATCCTCTTGAACCACGAGAATAGCTAAGAATCGAATGTGCAACTGAGTAGGCTGTCTTTCATCCAGAAAATGATGATGGTGAAAGATTTAGCTACTGCCAAAAATATGCCTCCTTGCATCATTCTTGTGATAGAAATTTATAATTTAACTACCTTCATGAATGTTATGCACATACATTAAACAGTACAGGGGGCCTGAGCTTTCTGAATGCCTGGCTAATACAAGCAGTACTAGAATTATCATTTCAAAGTTCTAATAATAACATTATTTGCATTTCTTTGATACTATTTTAGAAGAATTTCTAAACACCTGAGGCAATATTTGTAAATTTTTACCAGACTACAGCAAAGGCCATTCACAAGGAGCAGGAAACATTCCAAACTGGAATTGATTACTTTAATATTCAAGCTTGTAAATTCACTTCATAAACATATCTTCCAATGGGCTTTGTGATCCAGTGAGAATAATGCAGCATTTCAATAACCGGCAACAACTGCCCACTCAAAGGAAAATCAGAAACCTTATAATTATCATGGATACACCCTCTCCCTCATCTCCCTTACTTGACCCTTCAGTATCTCCTTGATACTTTCTCTAGTCTCTGCTCCACAGTCATGTATGGATTAGTCTCAATATAAGTCTCTTTCTCCCTGACAAGATCCTTTCTGCACCATGGGTATATCAGCCCTCTTTCAGTCCCACATTGTAGTTTTGTTTTGTTTTTTAATGCTTTATTTTTTTATTTCTATTTTGTGTATATGAATGCACTGCCTCCATGTCTGCAATGCCCTCAGGTTAGAAGTACATCTATGTCATGCAATGCTCACAGAGCTTAGAAGAAGATGTAGGATCGCCTGGAACTAGAGTTACAGACAGTTCTTAGCTGCAATATGGGTGCTGGGAACCAATGCTGGGTGTTCTGCAAAATGCCATTTATTGCATCCTTTGACTTTGGCTGCTACAGGAAAAGAAGGCATTCCTGGACTTCAGTGGAAATGTGTTCTATTACATACATTATATTATTGTATGTCTCTGTGGATGCTCTTACTACAAATGAAATTTTTAATATCTTTAGTACAATTAGGGTGGAGTGGTCTCAATGCCCTCACTCCTACTCCACAGGCACAGGTGTTATTGCCTTTCTTCCTTATTGTATTCCCAGTGCTTAGAACAGACCTGGTGTTCACCAACACTGAGAGGCCGAATTTACAGAAACTTCAAATGAATATCTAGAATACAGCTTAGACTGTGGAAGACATTAGTACATTTACTTAAGAAAAAGAAAGTGTTTAAAAAATAAAAACACTTCCTCCTGGTGAGTTCTCATACAGGAATCAATGGCTAAATAGAAAAGAAGCATGATTATTGCACACAATCTTGATGGTGGCTAGTCTTAATTTACTGGGAGATTTTACAGATAATAGTTTCTCTGGCAAAAGTGGAAGTGTGTGTGTGTGTGTGTGTGTGTGTGTGTGTGTGTGTGTGTGTGTTATTGCAGTTCTTTCCCATGTAGAAAGCTTTAAAGCATTTTATAGGGGCTGGAGAGATGGCTCAGTGATAAAGAGCATTTACTGTTCTTGCAGAAGACCTGAGTTCATATCCCAGCACCAACATGGTGGTTGACAGCCATCTGTAACCTCAGTTCCAAGGATTCCAACACCTTTTTCTGGCCACCTTGGGTACTGTATGATACAGGCTCACTTACACAAATGCAAGGTTGACTGAGGGATAGAATGCAGAAGATATCCACCAATATCTGAAGTACATCCCTTCACACTACAGCTAGCTAACCTCCCATGTGTACATACTTCCTTAAAAAGAAAAACAAGGTGATAACCCAGTGCCATGCTTGTTGGTATAATTAAAGAAAATATATGCAATACTTCTCAGAGAAACAGGAAAGAATTTTTTTAATTAGAGAGTGTACTGGGCCCACAAAGTAAACACTGAAAATGTGGTACTTGCAGAACTTCATTCTAGGGAAACATTACCAGTGGACAGGCTAACAATGAAACAGTATCATTGACTATATAGGTAGAAGAGATTTTCATATATTCAGCTCTTTTCAAAAGTGTTTCTATGCTTTCTATTCATTTTAACAAATTCTAAACCTAACTTCAACTTTCTATTAGGACAATCACACATAAAACAAAAGAATTTTAATGAATTTTTCCTCCAAATACCCAGAGGTACAAATTCACATTAAGGATTAATGACCTGTCAGCTTGTACTTAAAGGAAATAAAAGACATTTTGGTTAAAAGACATTTGGTAGAAATTTAGGAATAAAAGAGTTGAAAGTAAAAAAAAATCACTTTTTCCTTTTATAAAGAAGACCTGACCTGATTTATTTGCTTTAAATTGACCAAAAGGAAAATGTATTATATGGTTTGATTTTTAAGCAAAAATTCATTCTAGGCAAAGTTTTGGGACAAAATTAGAAAGCCTGGTCAGAAATCCTCTTTCACTCACTTAAATAATACCACAATACTGTCAGAGTCAAACAGTATAAAGGCAAAAGCTATTTACATTTTAGGTTTAACACAGTGTCTCCAACGACTGTTAGAATGTTGAAGGAGTGCCGCAGACTCTTAGCCAACCGTGTCTGTTTCAGGTGCCATAAAAATACTTGAATAGCTATTTCAGACCATCAATGCAATTTTATACCTATTTTTTAACGTCTTATCTATTTCAAGTAAAAGTTAATGCTCGGTTTTCTGATTCATTTACACTTGATGCACAGCCATGCCAGACAAGCTCTATTGGAGGTACTGTGAATCTCTTTTTTTTTTTTTTACTCTTTGAATTGAGAAGCTATGTTATGACAGCAGGAGACAGAATCCAAAGGCTGAAAAGATCAAGTTGAATTTGAGACTCAGAACCTTCAGCATTTAAATAGGTTTCAAATTTGGAAGCTTACATTCTCCCATCCGAGAGTTTTCACGATTCAGAGACACAAGGAAATGCAACATACAGACAGATGTTCCCTTCCCCTATCTACCACACGGCTGGTTCAGTCTCCCTTTTCCTGGGCAGGCACTTATGTGAAAGAAATAACAGATTCTTTTTTCCTTCAGAAACTGACAATGTTGAGACTGACCAACGTTAGCCTGAGTCTATTTCTGGCTCACTGTGAGTGCCTGCACCAAGATCAGGCCATCAACATTACAGGGAAGAGTGGGGAAGGTCTCACAATGTCCTACCATGAACTGAGGAGTGCTAACTGCTGTTGGCAGTTGATGTTTTCTGGGGGAGGAACAATCTGGTTTCTTCGGGTCTGTGGGCCCTGGTAGACGGGCCATGCTCCAATGGATGGCACCCTACACCAATGTGCATATAGGGAGCACTAACTTGACTCATGAGTAATAAAAACAAGAAAGAAGAAAACCTGATGTTACAAGGGGGCTATGGGGGCATGTTGGAGGAGATAAGGATGTGAGGGGTTGGAAGTGGTGGAGACAGGGCAGCAGTCAGTGGGATCAGAATACATTGCACACAAAAACAAAAATTGATATAAAAATCAGATTTTCTAGAAAATGTAAAGATCTGGGTATTGAAGTTTTTATTTTTTTAGCTTTCCACATAAATATTTACTATCATAGAGAGAAATACTCAAGAAAAATGCAATATGTATCTGAATAGTCTTTTTAAATAGAATTTTTCTTTTCTATCAGGATTAAGAGCTGGGAACAATTTTGGAGCACATCATTAAACAAGAAGATCCTTCTGAAACACATTGAATCCTCAATAAATCTTTATCACACTCATAGCCTAATATACCACCAGAGTACACATTTAAAGGTCTTCATGACATAGAGTTGCCCCAAAACTTTCTGTTCCAGGTGCTTTATGCAGTCACTGACAGAAGTGTGTAAAAATCAATCTGTATTCAATAAAGTAAATGTCAATGGTATCTTTAAACATGACAAGCCCATGACATAGTTTATTTCCAGGCATTCAAATTTTGATAGCTGATGACCTTAAATATTATTTGGTCATGATCCAAAAGTTCAGAACCATTTAGTAACCTATAATTAACTAGAAAAAAGTTCTAAAGTCATGGCGTTCTCCTGTTCTTGCCACTCCCTGATGAAAGAGAAGCTCACTACATTGCTTTGGCATTTAAGATCTTTTTCAGTCTGATTCAAAAGTATTCCCTTTTTGCCTGATTTCACCCATCTGTCACTCATGACTTCTGCTTCCAGCACATCCAATGATTCACTGAGACTAACTATGAGCACTACTTTCCTCCTTCTGCCCTTCAATATGCCCCTTTCACCACCTGTCTATGAACCAGAAAGTTTGAATTGGGACAATCTGTTTAACACAGTTTGATTATATATATATATATGCAAAATGATATATATATACATATATATATGTATATATATATATATGTATATATATATATGTATATATATATATACATATATACATATATATCATTTTGCACCCTTAGCCCAGTAATTTTATTTTACACCTTAAAAATAACCTAGCTATATAATTCATTAGATATACAATAGTATATCTTATAAAAAAACAGAGCTCTTGGTACCTAAAAATTATTAGGAACCATTATTCATTCATATAATGCATTAATGGTTAGCTATATAAAGATATTAACAGAAAGCCTTTAATAGCAAAATGTACATTTATGCAGTGAAATAGGAGGATAGAAAAATTCACATGCATAATATAATCTCTGTTAAAAATAATCAGGACAACATCGAAAGAAAATGTATAAAAATTGTAGCAATATTTGTACATTTTAATATTTAGGATAAAGATTGCCTACTGCTTTCATAAACTCTCCTCCATTGTAACAACTTCTGCATATATGACCTTAATCATTTAAAAAACTGAATATTTTTATCTTTATTTTTATCTTTTGAGACAGGGTCTCCCTGTAGCCCCAGCTGGCCTGGAACTCATTCTGTAGACCAGGCTGGCCTTGAACTCACAAAAATCCTGCCTGCCTATATTTTTTAAAAATGCTTACATGCTGCTATTTGGAAACACCCCACCCCTCCGCCCCGCCTTGGCCATGACTTCTCCTAAGTCCCAGATCATACTTCCAACTATGCTTAAATGCTTTTTCTCCTTGATATAGTTGTTTAATTTAAATGAAAAACTGTAATATAGGCCCTAGAATTTCTAAAAACAGATCCAATTAAATAAGTAGTTTCTATCTCTATTAGATGTACCTGTAATGGGGTTTTATTTTCAACATGACTTTGTTTCATACAAGCTCATCTGCTCAACACCAGAGCATCCTTTAGAAACCAAGCACCAAACTTCTCTTCTTCTGCAGCTACACATCTGCAGTTTGTTTGATAAGTTTTCTTTAATTATAGGCTGTCTTTACACTAACTGTTGTATTAAGATTATGGAACAAGATGATAAAATGTATGCAAGATTTTTTAAATAAGTCAATAATTTATCATGAGCACAAAAAGTAGAATTATGGTATAATTTTTTGATAAAGTCTGCTATCTTTTTCCTCCAAATTGAGCACATATATGTTTTATGAATTAATGCTATCAATGTCTACATGAGAATTTGTTAAATCCTCCATTTAAATATTAAATATTTTCAAATTAATTATTAATCTTTGCAATATATTGTATGTAAATATATAGCTAATCTTTACTAAGGGCATTGGAAGAAGGTTGCCATTTAAAATATGTAATATTCAGCTAAATTTTAATTTTATATAAGCATTAAATATTGATTTTTCTAGGTATATCTCTTCTGAAATATTTGGGACAAACTTCTAGTAAAGAAAGTAATGATAGTCATCCAAGATTCAAATTTAGCAAGGTGTTCTATATTCTTATTTGCTAAATAAAGCAATTCTTGAGTTGAAAAGTGATTGGCTATTGAAAGATTACACAATCTGGCTACATAACCTTTTAAAACTCACCCCTGAGTAACATTTCATTTCAGCTCAGCAAGTAGTGAACTCAAACGTCTGAATTCCCCACATCTTTCCAAAGCAAGCAATCCCCCATCAGTGGTGCCAAGGCCTCACCAGGACTCCCCAAGCTTGAATTCCCGCCAAGTCTATGTGGGGGAATTATATACAAATTACCAAACTCTGTTGTGTCTTGCGGTTTTATTTTCATGCATTTATCCTTAACAGAAGAGCCAGAGATCTTTGACTTTATGAACTCCGTTTTTCCAGAGTATTTAATGCATACTAGAAAACTGCTTATAACATGCCCTTTTTCTCTCACACAAGGACAGTGGACAAGGGTCATCTTCCTTGACATTAAGAGAATGACTAGGTAAATTTTTCTCCTTAATAATGTGACTCCATATTGCTTCATCCTTTTTTTTGGGGGGGGGTGTTCTTTTTTGAGACAGGGTCTCCCTGTAGCCCAGCTGGCCTGGAACTTGCTATGTAAACCAGTCTGGCCTTGAACTCACAAGGATCTGCCTACCTCTGCCCAGCTGCTTCATCCATTTTTTTAAGGGAATCCCTTATGCGCCATGAACTTCTTAAAAACAACATGGTATAAATTAAAATATTTTTCCTAACTTCAGTCCCTTTTTGCAATACCCGCCATCACCATTCAACAGGAACACCAATAAGGAAATATCCTCCATGCACCCTCTTCGCCACCCACCATATTATTCCCTAGAAAGGAAATAAAGTCCCTGTCTCCCCTCTTCAATGTACCTGCTGATGGTCCTCATCCTCTGCTTTCAATCCCACTCTCCTTGCATTACCTAAGACTCTCTTGTGCTATCTTCAGTCCAGTGTTTCTCAAATTTCAGGGGTGTTTATAAATCACTTAGAGATCTTACAATACATGATCTGATTCTATGTGTAAAATTTCTGACAGGCCCCTTAGTAATACTAATGCTGGTTGGTAGCAAGCTTATAGGTTATTTTTGTAGACTTTCAAGAAGCTTCCTTCCACTTTAATTAATCATTATATTATTGTCATTCTTCAGGACAAAATTCCTGATGATTCCTCTTGTGTACTAAATTACCAAGACAAACAACCCACTCTACCATGACAGCTTCATATCCCATTCCTCCCCACCTTAAAATCCATGTTCTAAGTTCTAGTTTTCTTCCACTTCTTTTTGTTCCTCTAACTTCTCTCTAAGCTTTTGTGAATTCCAGACTCTCTATCAAAAAATGTGCTTTCAGTCTGTGCAAACTGTGTCTCTTTTCTACAGATGCTCAAGTGTCACACTTTGGAGCTGTAAAGATGGTTTGGGGGTTAAGAACACTGGCTGCTCTTGCAAAGGACCCAGGGTTAGTTCTCCGCACCCACACAGCAGCTAACAACTGTTCATAACTCCAGTTCCTGAAGATCTGATGCCCTCTTCTGATCTCCATGGGCTCTGTGCTTATATACACGAAGGAAAAGCACTCACATACACATAAAATAAAATTTGTGTTAAATGTCACTTTTGAAACTTACTATTCTTCCCCCTCAGGGCCAGCTCAAGGCACCCAGTGTAATTGTAATTGTCTATTTTCAACATCAGTTTGACATGCACTGATTACTCTAATATGCAGGGTTCTCTCTGTACTACATATTATTCAGTGTATTTTATGAATAACCTTTTAACAAGGAATAATCCTCTACTGAATTTAAAACAAAATACTGTAAATGAGATTTTGACTATACTGGTACAGTTTTTTCATATCAGAGTTAGTATCATCTTAACCTCAAAGCAGCTATGATTATATTTCACGTGAGGTATCAAGTTGAGCCATATGCAATGACTAATATTTGACTGTCTTCTATGTATACAGAAGCAATCTTTTATGAGTCAACTAGTCCAATAAATTAAGAACCATTCTCAAATGGACAAATTCCATATCCATTTTCATTGTAAAACCCTTGAATTTAGTACAGATGCTAGAAAGCAGCTAACACACAATTGATCTTTGTTAGAAAAGGTAGAGAGGAGCAAATCCACTTATTAAGGATGAACACAGAATAGCAGGTGTTTGTATACATTGTTATGTTTAATCCTCAAACCATATAATATGGGTAGTATTATATTCATATCACAAGTGTTAATCTTAAGATTCTGTTTATGAACACAAACCAGAAGCAGAGAAGTGTTAGCTAAAGGAATTCTACCCTATGAGATATGTTGTCCTTCTTCAATGTTGAGTAGCATGGGAACTATAGAATGCTATTTGTCTTATAAGTCAAACCTGGGTTGAGATTCTAAATGTCTTGGAAACTATAAAGTTTGTTAACTTACTTTGTAGGTTTTCTTTTTAAAATATTTTGTTATTATTATTAATTATTATTATTTATGTGTATGAGTGTGTTGCTGGCATGTATATAAGGGCAACTATGTTGTGCAATGCCTGCAGAGGTCAGAAGAAGATGTTGGATCCCCTGGAACTGGAGTTAGAGTTGATAGCCACCAGGTGGGTGCTGGGAAACAAACCTGGGTCCTCTGCAAGACCAGCCAGGGCTCTTAACCTCTCAGCACTCTCTCTCCAGCCATCTTTATTTTCTTTTTGAAATGTTTGCAAAGTGCACAAAATAGAGACTACAATAAAGATGATCCCTGTCCTACAATTTTCAGATTTACAATGGTACCAAATCAACATTCAGAAAAATATAGTATATAAAATTTTATCTCTTCCCAAACAAAAGTCATGTAGTAAGATACTAGCTAGTGACAGTGAGCAGCAGCAATAAGTCACAGCCTCCAGGTGTCCATGAGGACACTCACCTGCTATTGTACATGTGCATTGTTACTAAGCTAGATTATTTTGTAGGTTAGTAATATTGAATGTAATTTTATTCACAATATTTTCGCCTCCAAACAGTTTTATCAATATGTAACCCTGCTGTAAGTCAAGCAGTCATTGGTAAATGCAACACCAAGCTTCTAGTTATCTATGATTTATCATTTATAGTCCTCCCACATTTCATAGATATTTTGTTCATTGATGAGCTAGTTTAAAGTAATCTCCAGGGCTGGAGAGATGGCCTAGCGGTTAAGAGTACTGACCTCTCTTACAGAGGACCCAGGTTTGACCCCCAGCACCCACATGGCGGCCAAGAACCGTCTGAAACTCCAATTCCAGGAGAACTCCAGTTCCAGGGGAATCCAACACCCTCTTCTGTCCTCCGTGGCATTGCACGACACGGGTGCACAGACCTGCATGCAGACAGTACATTCATACACATACAGAAATAAATAAAATTAAAAAATAAATAAATAAAAAAATAATCTCCAAATATATTTCACATAAATTCTTCACTTACATAACAGATATTTTCATAAACAAAAATGATTATTATTCTCTAAAATAAATATCCCTAAATATAATTAAAAACCAGATTATGTTCCTTTGGTTACCACCCACCCTAAAAAAAGCTTATGCTTTTCTGATAGTTATATTTGAATTAGGATCCCTTGCATTTGATAGTTCTATATGCTGCTTCTTTTAATCTACAATGGCTCCCTTCTATTGTGCTTATTTGCTTTTTTCCCCATGTAGTTTACTTGTGGAAGCTTAGTCTAGAAGCTTATATTCATGCTTAATTATTTTTAACAACAACTTGCACAGATGGTCCCAGATGTGTCCTATATCATAACAATGGATTCCTATCCAAAATTTAGTAGACTGATAGTAAGTTCAAGAATGTTTAGCATGGCCAGACTGAAACATGCTTATATTCTCCGTATCCAGGAAAATGAGAAAAAGGGATTGATTGTCTTTAGGATGAGACTAACCACAGCATTAGAGAGAGCAAGAGATTATCTCAAAAAAAACAATCCACCAACAACAAAAGAAATCATAATTGTCAGAGTGATCCATAATCTGTGTTCTTTACTGAAATTGTATCAAAGGTCATACACTTCCATCATTAATAGACAGTTTGTTATAGATATTTTAAGTAAGATATATTTGCTAATTCAACAATTCCTTAACATTTGTAAGCTGGAATTTTTGTGATGAGCAATTATGACACTTTTCGACACATGGGTCATATACAAATGCAAATAAACCTAACATTGCATTCAGTATTAACTTTTAAGCAGCTATATGCCCTTAAAATTTATTACGCACAGCAAGATCAAAGAGAAACTCCTCCATCAAAATATAGTTGACATAGACCTCAAGTACCAGTAAGGTACTTGGCTCTAAATAGACTATTTCAGCACTGACTCAGTAGTACTTATCCTATTAAAATCAGATGGTTACTTAAGATGGTGAGCATTTTTGTATTGTAGAAGGAACATTTAATGACCTGTTGTTTGACGAAAATATCAAATTTGGAGAACTACACAAAGAAAATACTGCTATCCTTAAGAGGTTATAATGCTGTGGAGAGAAATTTAAATAAATATTCTCCTCGGTGCATTACCACAGCTTAAAGTGCCAAATACAGCCTTTTCTTTTACAGATCTATATGATAAGCTGCTGTGTGAAGCATTGTGTAAAAATTTATCATTTATAACATTTGCATTGAGCATCAGATAAAGAAATTCATGACATCGGAGAAAGAATGAAGCTAATGAAAAAACGTTATTAGTTCTTGTTTGCCTATTCACTGGCAAAGGAAATTGGGTCCCAAAGAGAAACATACAAGAGAAATTTTAAATGCAGAAAGCATCTGAGGAAATTAAATCTCAGCATCTTGGTTAAGGGCCAGTAATAGGAGAGAAAAGTTTCCACCAACCTCAGGACATTTGTAGTTAGCACTACGTAGTTTGCTCTACTTTAATTCGCCTGTTTCTAAAGGCCTTGTAATAAATACCAATTTTAAAGCCATATGTTTTATCCATCTTTGGAAGTAACCTGGAATATTGGAAACAGCTTTGCACTGCAAAAGCTGTTTCTACATCCACAGTGATTATTTGTATTTGAATAAATTCTTTCCTATTCACCGTGCATGATATAAGGCCACCCCCAAGTCAAATGGTTTATGATATTATTAAGTGCCAGAAATTTTAATTAAAATATATGAGCCAGAAAAAAATGTATGCACTTGAAATTATTCCAATGAAATCATGTTCAAGCAACACCAAAAAGCTATATGTTCTGTAACTAACCTATGCGTAGGTCAGTTATAAGTATCACAGTTTGTGCACCTTCAGAAAATCAATCTTAGTTAAAATATTGTTCACCCCAGAGACAAATACAAAATTCAATCTTTTTTATTTTTGTATCTGTATGAGTGTACTGTCTGCATGTAGGTTTGCACACCTGTGTTGTGCAATGCTGTGGAGGTCAGAAGAGGGTGTCAGATTCCCCTGGAACTGGAGTTCTCCTGGAACTGGAGTTACAGACGGTTCTTAGCCACCATGTGGGTGCTGGGGATCGAACCCAGGTCCTCTGCAAGAGCAGTCGGTGCTCTTAACCTCCAGGCTATCTCTCCAGCCCCACAAAATTCAGTCTTGTGGCATCAGTTATCCAAGAGACAATAAAGTTCAAGAAGCTTTTATGTAAATCATAATATTTCATTGTTTCATAATTTCAAGCATTCCCTTTAGTTGGAGTTATTCAAAAATATAACACGGATGAAATTCTTTAGCCATAAAATTTGTTAAACTAGAACCTCAATGTTTTATATTTAAATCTGTTGTAGTCATCCTATAGAAATAATTCTCTCCCCCCAGAAATGGCATATCAGGTACCCAGGTGGCAATAAATATGTAGCCCCTGCCCATAGCCTCTTCCATGGAAAAAAATCCTGCTCATAATTCTAGATACAGTATTTAATCACAAGAACCCAAATACCAGAGAGGAACATCAAACAAATATAATATTATATTAATATATAATATATTAAATATATATAATAAGTAGAATCAATATCAATAACCTTCCACATGAATTCCTACATTAAGTCTCCCCAGCTCAATTTTGCTTGAAATAATTTGAATAAGGAATGTCTTTCTATTAGTACAGTTAAAGCAAAGCAACAGTTTGCTCTGGGGAACAATTTTATGGGCCTAAGAAAGAAGGGATCACAATGTGGTCACATAGAGAATCTTCCAAAGATTCCATTTGGAGAAATGCCAGAATCATCAGGAAAATTGTGGGGAGAGAGAGAGAGAAAGAGAGAGAGAGAGAGAGAGAGAGAGAGAGAGAGAGAGAGCAAGCTTAGAACTACTTTGCTATGGAGACTCAGGAAATGTGATGCTCTGCTTACTTGGAAACCAAAGTGAAAATGAGGAGGCAATAGGAACTGGATTCTCTTGACAGAAGAGACTTCATCTGGCATCAAACAGATGGAAAAGGCTTTGATACATAACCCAAAAAAGGGAGTTAGGCTACAATGAGGTTTCTGAAGGAAGATTAAACTAAAAGAACAGTTTTGTGTTTATTTTGTGATCCCCACAATTCACCAAACTATGGCTTTAGAAAGCCAAACCCAATACAAAATTGTGTCTGAAAACTGGTAAAATGCAGCAACGAGCCAAGAGTAAATGTGAGACTGTTCTACAAAATAGGTTGTTGGGTCCCTGAAATACACCAGTGCAATACAGAGTTCTATAATCAGATTTAGGCAGAAAATACAGATTCCAAGTGTCCATTTTTCCTTTGATTGATGTTCTGGGATGTGGTTTTAGCTTTAAAAATGCCAAGATATTATTGTATGAATATTTAATATATAGCATAGGAAAACCTCACAAAACTGCTTTCCAAAGGAACACTTAATAGAAATGGACAGTCTAATGACAGACAAAACACACACTTGTTTTGAAAGATCCCATCTATGGTGACAGTGGCCAAAAATCTATCCATTTTTACTCTGCAGATTTCTGAGAATGACCCCAAAAATTGCAAGAAAAATCATTAGAAAAATTCAGTAGGCCTTGTCTGCTTTGAGGTGTCAATTTCCTATTGTCTCTCCAGTCCTACCTCTGACCCAGAGTTTAAGGGACTCTTGACGCCTACCTTCTGAGAGAACACAGTCCACCAAATAAGAGGGGCCTGAGAATGGTTTAAGAATTGACAGCTGAAGTGGCCAGCAAACAAAGAAGAAAATGTCCTCACTCCTCTTCTTCATTTATTTACTCCCAGCAAAGAGTGTTTCGAATACAGTTTCTAAAGAGTTCTATGTACTCTTTTTATAGTTAAGCAGCAATTGACTAACAAGATTTTAAAAAGGAAATGTGCCACACTCCACCTGGATTGATTTGAGGAATAAAAGAAGAATATGCAACCTTAATGAATTGCCAATCAGCAAGGCATTCAAGTGACATGTATCTTTTTCTCTCCTCGATTTTCCCTTCCCATCAGGAATTTGGAGTAGACTTTCAATCCTGTGGGAAAGCTACAGTGTTTACTAACTGAGATGGCAGCCAGGATTCCTCAGTTTGAGATATGCCTTCAGTTAGGTGTTGCCAACTTTCCTTCCAGATGGCTGTTAAGCACCCACAGCCGACAACACAGCTCCTGGCAGCATTTGGGAAGAACTGTGAGCAATGGCATATACCAAGGAGAAAGCCAGCAAGCCCACGTATTCTGTACAGTCATTCTCAGACAATGCAAGTGTTCTATTTTTATTAACAGTGCCATTTAGACTAGGCATGAAATTAATTTATTGCTACACTGGTTGAAAGTATTTATTCTTTAATTATTTTTGCAACTGGCTTGAATCTGTTTTGCTAGAGGAAATTAGGATGGCACACCGACAGTGAACAAGGAAAGACTGCACAGCCTCCAAAAGTAAGTGGTTGGAAAGGTTCACATTATTCTTGCCCATGGAGTAAGAAGTTCATAAGACCCAAGCTAAGCGTATAATTTCTGTGGTCTGGAAGCAATAAGAAGGACAATGTGGGGGTGTCTTCTGCTCTATACCACAAAACTGGGTGGACATTTTCCATGCCTTTGCACATAAGCCAGCTTGTTCAAATTCCAACTGGCAGGGAACACTTGGCTAACTGGAGAAGCATCACTTATTCATTTGTTTTGAGGCTGTTTGCTTTGCTCTTTTAATCTCAATGGCCCATCAATTTTTAACTAAGCTCTCTCCAGGGTTTATAGTTTGAGCAAGCCAGTTAACTAGGATAAGTAGCACTCCTAAAAGAATTTCTGGGTGCATTGCTATCAGAGCCCACCATGAGCTCTAGGAAAAGAGATAGCACATTTTCTAGTGAAAGTGGGTAGCCCTTGCCCTAGCCAAAATTACTCTAAGGCAATTTTATCTTTTTGGAAATTTTGTTCATTTACAATTCTCATATTCCATTAATATTTTAATGTCTTATTGAACATAGTCAGAAAGTGCTTCATTTCAATCAGAAGTTTCATTTCATTCACCTATGCTTCCTCACTTCCTACAAAAAAGGTAACAGCAACAGATAATATTTTGATAAGTGAGGATCTATGCTCTACAGTTATTACAAATCAATTTCATTATCTATTCCAGGCACTTATAGGCTGCATGTATATCACATGTCTAGTATGAGGGTATTGCCAAAGAGCTCTCAGGAGTCTGCTCCAATGGGCTGACCATAACTATGTAAAATAAGATTGATTTTTGTCTGTAGATATACTTTCTTTTGTGTTCAATTAATACACAACAACCTTTCATTCTCTTAACTAAATAATGTTGTATACTAATAAAGGAGAGAAAAAGTCCAAGAACCCAAAGTTTAGAATCTGAGCTGACAGTTTTCTTTGCAATATTTGGTAGAAAACTAGTTCCATTTTAAAATTCTGAGGCTTGACTAATCCTATTATAGATAAGGAAGACTATGTTCTATCTTGCTTTAAAAAGTGAATTTCAATTCAAATAAAAAGGAGAAATAGATATATGGTTATTAAGATTTGTAACTTGGTTAAGTAGCTACCAGAACCATTTCTACAATGTGATGCAGGAGACATAGTTTCACTTTTAACTGCATTTTTAGGTGTTTTATATGTAATACATATCGTTTTCTAAATTGGAAAACTCATAAGCGCAAAAAGAAACTAGATAAATTATTCATATTCTCACCACCCATAGATAACTGTAGTCTTTGCAATCTCCTCAAACGTGTGCACATACTCATATGCATTTTTCAGTGACAATGGGCTGGCAATAAACATACTGCAGTATCTATACATATATGCATACCTCGAGTGTATTTGCACACTATTTTAGGGGGTAGTCATTTTGAGACAGGGTCTCCCCGTAGCTCCAGCTAGCTTGGGCTTGCCATGGAGACCAGGCTGGCCTCCATCTCACAGATGGCCTGCCTGCCTCTGAGTCCCAAGTGCTGGGATTAAAGGTGTGTCTCATCAAGCACAAAAAATGCACTCATTTTTAAATTAGCTTTAAAGGTTCCAGATACCTTCTCTCAAGAAATATATTAGTCATTAAAGAGTATTTGAAATAATCAGAAAGGGGAGAGATGACTCAGTGTAGAGCACTGGTTGCTCTTGCAGAGGACCTGGGTTTGATTCCCAGCACTCACATGGCAGGTAATAGCCATCTGTAACTCCAGTTCCAGAGGATCCAGTGCCCTCTTCTGACCTCCATGGGCATTTTACAATACAGGTCCATTTACATACATGCAAGTAATACACAAAAAATAAATTAATTTTTTAAAATCACAGTCAAAATACTGATCGTTGAAAAAATAAAAAGAAATGCTATTTCATGGTCACTAGAGATCAACACAGAGTTTTAAAGGCAAATGATTCTGTTTATTAGTTATGTTTAGGGAATCAACCACCCATTAAAAACCACAAATTTACAAAGTTCTAATTCAGTGAGCAACCCCTTGAGTGAAGTACTTGAATTAGTACCACTCATCTAGAATAGACACCAGATCTCCTAGCTATGTCAATCTTACAGATTTCTGAATAATATTTAATAACATCTTAGTTTTCTGACTGTTCCAACATTTTCTTTAAAAGAATCTCGCTTACTGAACTTCATTTGGGAGATAATGGGAGGGAAAGACCCCAATGTGGAGCACAAGTGCAGGATTGATGGTTGTTTGAGCTTACCAAGGAGGAGCCTTCAAGCACTCCCTTAAGGAGTGAGAAAATATGCATCTTGTAGGAAAAAAAAAGTCCTCCAATTCAAGTGATATGTGTATGTATGTATGTATGTATATATTTATGTATGTATAAATATAGCTATATATATATATATATATATATATACAGAAGTAATACAAGTAGGAGAGAAGAATAACAACAAAAGAACTGGAAAAAAAACTCTGGAAAGACTAAGAAAAAGTTGCAGGACATGTACGGCAGAGTGCTGGGACTCAGGTGAGGTGGAGAGCATGGAAAGGGAAGCAACTTTAGATTTGATTGAGAAATGATGTAAGACTTATGGGAAAAGTTTAATAACAATAAAAAAGAAAATAAAGAATCTTGTACCGCTTAGGAAGAAGCCAAAGTATAAAAATTTAAGCATATAAAGCCAATCTTGAGCAAAATATTTAAACTTTCTATGTTTCCAGTTCCTGTTCTATAAAATGGTAATGAAAATAACCCTTTCTTTGTGGGGTTGTTATGAGGATCATAATAGGTTAGAATACTCTAGATGTTCAATATCTGTAATTCTCATTTGTATAATTATTCATATAACTTCCCATTTTCACTATGTGTATGTGCATGAAAACCTGCCCTATACCTTAATATACATAATTGCTATTATTTCATTTTTTGGCAGTTATCTGCATTGTCTCATTATCATGGTTTACTCATTTGGCAAAACTTCTTATGTAAGTCTATAATTTTTCCTTGCCTGGTGCTGTACATTTATTTTTTTCTGTTGTGAACTTATAGATCCTTACAAAATCACATTACTCCCTCTAATATCTTTTGACTTTCAGCCTGGAGATAGGGAGTAACATAAGAGAAATGTCAGCTGGGAAAGAGTCAGTCAGTGAATCTGTGTCTGCCAGCAGGTTCCACAGATCATGTGATCTGACCCATTTTATAATCTTTGCTCATTTGTTTCACCCTTGAGCTGAATATCTATGGGCAGAGGGTCTGTCTCTCAGGTGACAGTGAAGTCAAAAATAAAACCTACCACTTTTCTCTGGTACACTATTCTAATTACTGCAAACAGCCCAGGGGAGTGAGAGAAACTGAGAGGAAAACAGTGAATCACATAGTCTTCCCTAATCTCTGGAAAGGAGAGTTGTAAGAAGAGGTAAGGACGCTGTCCCTTGCACCCACAGGCAATTTCCTACACAGCTAGCTCAGCAGTTGTGAGTAGTTCTCCCTCACCAACCAAATCTACTTGTTGGAAACATTTTTCTCTTTCAGAGCCTCAAAACACCAAAGCACAAGGAAGCATCCAGTTAAAAGTAGCAGAGCCCAGCTGAGTATCCCTGTGAATGCATCTGTGTATCCTACTGGGACAATATATAGGATTCCCGTAGCTGTAATTGGTGCTTCTGCCCTTCGGCTTAGAATTGCATTACTTGAAAAGCAGAGGGAGTGTTGTTGCACTTATGATCATCAATATTTCAATCCAGAGGGGCATGTTTTCTAAACCCTAGGAGAGGTAACAGGGGTGAGCTTGGTAAGACAGCCAAAATGCTACAACCTGCAGCCAGATGTGTTGTGAATAACAATGTATGGGAAAAATAATAAAACCAGATAAAGAGAGCAAGCTTCGAGTGTTTCAAACCTTAGCAAATTGGGGTTTTGTTTAAGTATGTGGAAGAAAAATGCCAAAGAAAAGGCCCCTGACCTCAGCAGCTTCCTAGAAGTGGCTGCATATAATTCATCAACTGTGCTGGGGAAGTTACACAGAAAAGGTTAAGGAAAGCTGATCCAATAAACCAACTAATAGCCTTGAAGGAGCTTATAGAACCAGACTTCTCATCCCAGACTCCTCCCCTTCTCCCTCTTTCCTTGACATTCCCTCAGGGCTTCATTGTCTCCCAAAGGGAGTTTAACTTACACACTGCAGAAAAGGTAATAAATACTTGCCTGCCATCTACCATTCGAGGGTGCCCCTAAATAAAATGGATTCAACTTAAATGGCTATTTTCTGAGATGAAAGCAAACATGTGACCAAGAGAAAATATACTCCCTTGCTGTATGCCATATCAAATAGAGCCATAAAGATCAGCCCAACTCTTCTCCAGAATTAGAGTGTATTGTGTATTCTTCAGAGAGTCAGCACTCAGATTCTCTGGTTTCAGATGTCAGCACTCTTGAGGAAGCTGCTGCTGAGGAGAAGGCTGGTCTCTGACTGTCTTTAGTTTCAGAAAATGAGGAAGCCAAATATAAAAACTCAAACATCACAATTTGCCGTGCTTCACTAATGCTAAACTCTATATATGCTATTATTTTTAGGTGACCTGACTCAACTATGTAAATTCAAGCGGATGTTGAATATGCACAGAAGTACATTATACAAAATAGAATACTGCTTTGTATCTGAGGCACCAAAATAACCTAAAAAGGAATCCTTTAAAAAAGTAAGTAACGTATAGAACAGACATGGAAAATACAGGCTCTCTCATTGCCGTTTTCCCTTGCTACTCCCCAACAGGTATCTGTACTCAGTTCTGGCCACCTTTCATGTCAGTCTAGTTGTAATTTCAGAAAAGTAGTGCTCCCAGCCATCACTATAAAGGAGTCAGAGTTGGCAAACAATTTGAGAACTGGCCAGCCAACGATGGCATTTTAAATAGTAACATCACAGTGACTCATGATATGGTCAGTGTCATATTTGAGATTCTATGACTTAACTCCATGTCTCTATAGCAATGTCTTCAAGGAAAAACAAAAGATAAAAATTACAGAATTAGCCAAGTGTGGTGGCACATGCCTTTAATTCTGGCCCTTGGGAGGCAGAGGCAGGAGGATCTCTGTGAGTTCAAGGCCAGCCTGGTCTACGTACTGAGTTCCAGGTCAGCCTGGGGCTAGAGGAAGACCCTGTCTCAGAAAGACAAAAGAAATTACAGAACTAAACCCACAGATTTTTACTTAGTTCCACTTACAAAGATTCAGACCAACCTCTCTAACTTAATGGCATCTAAATACACCTAGTGACTCAACTGGTGAAAGTTTTAGGAAACCCAGCTAAGGGAATAAAAACAGCATTCTCAACATAAATTAATCATTGTATCTTTAAAATTTAGGGAAAATAGATTCAAAAGATGTTAATAGTATTATTGTTTGAAAACCCAAATAATGAGTTTGTACAGTATTTGTGACTATTAGTAAAAACATCTAACATAAAAGCAAGCCTGCTAATAGGAAGGAAAGTGTAAGTTCACACCTCTTAAATCACAAAAAAACAGGTAGAGGAATGAAAACACCTGGGTTTTAATCAAATGAAGCTTTGTTTAGTTTGGGCTGGTATTCTAAAATTAGATCCAAATATTAGGATCTGATCAATATTGTTAACCTCTCCTTTCAGTTTATTATACCTCCAAAATCAGAATAAAAATTAAACAAAACTCTAGCAAAATAATCAACAAAAGGGATGGCAGTGTTTTACAGAACAGTTCAATGAAATGCAACAAAGAAAGCTAAATAATACAGGCAATCGATTCTAACTAGAAATACCTTGAAGTCTGCTGTAGGCTGATAAATTTCATAAAAATGTCAAGGAGAAATGAAAAATTATTAAATAGTCCCATAAAAGAGGTGGGTTTGGTCCGTAGGTGGCTTGGGCCTATGACATGGGAGAATCAAGCGCGGTATGGCTCCACATTAAAGGTTTTGAGGAAGATTCCCCCTTAGGGCCTAGGAACTCTCCAGCCATTGTGTTTTTATTCATTTATTTCTGGTGCTTGAAATCAAACCTGGGGTTTCAAGAATGGTAGACCAACATCGTACCACTGAGCCATATCCCCAGCTGCCAGCCATAGGCTTTTGGCCAGTTTTACAGTACCTTCCAAGAAATAGGCTTTAATTCCCCTGCCCCAGATAGCCATGCCACTATTGCACCAGTAGACACACCTTGCCTGGCAGGTTGGTAGTTTAACACGCAAGGTCTGCAGCTAGGCAAGACCATTTATGATTTTTCCCACCCAGCGTCCTGTGTAGCACCTATCAGCATGGGAAACACTAGCCAGCAGGGAGGAAGCTTCCAGCTCAGTTCTGGATTGATTTTCCCATCACTCATCCAAAGTTTTAAAGTAAAACTACTTCATAACATAAGGGCTCAAGAAAAAAGAAGTCCAAACCTATAAACGATGTTAATAAATATTCCCAATAATAATCCATCTAATTGGTTTTCACGTCTCCCAGATAGATAAGGTCAAATAACTAGTTTTACTTTTAACCCTATAATAATCCATCCCTCTTGAACGCCAGCTTCTCTAACGTATCAAGTCTAGCAGTTGGACATTGGTTACATTAAAGAATTGCCAATTCCAGCAACCACTTCCCATGGAGACTTGTTAACTCTTAAAGTACATACATATGTACTGGCTGGGCATACAAGTGTGGAGGGGGCGGGGAGTGGAACACTTAACCAGCATATGTGAGGTTCTGGGTTTAACTCTAAGTACCTCAAGATAAAATAAAATTAGGACTTTGTCAATTAAAATAAATAAATATAGAAGATAAGATTCTGCTTCACGGAAGGTGAAAATAAAGGAACCAACCCAAGAGTTAATTACATGAATTAAAAATAACAGTGATTCTCAGATGCACATTTCAAATGAAAGTCTCTCTCCAGTTATATTAAGAAATTATCAAATTAGGAAGGATAGAAAACAAATTGTCTTAACAAGCTTTTTTTCCTGTGTCTGAAGCACTCCGGGAAACACTTTTTATGATAGGATAGGTCTGTGGGGAAGACAAGAAGGCTACTGGACTACAAAGGATATGTTTAGTGCATTCAAGGCTGGGAATAAATTGGGGAACTGATTAGAAAATGAAGAAGCAATTACCTGAATGGAGTTTCTGTATCCCTTCCCTCATACTAAATCTATAGAGTGGTTTTGTACAAGGAAGATGTATGGGACCTAAGACACCATTGAATGCTGAAAAGTAAGCTGGGTGGTGTGTGGAGCTACGCATAGTGATTTGTTTTTGTTTTGTTTTGTTTTGTTTTTTGCTTGTTTGTTTGGTTTTAGTTTTTAATGATCCATTTCTTCCAACACTTCCAAGAGTTAAAGGAGTCAGGCCCCTGGGTGCTGAAGCAGGAGTATTTCAAGTAAGGGATATGTGCCCCTAAAATCAATAGGGTTTCTTTTGTTTAATTAAAAAAACCTCTTTTACATAGAAAATTTTAAAAAAAGACTGAGAGGAGGATGAAAGACATGTATGGCAGAATGCATGACGCATGAGCCCTGCTGGGGCGGGGAGAAAGGGGGGATGGGTCTGAATTTGATTGAGAAATGTATGAAATGCACAAAACTTCAATTAAAAATTGGCTTTAAGAAAACCTCTTTTTGATTTACTGTTACCCTAGGGAAATAGGCTAGTACTGGATTCATTATGAAGCCCAGGCTGGCCAGGAATTCTTGGCCCTCCTGCCTCAGCTACCCACATGCTGGGATCACAGTCAGTTACTGTGCTTTACAGCCAAGAATTCTTAGATGACATTTTCATACTCAGACTCACTTTTTCTAGAATCCTTGCCCCTTTTCTAAGCCTGGGGAACAATCTGCGGAAGAGGGGGCATGGTAGAATGTAAGGGTGGCAATTGGGGTGAATGGTGAAACTACAGCAATATAGTCTGGACACTCAAAAAATAAATAAATAAACAAATAAATAAATATTCAGTGAAATAAAAAAATCCAAAAGGAAAGTATAACCATAAATAAATAAATAGTAAGGCCTGAGAAATTGTACTTCAAGTATAAAACTTGAGAGCTTAGTAAAACGACAAAAAAAAGGACAGTTGTTTTGCCTGTCTTCCTGGCAAATGAAACTACCCTGTGGCTGCCACTGCTTTTGCCATCCTTCAAAGATATGAAAAGACACAGCTTTTCAACCTTCCAATATGGACTGAAGTGTCATGTCTCTCCAATCATCCTCCAAACCTTCAGTGCCAGATGGGGACTGCTGAGACATCCAACTTGTGGACTGAGCTGCTACTGGGGTTTCCACTTCTTCAGAGTATAGACTGCCATTGTTGGACTACCCAGGCTGTATCATGGAGACCAGTACAGGAAGATCAAGACAGGACATGGTGCTTACTGGACCTGATTTGGTGACCATAGGAAGGGAAAACCCCAGTGTGGAACACAAGGGCAGAACTGATGCTGGTTTGGGCTTGCCAAGGAGGAAACTTCAAACATGACATATTTCAGCCTAATAAAAAAAAAATCATAAGCTGAAGATGCTAAAACCTATGATATATGTGGCATGCATATGTGCATCTTTTGGAGTGAAGGATATTGGAAGGAATAACAACAATGACAACAACAACAGAAAAATCTGCATCAAATAACTGACTGAAACGCGTAGTGATTTGTATACCCATTTCATTGCGGTTTGTCCTGCCTGTAGAGAGTAGCAGCTATTTGAGAAGGAAGTGTTTTTACTGTGTTGGTTCTGCGCAACACTGAAAATACCATTACGTGAAATAACACTGGATAAAAACCTATTACTCTCGAGTACATTTTTTCACAGTACATTATTTTGTCCTCAAAGCCCTTAAAAGTGGTTGTCATTGTCATTAGGTCTATTCTACAATCTAGGAAAATCAGACAGGGGGTGGAGTGGCAGTTTCAGCAATTTAGCCAACATTTTAAGGATTATAAAGGATTCTGACCTAATCTGTTACAGCCCTAAACAAGTATGCTCCACTATACCAGGCAGTCCACCTTTTGAAGGTTTTAAAGAAGATGTTAATTGATCTTGTAAGATATTTGAAGCTAAGCCTTCACTAAGAAGAGAGAGACTGCCGGGCATGGTAGAGCACGCCTTTAACCCTAGCACTCGGGAGGCAGAAGTAAGCTGATCTTTGTGAGTTCAAGGCCAGCCTGGTCTACAGAGTGAGTTCCAGGACAGCTGGGGCTTCAGGGAGACCCTGTCTCGAAAAGAAAAAAAATAAATAAATAAAGAAGAGAGAGACTAACAATTTTTTATAATTAAGCATTCACAATGCATGTCTTTTTTAGCATGATAAAAGCCAGATACACACAAATACACACATACAACTTATATTTAATAATCAGAGGTTTCAAGTATCCCATGACTACATGCCTGCCCAGTTCTTAACTCATGAGCTAAGGACCAGTGTCTCTAGTGATATCTATGCGCTGTTAAGATGTCTCACCCCATGAAGTCATCAAGCTGGAGGCAGGAAAGTGAAGTCAGGAGAGTTCTTACATTAGACTGCTTGAATAACATCCTACCTTTGACGTTAAACTGGTGTTAAACAAGCATGCTACATCATTTCCTTGTATCTCAGTTTCTTCATCTATAAATGGGCAGAAATCAACCCTCAATTCCTAAGTTGTGGGCACCAACTGTGTAATTAAGTCAGCACTAAAGACTGTCACACGTTATTACTGAACGGAGCTCACTTGCAAGGGTTTTCCTTACTAATCCAAGGAGACTTTGTATAGTTTCATAAAAAGTGGCATATGATAATCTATATTTTCCAAAAACACTAAATGCCTCAAACACACACACACACACACACACACACACACACACATATGCACACCAGCACACACACACACACACACACACAGCACATAGAAGTTGTCTTCTTATATATATGAGTGTATTGACTACACTCATATATATGAGTGTATGTAAGTGCACCTGTGTAGGGCAATGCCTGTGGAAGTCAGAAGAGGGCATCAGATCACCTGGAATTGAGTTACAGACAGTCCTTAGCTGCCATATGAACACTAGGAATCCAACTCTGCAAGATTAGCCAGTGTTCTTTACTACTGAGCCATCTCCCCACCTTGACTTAACTCTTAAGTTGCCTTTTAACTTTCACCCGGTGCCTTTGGTGCACTGGATCCTCTCAACTCAGACCACAGGGACTTCATGTAACTCCATATGAAGCAGAGTTAAACGTTACTTCCAAACCCTGCTGAGTACTGTGCTGTGTCACCATAACTGGGAGTAGTTTATTATACAGTAGCAGATGCTCAAAACACAGAACTATGCACCTTCTCTCTACTTTCCTGCTTCTCCCTTTTCCTAAGTGAGCCCATAATAAAAACACTTCCAACTAGGAGATAAATAGCAAGAACTGAGTACCAGCTCCTAGGCAGGCATGGCCTATGCTGGATGGAGGGGGTGGGAAGAGAGTGTACAACTATGGTCTTTCCCTCAAAGCCTCCAGCAGACCTGGGGAGGGAATGACTACATGCATGTGACAGTAACCAAAACACAGCTACCCATCTTTAATTCCAGTGCAAATTACAGCAGCCAAAACTTGGCCTATTTGTTAAAAGTACAAATGAAAAGTTGAGCATAACACGGTCCATAAGAATGATTTCATTATGAAATGCTGTCTCACAGCTTCTGTTCTTCTACTGAAGCCAGATTTTTTTTAAAAAGTTTCTTTAAAAGAGGAGACACATGGATAGCAGACAAAATATAAGTTAGAAATGGCAAATGAAAAGGCTGGAAACTAGGAATGAACAAGTCAGAGACAAGATCTCTAAAGGAGACTGCCTAATTCTAGCAGAGGGTCCTTGTCAAGAACAAAGAAATAAGGTTAGGAGATTGGAACAAGAGGTCAACAGATCTTGACTCCAGGCTTTTACATCCTGGTGTGCTTCAGCCTGAGGAAGTTTTTCTCCTCTCCTTTCAGACAGAAGCCTTCTCTCCAGTCCTCAAAGACAAGCAGCCTGCATAGTGGCTTAGGTGCTTCTGTCACATAATGCCTGGTCTCTTTACAAACGGGCTTGCCGTGTGTTACTCAGCAGCCTGTGTCATTGCTTTTGTGGAATCAGAGTTGCTTCAAGTCTAGTCCTACCTTCTGCCTGGTGTCTTCTGTTAGAGGTATCCAAGAGGATTCCTTACATATCCATCAAAGAGTCACACTTCAAAATGGGAAATGAAAGAAAAGTTGACCATAGCAATAAAAGCTGCTCCTAGTTGATTCACAAATGAAGCCACCAATAGGGTACTGTGCAGAGAGGAACCCCTACTGGACTTCAGTCTGTTAGCTATGGATTTGTTTTCCAAAAGCCCACAGACAGCATTTATTCCCTACCATTGGAACCACAGGTTGTTGACATCAGCATAACTGAGTTACAAACTATCTTTTAATCCCATGCCTTTCCTAAGGTTTTAGCCTTTATCAGAGTTGAAGCCAAACTGCAGGGCTCTACCACACCGCCTGCCAAGGACTAACCTTCTCTGTATTCAAGCTCTAGTGGAAAATGAAATCTAGATGTGTCTTGATCCAAAAGAAACTTAATACTCATGAAAACAAGAAGATCATGGCAATATCCCATCAGTCTGAACAATAGTGAAATCAAGTCAAAGTTTTAGATTGGATTTTTCAAAAGCCTTTCTTCTATCAAAATATTGTTCTGCTTTCCCTAAACTGTGAGCAAAAGGAAGAATGTAGACATATGAGAAAACAGATACCATGTGTTACTAAAATGACCTGCTTCTATTGTCAATGAATTTCTTCATCACATAAGTGCTGAAGAGAACTCCTGCTCATTAACTTGCTTGTAAAGCTGGTATCACTTCAGAAGCATAACATCCTCAGATTCAAATTCAAAGAACCCCGAAAGGCTCATTTTGATGGATGTGAGGTGGTCTCATACCATATGGTCCTCATCCCTTCTCCTCTGATGAATGCATTGTCCCCCAGGTTTGTATCACATCTGTCTCATTAGGCCAAATAATTGCTCCTGGCTATTGTTGTATTTTTAGGCAACTTCAGTTCATCCTAGATGCCTGAAGTCTAACACTGAAGCAATATCAAACATTTATACACCTTGTTTCATTTTTCTTGCATCCTTTTATGTGTTCCATGAATCATGTGTCTTGTTGGGACTAATAAGTTCAGCTTTTAACAAGCATAGCTCTCATCCTCACCTCTTGTATTTCTGTGAATTAAACCATGCCTTGCTCATTGACATGACCATTTTAACATCTTAAACTTTCAATACCAAAGTCTATTCTTTAAAGAAATCTGCTCAGAAATAAGCACTGGAAGGTTTTCCCAGACTACAAAAATCCCAACTCTCACCAGAGACTTTTGTGATGCTTTGAATCTCTAATAGATCTTGACTTGAGATCTCAACTTAGAGACTGTGGTCCTTGTAAAACAGAACAAACGACTACATTTATCATCACTGAAGTGCTGATTTGCTTATTTGAAAATCTTAGCCTGATACATCTTGGTGATTCGTTAAATCCATGGGTTTAGAAGACTTAAAGACAGGAAGAATGCCAAATGGAGAGATAAATATAAAGTTATGCTGCTGCATATATTATCAATTAGTCCCCTGAGAAAGTTAAGCAAGCAAACCCTCCGTTTGTTTAAAGCCCATCCTGGTTAGAATTAAAACCTAAAAATATTCCTATTGGAGCAAATAGCCATGGAGTTTGTTCAAGTTTCAAGCAAACATTATCAAAGAATATTTAATCAAGAAAGCATTTATTTAGCAGTTTCTGTTCTATCATTTAAGCATAGAAAATTACTAAATTATTTATGGCATTCTAGTAGATATAATAAGCAAAAGATAGATACCACCTCTCTCAGAAAAATAACAGAAGATACTTTATTAAAAAAAACTACCAAATCTCTTGATGCTGGAGATGGCTCAGTAATTAAGAGTATTTTTTGCTCTTTCAGAGGACCCAACTTCAACTCCCAGTACACATGTCCGGTGACTCACAGTCACCTGTAACTCCAGCTCCAGTGACTCTGACTCAAACATATTCACATATTCACACTTGTTTACACATAAACAATAAAAAATAAAAACACCTATAAACATACAGTTACCAAAGTTTGAATCTTTTGGTTTATCAACTTCTTTAACCCTAAGGGGACATAGGTGATTTGCACGCTAGAATCCATTTTCCATTAAATACATTAAACAATTTGTCTAATTATATTTGTTTTTATCACTGTTACTTTTTAAAAAACAAACAAAATCTATACAACTACCAAAAACCAGATTTACTAAAATCGCTTTTCTCCTTGTCACCACCATTTTTTATAGAAGTGATCATTTGTCAGTGATTGATACACATTTTTTTTTTCTTCTTTCTGGTATTTTGCAGTTATACTTAGTTTTTGTTAAAATGGCTGCCTGCGGGCTGGAGAGATGGCCTAGCGGTTGAGAGCACCGACTGCTCTTGCAGAGGACCCGGGTTCGATCCCCAGCACCCATATGGCGGCTGAGAACCGTCTGAAGCTCCAATTCCAGGAGAACTCCAGCTCCAGGGGAATCCGAGACCCTCTTCTGACCTCCGCGGCGTTGCACGACACGGGTGCACAAACTTGCATGCAGACAGTACATTCATACACATACAGAAATAAATAAAATTAATAATAAAAAAAAAATTTTAAAAATGGCTGCCTGCAAATTATTATTTTGAAAATACTTCATGGGGCTGGAGAGATGGCCTAGAGGTTAAGAGCGCCGACTGCTCTTGTAGAGGACCCGGGTTCGATCCCCAGCACCCACATGGCGGCTGAGAACCGTCTTTAGCTCCAGTTCCAGGGAATCTGCCACCCACTTCTGACCTCCACAGCATTGCACGACACGGGTGCACAGACCTGCATGCAGACCATACATTCATACACATACAGAAATAAATAAAAATTTAAAAAATAAATAAATAAATAAATAAATAAATAAATAAAATAAAATAAAATACTTCATAAGTGACCAATAATACCTGAATACTTTAAAAGTTTTTACTTAAAAAATGTAAAAAAAAAAAAAGAAAAGAAAATAGTAAAGATCCCCAGATCTGATTTGCTTCAAAGACACTACATGATATCCACAATTTAATCTCCTGGGCAAAGAGTAAACACAAGCAGTTTTCAATTAAGGGTTGTTGAATGGTGACATTGAAGGAATCATGGAAATACTTTCAGGAAGTAATCATGAAAAATGAAAAACAAAACAAATTGGTTTTTCTTTCCTTTACCTTCACATCCATGAGAAAAGCTTGACAGCACAGAAAATATTTTTAAATTGTAGAACTGATTGGCCATTGTAGAGAAAAAACAGTTTAAGAAATCATAACTCCACACAGCACAAGGTTAATGCTGTTTAAAATGCAAAAGCCAGGGAGATAGTGCCCACATTACCTAGTGTTTTAGCCATTTATGCATCTAGGAGCAGGAATGTTTATCTTTCACCTTGACATCTGATTGCTGGGCTAATGCCGCTTAAAACTAGATGGAAGAAAATTATATTCTCCTAAGGAGTCAGCTGATTCTTTTCTTAAAGAAAAAAAAAGAAAGATGGCCATTTTGATTCAAACAAAGTGCCACATAGAAACCTGTGGGCATAAATCACATCAGGCCTCCATAATTTTTGCTTGCTATTGGTTATTGCTGTGATAATTGCAAAGGAGCACTATTTGTGTAATTGTCAGCGGTAGTGTGCCTGGACCAAAGACCAAGGCCTCCTGCAGATTTCTACAAATCATTACCCTCCTTACAGTTTTTGTACTTTTTTCCTTCTTGCAGATCACTGGAGTTAAGCCAAGTAGAATTATTATTCTCAGTCTTCAGAAGATTCGCATTAATTTTGAAAGTAGAGAAAAATTTTGAAGCTATGAAAACTTGTGCATTTTGTTTAAGAAAAAGAAGACACAAGATATTGGGGAAGGGAGAAATATTCCTAGAAAGTGAGTGTCTTTAAAGCTGTAGATCTACTTAAACTGAAAACTGATTTGGTGAATGGGGTCAAAGGTCATTACTGGATGACTGAAAAGTGTTGAACATGAGGAGATGATATTTGAAATTTGTTTAATTGTTTTTAATTCTAAGTTGTGATGAATCTCAAGACTATAGAAACAATGCATTATTATATCCATAGTAGCTATTAAGACTCGGGAAGGGGGCTGGAGAGATGGCTCAGTGGTTGGGATTACTGACTGCTCTTGCAGAGGACCTGGGTTCAATTCTCAGCACCCACATGGTGGCTAACAACCACCTGTAACTCCAGTCCTGGATAAGTCAATGGTCTCTTCTAACCTCCGTGGTACTGCAGGACAGAAGTGTATTTACACACATGCAGGCAATATACTCACACACATAAAATAAAAATAATAAATAAAATATGTTTTTAAGGGGTTTTTTTTTTGGTCTTTTCAAGACAGGGTCTCCCTGTAACCCCAGCTGTCCTGGAACTCACTCTGTAGACCAGGCTGGCCTTGAACTCACAAAGATCCACCTGCCTCTTCCTCCCAAGTGCTAGGATTAAAGGCATGAGCCACCAAGCCCGGCTATTTTCTAACAGATACTAAAAGTTATATTTTAAAATACATTTTTATTTTATTATTTAATATTTTATTTTTTTTAATGTGTATGAGTGTATTGCCTGCATACGTTTTAAGCATACCAGTGTTGTACAAAGCCTGTAGAGGTCAGAAGAGGGCATCAGATCCACTAGAACTGGAGTTTGGACAGTTGTTAGCCACCAGATGGGTGTTAGGAATCAAACCCAGCTCCTCCGCAAAGACAGTCGGTTCTCTAAACCAAGGGACCATCTCCCCAGCCCCTAAATTCTATGTTTTAAAAGCAAAGATTAGCCTAAAAAAGTCTACCTTAAAATAACTTTTAGTATTCAAAGTTTCAGGAGCTGGAGAGATGGCTTAGCACTTAAGAGTACTGACTGCTCTTGCAGAGGACCCAGGTTTGAATCCCAACACCCACATGGCAGATAACAAACATCTGAAACTCTAGTTCCAGAGGATCTGACTCCTTCTTCTGACCTCTGAGGGCATTGCGCAACACAGGTGCACTCACACACATAAAAAATAAAAATAAATAAAATTTTTAAAGAGTCAAAAGTTCATGTATAAAATATATACTATCTGAAATAGGAAACATTTGTAAACAATCTAATTGTCAAACAATAGGAGCATACAGATTAAATCGCAATAAAATATGCACTGAGTTTTTATCTTTTCTTTCAGTGGCACTTTCAAAACTCGTATTTTAAAATATGTGGTAACCTGGAGAAATTATTACATTAACTGCGATTCAAAATTAAAAATTATAAATATTGGAGTGAGGGAGATGACTCACTAGATAAAGGCGCTTGCCACCAGCCTGGTGACTAGAGTTTGATCCCTAAGACCCACATATGCTCCAACATCCACTCACGCCACAGCATGTGTATACATACATGCACACAAACATATACACAACAAATAAATAAGCAAATAAATTTTAAAAACTTTAATTTACAAGTCCATGTAACTCTTAAAGTATTTTGATTAATTTATTTTTTATTTTATGTGTATGAGTAGACTTTGCCTCCAGGTACAATGCCTGCAGAAATCAGAAGAGGGAATTGGAGCTCCTGGAACTAGAGTTATGGACAATTATTAACTGCCATGTGAGTTCTGAGAATCGAACCCAGGTCCTCTGCAAGAGCAGCCAGTGCTCTTAACCACTGAGCCATCTCTCCAGCCCTGCAAAGTTGTTACAAACAAAAATAAACTCTAAAAGAAACAGTTATATGATTTTGTGAATAATGATATTATATTTATTTTTCTCTCTGAGCTGCCACTTACATATGAAATGATTCTTCAAGGACCATTATTTTGGATATGAGTAAATCGTGTATTGTTAAAGTCAATAAAATACAAAGGTATTAGGCTTTCTAATAAGCCTAGGGAAGATGTTATAAAATTGCCCATGCATCTTTTCTGTGTGAAGACTTTGTGAATAAATATGTGGGCAAGTCTACCCTACATCTTTGCAATCCAGTGTACAGTAGTAAAAGCATTTTGAAATCCTATTTAAACTATCTCCTAGATTTTGTTTTGAGTGAAGATTGTTGGTGAGGCCGTTATCATGAACAGAGCCCTGCAGCCCCATTTTCAAGGAGCGTCCTGTCACTTCCCTCCAGAATCACTAATTGTTTCCTAGCTATTTCTATCCCCTGCAGCCACTGAATGCTTTCACTGAGAAGACACATTCTCTAGTAGTTTTAGCCAAGAACAGAGTCAGTTGGAAGCTTGTACCTGTCGCTGCTTTCGCTAAGGTCTCCAGATCACTGCAGGCAAATCTGATAACCACCTATTAGCTGTTTCTTCTATTTTAAAACTGAGTTGCATTTGATATTATATTCTTTCTCACTGGGAAACAAAATAAGATGTAAATTTTACCAGATAAAACTTTCATTCCACAGTTTCTATCCCCCCTGTTTGTTCCTCTGCCTAAAGAAACTGCTATAAATTAGAATAGAATTTGAGAAATAATAGTAGTTGGGTCATTACAACCATAGGCACAATGTAGACATTCTGGTTATAAATCAAGTTCTGTCACTAACTAGTCATATGATCTTGGGAAAATTACACAATCTCTTTATGCTTCTGTTTCTTTCTCTGCAAAATCATTAAATGAGTTACTTAACACATAAACCATTCATAGCCATTTCTAGCACAGAATAAATGTTAGCAATTATTAACAGACAATATACCTTCTTTTCATAGGTTATAAATATGTTTGCAAACTTATTTGCTACTCAAAAAAGCACAGATTAAACTGAAAGGGGTCTGTGAACAGGGTCTGTGCATAAACAGTTTCATTTTCAATAGAGGAAGAATAAAAACAATGTATTGAGTTATTCTAAGCGAAAATTTACTCAAAGCAGGATCCCACAGATGTTTTATATATAGTTTTTATTATTGACAGAAGCCTCATTAAACAGTTTCGCTATTCAATATATTTACTCAGAATAAAGCCCAAATAAGTAAGGATTCACAAATGGGTTTGCATGTGTTAATGTTTGTCTATGGTGGGCAACTACAGTCCAATAGGAACAGATTTAAAATAATTACATTTCATTTGGGCTCTTGTCAGCCACAAGTTAGCTCAGCACAATTTAATGGAAAAGTACATTGCCTTTTGCACTTAATGAGGCCACATTTGATAAGAGACTCTGTTGGGATCTGGAATCATAATAGTAATGAAATCCAAGGTTTGAGTTCTTGGTTCATTAGGCAACAAGCCTGGCTTTTCATTGCACTCATTCCCTAAGAGAAAGAAAGAAAGAAGCCAACATTGGGATGTTTTTCATGTTTTTAAATGCTAGAGAATATGTGGGCTTTTATATTTCAGATACTAAACAAAAGAGTTTCACAATAGCAATGGCTTCAAAATGTTTTTTATTTCATGTGCAGACACCAAAGTCATTCCTCACATAGAGTTGTATGACTTTTGACCATCTTTTAATTTGTTCTATTCCCTGATGAGGAAACTGAGGATGACAAATGTGACATGCTTGCCACTATCAGTCTAGTTAGAGCCAAAGTCAAACCCAGGTAAAGTGTTAGTAGTTATAGTCATTTATAGTTATAGTTAGTAGTTAGTAGTCACTTTCTTATTGTGATACATATGTACTTGGTCCTCAGAAATGAATCTTGAAGATACTAGGAGGTTATAATTGGACTAAGAGTCTAGCCAAGACTGCAGCTACACTGTGAAATACCCAAGAATATCAACTCCTGAAAATGCTTTCACTACATGAGGACACCGACTCTAGCAAGCTGGCACTGAAGACCCTGTCGTGTCAAAGGTAACATCATAAGGGCACACTACACACAATCTCTGGGAAGTTATAATATGTTATTATGGATATATATATATACACATATATATGCCAAGAAGAGGGCATCGGTTTCCCTGGAACTGCAATTAAGGACGGTTGCTAGCTGGCTAACTGCCATGTGGGTGCTGGGAACCAAACCCAGGTCCTCTGAAAGAAATGCTATTGCTCCTAAACACTGAGCCATCTATCTCTCCAGCCACCGGTCTCAGAGGCTTGAAATCTGGAAAAAATAACCTGACAACAGCCATAAAACTCTTCTCAAGTCCTTTTTATATAGAACAAGCCTGTGCAGTGGGCATTTCCTTAGAGAAACAGTACAGTTCCACAAATTGCTCTTTGAAACCATGGCATGTACATTTCCCCCAACCACGTGGACTAGACTGGCAATCCTGGCCACTGAGAAGATCTTAGTGACCATAAGGCCCAGTTTGTTTTGTAATGCGAGAATCATGGATTGTTATATGACTTCAAAATGGTCAATTTCAGGGTCTGGAGAGATGACTCAGCAAACCCGCACTGGCTGCTCTTGCACAAGACCTGGGTTCGGTTTCCAGCACCCACATGTTAGCTAACAACCGTCCATAACACCAGTTCCAGGGGATCCAATGTCCACTTCTGACCTCTACAGTCATTGCATGGCACTGGTGCACTTACATACATGAAGGCAATACACTCGTACACATAAAATAAAATAAAAAACAATAATAAAAAGGTCAACTTCTCACCTGAAAATCTTGAAGGACAGTGTGTCTTTCCTGTTGTTACATTCATTTATTGTCACTACTTTTGTCTGAGATGCCGGATTAGCATTGCTGAATAAGGTATGTAGGAAAACGGAATGATCGAATAAAGCTTAGACATCAGGGCCCTGCACTCAGAGGAAAGACTCCAAGTAAGACAACAATCTGTTCTCATGTTTATGGGGAATCAAAATTTGGAAAAGAAAATGCTTTAAGTAAAATTAGTCAAGATTACTGTGTCTTTCCCTGATTAACCTATACCTAAGCATAAATTGATCTGGCAAAAGTTACATTAATTAGACTTTAAATTTTATATAGATTATAGTCGCTACCATGTAAGCACTTGTTATTCTTAAATATTCCAGCTTGGTATCCAAAAATAGTCTAATTTATGACATGCCAGTTTATCTAGAGTGACTACACAAAAGTCTAAATCCAAGGTTATTAAATTCAGATTATTAAATTCCTCACAGCCTCTGGCAACAGAGAAGTATATGGGTAGAAGAGATACACAGTGGGCTGGAGAGATGGCCTAGCGGTTAAGAGCACCGACTGCTCTTGCAGAGGATCCGGGACCGATCCCCAGCACCCACATGACGGCTGAGAACCATCTGTAACTCCAATTCCAGGAGAACTCCAGTTCCAGGGGAATCTGAGACCCTCTTCTGACCTCCGAAGCATTGAACGACACGGGTGCACAGACCTGCATGCAGACAGTACGCTCATACACATACAAAAATAAATAAATAAAATTTTAAAAAAAGAGAGAGATACACAGTTTAAGATGTATAATCAGAGGCTGTCCTTGTCATTGTCCTAGCCATTCCTGTTGTTATTGACATTGATTTTATCAGGATTGAAGTAGAAATGACATCTGGAGTTCTAGTTAATTGATTTACTAAAAACAGGATAACCTGATAAGGGTAGGGAGGGAGCTGACAGATCACGGGGAGGCTGGCAAGAAGACAGTGGACAAGCAGAAGATGGATGTTTTCCTGCTGCACCCAAGTTGATACTTGTATTCTGAGAACTCTATACAACTATTAGAATCACTTGGAAATTTGTTTAGAGAAAGTATGTCTCTGAGATACAATAAGATACTCAGGTGACTCTAAAATTGGTAATCCATAGATCATGATATCACACGTGGATCTAAAGAGACTTGTTTAAAATTTATGTATTTGGTTTTGGTTTTTGTGACATTTTGGAGTCACTATGTGACCCAGGCTACCTAGGATTCATAAACATCATCTTACTCAACCTCGATTACCAGGTATAAACCACCATGCCCAGATTCAAACAAAGGTGGAGGGGGCGCTCATTTTGGAGAATATTAATACAAATAATTCCACTAGAACACCCACAAACATAAACAAGAGGCACCACAAGCACAAGGTAAGGAGGGCCCCATCTGCTCTCACTAATGACTCCACGCAACCCACCTCGCCCTTCACCCCATGTGCTGACCTAATACACAAGCTATTCTTTTGAATAAAATATCTCTTCAATCACTCTTTCTTTATTTTGAAGCCATAACAACACTAAAAAGATGTTTCCATAATTGCCCTTTGATAAAGTATTGTTGGTCTGTTAAAACTCAGTTCTTATTTCATATGCAATAAGAGTGGAAAGATGTTCTTCCTTCAGCACAAGCAAATGTGAGCATGTGTCTACCAACTTGATTGTTATAGTCGAGCTTAACTAAAGCGGCCAAACAAAAATCCCTAAGCTTCTATATCCAAAGCAATGAAAGATAAGACATTCCATAAAAAGGACATTATGTGTGCTTACATTTTATAAGGGGAATATATGCACAGATTTTTTTTTACTTTTGAAAAATTTGCAAGATTAATGTTTCATGTTGAAAATATGTATACACTGGTTTATAGATATGAAACCCACTCTTTGTTCCATAGCATAATGCTCCACTTAAAGAAGTAGCAAGCCCTGTAGTGCTGAGAAATAGCATTTTAAAGAGTATAATAAAAATTCATCTAAATATAAAAGCCATAAAAAAAATCTAAATCACACCATCATGGGCCTTAGTGCAGTTTTCGTTATAGCACAGTGCTGCATTCCTGGCTTCATTACTACTTTTTTTATAGTATAAGCATGTGGTATCTTCTGATATTCTTTCTTATGCAAAGTACCTTTTCATATACAAATCTTTTATGAGTCTTCCCAGAAATCCACAATCTAAGTACACTTCTTTATAAAGCGGGAATTTTTTCAAATAATGAACACTCGACAAAAACGTAACACATTTTGATTGGTACAGCTGGATTATAGGGTGCTCCTGTCAACTAGTGATTAGAAGTCAGAGATTCCCCTAAAATTTCTACAGCACATAGAAGATCCCTACAATAAAGTACCATTGGATCCAAAATTTTTCCACAGAAAATAAGCTAAAGTAAGAGTTGCAGGAGTTCAGTGTGAAATGAAGTTTTAAACCACTTAACATTGATAAATACACAGTTAACTCTTCTCACTGGTGTGACTACCCAAGCAAATTTCTTTGACTACATGTGCAGCAATAAAAACACTAGGTTAGGGAGCCTGGAGACTTGGCCTCTGTAGATAAACCTTTCTCACTAATTAACTGAGTGAACTTGTGTAAGTCACTTAACCTCTGGCGACCTCACTTCCTTCATTAAAAACTGAGAGAACCAGGCTAAATTAATTCTAGAGTTTCCTTCCTGTTCTAAAATTCCATTGCTCAAATAAGCAAACTCACAAGTGTAAAAATTTTGAATCGAAACACCTCATTATGCAATCATTTATGTTATTAAGAACTAGCCAAAGAATACAAACAAAAATAGCTAAATTGTGCTTTGTCAGTAAGTTTTTCAGCTTTACTATGCACATTTTATATACTTAGCATACTGCTTATGGTGTAAAGAAGCATCACTGTGGATCTACATATGTGAACTAGTCTAAATCATTGAAATCTACTGAGATCAAATCATTACATGCAAATATCTATATCAATATCTTCTTAAGATCTTTTATCAAATCACAAATTCTTGAGCCTTACTGCTAAAGGATGTAGTCTCTGAGCATTTGTCCCTAAACCTCCATTGTTGCAATCACTCTGCAAAGTGGTATTCTACAGTATAGTTCAACCTACTGAATTCAAATTTTAACAAATGAAAGTCTGTGTTATAATGCTTCAGTCTTAATTACATATGAATCTGAAAGAGTACAGAGTTCAAAAGAGAGAAAGTTGATTGCTGTTAAGAAGCAGCTTGAAAGGATAGGTTTGGGAGGTAGGATAGAACCAGAAAAAGGCATTCTATGTGGGGCGTCATCATAAGCAAAGACACAGAGCTGAAAGTGGACAAGATGTGATGGAGAATCACAGAGCAATATCTGTGCAGAGCATGGAAAATGAAAAACGTCAGCACCTGGATAAAGAGTGGAACTGATTTGGAAAGTTTACCCAAAGGACAGCCACTGTGAGGTAACATTAAACAAAAACATTGAAATGTGCTGCTCTTGACTTTAGTCAGAGAGTTGGTCAGAGTGCCAAGAATAAATGGCTGTGAGTGTTCAGCCATAGAAGGCATGAACCTGCCGGGCGTGGTGGCGCACGCCTTTAATCCTAGCACTTGGGAGGCAGAGGCAGGCGGATCTTTGTGAGTTCAAGGCCAGCCTGGTCTACAGAGTGAGTTCCAGGACACCTGGGGCTACAGGGAGACCCTGTCTCAAAAAGACCCAGAATTGGACTGAGAAATGATGTATGAAATGATAAAACTCTCAAAAAAATGTTTAAAAAACCAAGTGTGTGCGTTCTGTGACAAATGTAATAAATTCAGACTGACATATAGAATTAATGCATTATTTCATCGAAACATTTCATTATATTTATTTATTGTGTATGTAAATGTATGCATGTTGCACATGACCACATCCAACAATATAGGTGTGTGTAGGAAAGAACAGCAGACAACTCACATATGTCCTTACAACACATGGCTTCCAGGCATGGAACTTAGCCAGTCAGACTTGGTGGAAAGTGTCCTTACCTGCTGATTTGTCTTGCTGGCTCTCATTCTTTTAAAAATCACATATATATGTATATT
>VZQC01015052.1:860395-1006893 GCA_009823505.1 Rhizomys pruinosus
CTCATCTCCCCTTCCATGCTCCCCACCCCACCTGAGTTCATCCACCCTCCCATTCTCACCCTGTATCTTTTTCTGATTCTTTTCAAAGTTTTTCAAAGCAGAGGATTATTGTTCTCGGGGGAACTTTACTGTTTCAGTTGGTTCCCCGTCCCAGTTCTGCTGTTGTTGTTCCCTCTAATCTGTATTGCTTCAACATATGCATATATATAAACATCACACCTATACTAAAATTATATCATCTGCACACAAACTGTTTGTCATTTCCATATCATATTTCAGGATTCACATTTTTCCTTTTTAAATTTATATTACTCTGAAATATGCCTACATATCCTCTGCCCATATACCAAGATTACAAAGTCTAAAAATGAGTGGTGGGTTAAATCTAGAGCCTGTTAAGGGATTTACATTATAAGAGCACAGTTGCTTACACACTTGTTTTTTTTTAATAAGTCTCATCTCATATCAATGTTTTTTAATATTTTTATTATTGAATTTTTGTGTATTTCATACAGAACATCTCAATAAATCTTAATCACCTTTATACTCCCTTCCACATTAACGTCCTTCCACAGCCCCGGTACTAGAATTCATACCTTCTGTCATTTGTGCCAAGGCCTGGCATGTTAAGTTAGTGTCCCCAGATGTTCCTCAGGGCAAGTTCATCCACTGAGGCCTAGTCAGCCAATCTAGAGTCCCTTGCTTTAAGATCATCTTTTCCTCACCCAGCAGTAATCATCTGTCAATAGTTCTCCTAAAATTGGGATCTGCTGCCCATTTCCACAGTTCTACTATGCCTGTGCTGGATAGCTTTAGTATCAACTTGACACACCTGGGTTGAGGGAGCCTCGCTTGGGGAATTGGCTCCATTGGATTGGCCTGTGGCCACATCTGTGGAGTATTGTCTTGATTGTCAAGCAGTGTGGGAGGGCCCAACCCACAATGAATGGTGCCACCCTGGGCAGGTTGTTGTATACCGTATAAGAAGGCAGGCTGGGCATGAGCCAGGGGAGAAAGCCAGTGAACAGCATTCCTCCATGGCCTGTGCTTCAGCTCCTGTCTTCCAGGTTCCTGCCCTGAGTTCCTGCCTTGGGCTCCCTGAGTGATGAACTGTGACCCAGGATATGTAAGCTGAATAAACCCTTCCCTCCCCAAGTTGGTGTAGGTCAGCGTGTTTTGTCACAGCAATGGAAGACAAACTAGAACAACACCCGAGCCCTGGGTAAGTGAAGCTTAATATAGGAGTCTTGTCTAAAGACCCACACTTTGCAGACCCCTAATCTCGGTGCTTTGTACATTTGTGCTTTTTTGTGTTCCTGGCACTCTGTTGCATGAGAGAACTTCATTAGTGAGAGTAGATTCATTAGTGTCCTCTTTATCTCTCCCTATGTTTCATGAGCCTTAGGTGTAGAAGTTTCATTGTAGATATGCTACTTGGGCTTGGGCAATTCATAGACAATGTCTGTGTGTGACCAGTTGTGACAAGTTGCACCATCTGATGCAAAAGAAGCTTCTTTGATGTGTGGTGACTAGTATACTTGACTGAACATATAAAGATACATAGTTTACCCTTAATAAGAAATTACATTAATCTAGGGATGCCTTGGGGTTTTCTCTAAGATCTACAATCTCTCCCTCCATGTGTGTTTGGCTATGTTTATAGTACTACACATGAATTTCCTTCTCCTGAGTGGGCTTTAAGTCCAATTAGGTAACCATTGATTCCCCCCAAGATAAAAGTGCCACTACTGAACCAATGGCATATGCTGTGTCAGTCATTGATGTGGTTACTTGGTCTTAAAGCTGGTGTTTGACCATGGATTGATGTTGTCCCTTAGCAGCTTGTACATTACTCTCCAAAGCTATGAGAGGTAGCCTTCAGAAGTGGCTTTCAGATCAGTTCCAGCTCCATTGCTCTAAATCCTATGTCCAAAGTATGTCCTGTCTTCAGCAATAAGGTCTTACCTTAAAGTTCTGGGAGGAAATCAGGGGCTATGACACTAGCCTGTGAATTTTTGGGAGTCTCTCAGACTAATCTGGCCAAAAACTCAAAGGAAGATTTCTCCTTTCTGGCACTGTTTTGTGTTATGTAGCCTTCAGCTATGAACATGGATTCATGTAGGGATATTGTATGGATAATTTTTCAGTAAGCTGTTCACTAATATGAATTCCTATGATTTTTTTTAAATTTTTATTTATTTCTGTATGTGTATGAATGTACTACTGTCTGCATGTAGGTCTGTGCACCAGTGTTTTGTAATGCTGTGGAGGTCAGAAGAGGGTCTTAGATTCCCTTGGAACTGGAGTTCTCCTGGAATTGGACCCTCTGATTTTTTTATACTAGATAGTCATTATTTCTCTCTCTCTCTCTCTCTCTCTCTCTCTCTCTCTCTCTCTCTCTCTCTCTTTCTCCCTCTATGCCTTCCCCATATAAGTGTCCCCATTTTCCCCATTTATCCCTTGATAATGCCACTCTCCTATGGTCACCTTTCCTGAGCTCTTTCTTTCCCTTTATCCTCAAATTTCCTTGTATAACCTCCCCTTCATATGATAGAACTATAATAGAAGAATATTTTGAGTTATCCTGGAATTTATCTATAAAAATTTATAACATATTTATTGAAGACTTGTTCATTGATATCACAAATGCAACCTTATTGACAATTTATTCAATGTGTGCTTTATTTCCAACACTAATAACATCTTAAATTTACATCTAAGCACCATAAAATTTCTATTGCCCAATTCTGCATTTTATAGGCACTCTGATACATACTATATGGAATTATAGTTCTGCAACCACTATAAAATTCTGATAAGCACTTTAACAAGAAAATCCCTGGAGCTGAAGAGGTGGCCTAGCAGTTAAGAGCGCCGACTGCTCGTTCAGAGGACCCGGGTTCCTTCCCCAGCACCCATATGGCTGCTGAGAACCATCTTTAACTCCAGTTCCAGGGGGATCTGATGCCCTCTTCTGACCTCCATGGCACTGCATGACACAGGTGCACACACCTACATGTAGACAGTACATTCATACACATTAAAAAATAAATAAATAGGGGCTGGAGAGATAGCCTAGCGGTTAAGAGCACTGACTGCTCTTGCAGACGACCTGGGTTCAATCCCCAGCACCCACATGGCAGCTAAGAACCCTCTGCAACTCCAATTCCAGGAGAACTCCAGTTCCAGGGGAATCCGACACCCTTTTCTGACCTCAGCGGCATTGCATGACACGGGTGCACAAACCTACATGCAGACAGTACACTCGTACACATACAAAAATAAATAAAATAAAAATAAATAAATAAATAAAATAAAAAATTAAAAAAAAATCCTGGACATATTTTTCTGGTCTCTATATTTACCTCATTTAGGAAAGATAAAAATGTAAACATGGGTACCTATCATCTTTTTGTTTTGTTATCAGAGTAACTACTATTTTAAGTTAGTTTGTATATATAAGAGAAGACTGACTGTACAGCATCCCTCACTTCCCAGTTGTTTCCTAACTCTCATCACTTTCAGCTGGATAACTTCTGAATTTACCTCCAAGTTTCTAAATATAAATACTGCTCTTTGGTAGCCAGCATGGATATTCTTAGACTGGTCCATCTAGTGAGTATTTAGTTATACAGCCCCATCCTCAATTCATTGACTTCTATCCACCCATCTTTTTCGGTAGAGTGAAGTATCAATGTTTCATTACTCAGCTAGTTATTTTTATATCATTTTGATTGAAATTTTGTTTATTGTTAAGCCAAGAGCTGTATGTGATGATGACATTAATTTGCCATGTTTTATTTAAATTATATGGCTCATTCACTTAGCTTTATGTGAATTATAAGTAAAATTTTCTAAACATTTCCATAGTATTACTTTCCAGATTTTCAAACACATTAGAAAATGTATCAGTTTCATCTCCTCCCCAGTGATGTCCCTCTGTGAAAACCCCTTCATCTTTTTGTTCAAATCCACAGCAGATGCTAGCTGAGCTATCACCATGGTTGTCACCTCCTGACATTTAGCCTTAAGAGCTCTGACAGTGTTTTCCAGGGTACCATTTAAATTGATACCTTTGCTTGGCATGGCTGGTAGTATTCAGACCTTTTTCCAAGAGTACATATGATAATTTCTGTGTAAACAGCGCAGAGATAACATGGAGAATGTCTGTCACTTAACAAGTGTAGGATAAGGGAAAACAATTGAGGTAGATGCTGTTTTGACTTTTATGCATGCCATGAGCACAGTCAAGCACTTCATATACATCTGTTATTCTCACTGCATCTCTTTGAGGTTGGTACACATTATTATCCCATTTTGCAGATGATGAAAGATATATCCAGAAATAATAATTTGTCCAATGGTCCCACTGACAGAGAGTAACCAAACCTAGTATCAATCCCAAGATTAACCCTATACCTGAGATGTGCTCATAACTACTGCATGCTTTATTGTCTTTACATTGTGTGGTGAAGTAATGTTCAGCTCTGTTTACAGGAAAGAAAATCAGAATCCAAATCCAGAAAAGAAATGGAAGTCTTTTGCTCATTTCAAAACAAAATAGTGCCAGTTCTGGCATTTCCTAGTCAGACTTCCTCAGGCAAATATATGACTTCTAATATGATAATTACTGTGAGCCACTCATTACTGAACATTTAAACTGAAAAAGGCAAATCTATTAGTTCCTTCCCTCATTACTACAACAGAAATGCCTCACAAAGGCAGCTTAATGGAGGAAAGCTTTATTTTAGCTCCCTGTTTGAAAGTGTCATGTATCACAACAGAGAAGACACTGTGGCAGGAGCAGGAGGTCACTTATCACACCAGGTCCACAGTGAGGAAGCAGAGGGAAACGACTGCAAAGCTCACCTCACTGTGTTCCTTTCCCTTTGAATTCAGCCTGAGACCACACCAAAGGGGTGATGCCACCCACATTCAGGGTAGGTCTCCATCCTCATGTAAACCTCTCTAGAAATCTCCTCAAAGCCACACCCAGAGGTAAGTCTCCGAGTTCATTCCAAATCCAGTCAAAGTGACAGTGAAGATTAACCATCACAGCATGTTTGCATGTTTTATCTAAATTTGAAATTTCTGGTTATTATTATTTCTGTGATTGTTGTTATTATGAGTAGTTGCATTTTATAAATGGGAGGCATATTACAGTTTCATTTCCCTCACCTTTCATGTGAATGAGTTGCACTGATTACTACTAAATGGTCTTTTTCTAAATTGCATTCCTTTGAAAATAATTATAATGCAAAAGCTGCAAACACATATTAGCTTTAAGCATCTCAGAGAGAAAAATATAATTTACAAAGTTCTCAACTTGGAAGAAAATTCTCAGATCAACTCTAATTACTTCATTTTTCAGATTAAGAAACCAAGGTTCCGAAAATTCTAGCTGGGGCACCTTACATCCCATAGAGAACACACAAATGCAGTGGTTCTCACTTAATGCTTTTGATTATACAGCAAGCAGTTTAAGAAAGCAGGGAGGCAGCTCATAGAACTAATGATATCATCAGACATCTTTAACTTCTCAACCAGGAACTTATCCATAGAACAAATCCCAAGATGCATCTCAAAAATGTTCACTTCTCATTTCTACCACTCTATCCTAAGCTATCATATTTTCTTCTCAAAGTTATTATTATTTTATTTTTTTAATTTTTAACTTTATTTATTTTTATGTGTATGAATGTACTGACTGCATGCAGGTTTCTGCACCCATGTTGTGCAATGCTGTGGAGGTCAGAAGAAAGCATTGGATTCCCCTGGAACTGGAGTTAAAGATGGTTCTCAGCCGCCATGTGGGTGCTGGGGATCGAACCCGAGTCCTCTGCAAGAGCAGTCGGTGCTCTTAACTGATAGGCCATCTCTCTAGCCCCTCGAATTTATTATTATTACTTGCTACATAGTTATTCTTCTTCAACATGGGTTCCTAACAACTACAATACATTTTCTACCTAGCAATTGGAGCCTCTAAAAAAACCCTAGAGTATTAAATTATGCCACCGTGCTAGTTAGGTTTGTCAACTTGACACAAACTAGAATCATCCTGGAAGAAGTAATTTAATTTTTTTTCCTATCTCAGAAATTTAAGTTTTTACTCCGTCAGACTGGCCTGTGGGCACATCTGTGAGGGATTTTCCTTTTTCACATATTTTGTTTTTATTGGGCTTTTGTAAATTTCATACAGCAGTTTCTAATCAAATTTAGATCCCTTCATCCCTCACCCCCACACCCCTCCCACCAGGCCTCATGCACTCTGCCATACACCCTAAATCCCATTCAGTCAAGCATTTTACCCAGATGTCCTTCAGTACAAGTTCATCCACTGGAGTCTCCTCATCCTACCTAGAGATCTAGGGAACGTCAGCTGTCCTTCACCCAGCCGTAATCAGCTTCCAGCAGTTCTCATGGCAGGCCCTGACAGACACCCATTTCCCTTGCACCATTCTGGGCCCTTGTCTGACTGAGTTGGCACATATCTTGTGCTCAGAGTCACCACTGCCGCAACTTCACATGAGCAAGCTTCCAGTGGCCTGAAAACCCCTGCTTCCCTATGTTCATGGACAAAACCTGGCTCTTACAAACTTTCTGCCACCCTTGATGGTGGACTGTAAGTTGTTATCCAACGAAATTTTTTCCTCCCCAAGTTGGTTTTGGTCAGTGTTTTATCACAGCAATGGAGAGGTAACTAGAACAGTCATTCCCTTGCTATCAAATATTCTAATGGAGTGCTTTGTGTATTGTAACAGAGCTTATATAATGCTTTCTTAAATAGACAAGAAAAGCACAATTAATGTCTTAGTTAACTAGGAGTTGACTATTCAACCTAGTAGTAAAAAGGGCCATTATTGACCTCAATGATCACAACATGTCTCATGATATTTTCATTAGTACAACAAACAATAAGGGAAAGGTTTGTTACTACTTCAATCTTTACAATTTAATTATAAGACAAATATTCTAACACACTTTTTGTTACCTATATTCGTATTACTGTCGCTCATTACTGGTCCCTTAAATGTGAAATCAGAACTGAATTCCAAACGTTCTGTATTATATTTACTTCTACATAAGAGCTTAATCCCCCAACTGGAAGATGAACTCAAAACTCCATATTTACAGGGATGGAAGAAAGAGAATGCAAAGATATACAAGTGGAATGAGCTTAGCCCTCACCTAATGGGATGAGTAGACAGGTAGCCTGATAGGGACACATAACCATCAAAACAATGACTACTTGCAAAATGGGACCATGAGGCATTTAGGAAGAACTGATGGAGCATTGCCTATCTGAACAAGAGATCATCTAAACTGAGACCTGAATATTAAATAGAAGTTAATTGAGTCATCCAGGCAAAGAAAGAGTTGCGTAGGACATGGGAACAAGGGAGACACTTCCAACAGACAAGCAGCCTGGAGGGTTAAAGCGGAGCATGAGGCGACTTTCCCACCAGTGCTTCAATATTTTCATACCCTACCTTTGGAAACCTAGCCTTTCTCTATAAACATAAACTGATTGAAATTTATTACTAAGATGTCACCAAGCGAAGACCTTTCTTAACAATCGTCTCTTACAGAGCAGTCAGTTACTTTCTGCCTCCTCCTTACACTAGCTTTCTTTCTAGTACTTACCACCACCAACACTGGCTTAGATAGGCAGTGTTCTCAGTTTAAAACTTCGTTCTTCTTCCACTGTACTCTAAGTACTGGTAGAACCAAGCAGAGTTATTTAGGGTGAGGTGAAGGGCTTCATTTTCCTTTTTTCTAGTGTTGCATTACAGTCACTCGGGGTCAGTACTCATCCACCTCAATCAACAACCTCACAGGATAAATAAGCCTCTTTTCTACTAATAGACAAGGGTAGTCAGAAATATATCACCAAGAACTTATACTAATTCTTATACCCATTTTAAGCTAAGCATGAGATTTTATTCTTTATCTCCAAACTTTATGATTTTTACTGATTCTTTTTTCACATAAGCAACCTATATCAACCAGGGAACTATGATTATTTTCAGGGTTTGATCAGCTAGTCATGGTATTTCATGTCTATATTCATCCATATTTTAACTTAAGTGTATCTGAATTACTTCAAAATATTTTAATAAAAAGAAAAATGTGAATTATCCAGACTTTTAGAACAGTGCACTATATTTTCATTCTTTTGGGTTCATGTAAATAGTCAATGTTGTGTAAACAACACAAATTAGATGTTGTAACTAAGACAAGGTAGGGGCTGCATTGTTTTGGTTTTCATTTATTATTTGTTTATTTTCTTTGGTTTTTCAAAGATATATTTGTGCCACAATGGAAAATTTTTCATATCCAAAGAATAAATAAGGCCAGTTTAATAAGTGCAATGACCTATGTCATACTGTTTGTGATACCAGTAACTGAGCAAATGCTTAGAGTTTCCTCACTAAATAAGGTGAAAATGCCACCTAGCCTCCTTCTGCAACTAGTGCAGACTGATAAAGTAGATTTGCAAACATCTCAAGTATTTAAAAGTACTATACTTCATAAGAAATCATTATTATAAGATACTTCCTTTTGGCTCACACAGATAAATAGGATTTTCTTCTCAAATTTCTCAGAAACTGACAACAACATCTCTCTCTATTTTAGACACTATGCTTTTATAAGAAAGATTATGAAATACCTTACTTCCAGAGCTCTCTATCCCATTAGCTACCAAGCAACTCGGTACAAAGTAGCTTAATGCATCAGTGAGACAGGGAAAGGATTATTGGTGTAGAGGATTGTGCAATACAGTCTACAATTTCTTTATACTCAAAGGTTTCTATCATATTACTGAACGGGTTCATTTTGCAACTTAAAAAATTCAAAAATCACTTTATCAGAACAGAAATTGTCTCAAGGGGTTCTTTTATGTCCCCCCAAAGATACTAGAACCCTTTTTCTCTACATTTCTTTTTACAACATGGTATTTTCATAATTATTGTCTTTGAGGCACCAATATTTGTTCTGAATCCAGGGTGACCTCTACATCTATCCAGTGATAACTAAACAAATAAGTAAGCAGTAAAGAAATTCATCTATCAAGTGATAGTTTGATCTATAAAATAACACCCATATTGATTTTATGTGTTTCCAATGACTTGATTGATGTTGTTTTCATGAGACTTAATAAGTTTTGGCATCATGTATCACAATATGTTGTTAACATTTGGTCAAAATTAGAAACGAATTATCTTGCTTGTTTGTTTATTCCAGGGCTTATTCCTCTGGATACCCTAGGTTAATTTTCAAGGTCAGTGAACTGAAGCATTCTTCTAACAGAGCTCACAGAGAGGGTTTTTAAATATTCCCTCTCACTATTCTCTCTTCCTCCTCCTGGCATTGAAATATTGATAAACTTTTTACTCCATGTCCTATGGAGGTGACCAGGATGCATGCTTAGGAATGAACAGCAGGTTGAAGAATCATGGGGCTGACAATGTGAGGGTCTACTTGCAATTAATTCACTTTTCCATGTGAATCAACATTTTTACTAAATATACAAGTAATACATATTTTGTAGCATCATTTTTAAGGCAAAAAGTCTAACCCCTTACCCACAATGCACTAACTATAGGTAGACACGAACAGTGGGAAATTTTCTATTTAGTTTTCAAAATTCTCTTTGGTGCTTTTTAAGGATGCATACTCCTTCTAAATCTTCTCATTTATCACTTAATGTTCATCCGGGGTGGTGCAAAGAAAGAATAATAGATTATCTGCATATCTTAATATAACTTTTGAATGCATATGCTAACTGGTGAACTGGTGCCAGGGTCTATAAAAGAGCAGCAGATTAACCAGGACAAGGATATTAGTGTTGGACTGAAAGCTAGACATGGTAGTGTATACATTTAATGCTACTAATTGGGAGGTAAAGGATGGGGGTTGTCCAGAGTTTGAGGCTAGCCTCAGCTAAATAATGCATTTGAGGCTTAGGCTGTATAACACCCTGTCCCAATAAAACAATAAGAATTTGGACCAATGACAACCCAATGTGTAAAGCTGAAAATAAAAGCAGCAGGTGAGTTCCAATTGAAAATAAGGAATAATAAAGGGAAAAGTGTGTGGCATCTGAATTTATACAAACTTAAATTCTTGCATTTGTTTACCACTTCACTTGGCCATATGACCAAGAACAGGTTACTTCATTTCTCTGTGATTCTGCCTTCTTAGTTCTATACAAAAAGCATAACAGAACCAACTCGAAATTTTAAAGGAGTAAATACACATAAAGCACTGAGAACACTGGCCCCTAAAAACAAACACTCAGAATTAGCTTCGAGAAATAGCAGCAGTGCACATTCACCAGGCTCTGAGCTTGGTGTTTCAAGTACATTACCTCATCACTCCTATAGGATCCTAGAAACAGGGTTAAATGAGAAGGTAAGAACAATACTTTATCATCCGTACACTAGAAATACAAATGAAAAAAAGTGTTTCATCTTGCCCAAGGCCATAGAATTTTTAGGATAATTGATCCTGGATTCTCACCCAGGGCTTCAAATGACTCTGTGGTTTAAAGTATGGTTTAGGACTGCCATCAGCTTAGTCAGACTCAAGACAGTTAGAATGGAGTCCTAAGAGTCTACCAGTTGGACACATTCCCAGGTAGATCTCTGACCATGGTTCTTTGATACATTGTGATTTACATGGGAAATTCACATCCTGTCGTTTTTTCCAGACACAGTTAACCTCAATTTAAACTCACAAAGTGTATACAAAGCAATGAAGCAGGCTGCAGGAAAATACCAAGATAATCCTGTGGCAGGTGAGAAAATTGCTCCAATGTTGGGGAGACCAGTAGGGCACAATGTGGGGATGGGACTGCAGCAAAATTCTGCCTTCTCTCCTTCCTGGATGTGTCTGCTTGCACATGATTGATTTTTGTCTTACACTTGATGGATTGATGCATAAATTTAATTATGTCATGTGTTGTCCCATCAATACTGCTCTGCAGATATTTTACATTCAGCCTGGGTGCCAGATTGAATTAAATGGTTTATTTAAACCCTATAAAGCAGGAAAATATCTTTCCCTGGTTGGTATTTTTTTACATATTGGTTACTAAGAGTCTGTAAGCTAAAGCAGGTTGTAAAGTTCATTTGCTAGTAAGTAAGCTGATTTGACTTTTATGGGCATTAATTTTTTATGGTGTATAGAGCAGAATTACTGATGTTGCTCCTAACTTAGACACATTTGTAGTGACTGGGAACAAAAGAACCTTCATTTGGGAGTCAATTATTCTGACCATCCCCAAGAGGAAAAAAACTAATATACAAGGGTCTAGGACCCGTAATAATACCCAGCCCTAAGTATTGATAACAAGGAGGAGCCACATGGAAAAATGCTGCTATTGTTCTAACACATTGTGGGAAAATTCAGTTAAGTGAGGTATGAATGGGCTATCAATCCAACCAGTGCAGCCTAGTAGGTAACTGGGAGTCATGGAACCTCCCTGCCCACGCCCATGGGGTGGGATGTGGTGAAACAAAAGTCTGGGATTTGGCCCTGGGAAATGAAGTCACACTGCCTATAAAACCCAGCCATTTTTTAATAAAGTCTCTCTCTGTGTATTTGGATACCTTACCATGCATCTGTGTGCTGTACTTTCCAACACATATTTTCTACATGGCTCATAGTGGGGATAAATGGGAACACATCATAGGTTTCAAATAATACTGGACTGGAAGGCACTTGAAGGTATAAGCAAAGGCACGGTCTCAGCCAAGGAATCCCCAAAGCCATGACCTCACCACCTTTTGTGTGCTACTGTGCTTCTACCTGTGCAGCTTCCTGCACTGAGAAAAGATGAGACCACATGAAAGACCTTCTTTCTCAGACCTCAGTCTGAGAACAAATAATTTCAGGGAATAAGTGTGAAGATGGAAATTAGGACAAGAGTAAGCCACTGGATTAGACTTGGCAGTATGGGAAGGCATCTCTGAATGAGGTCATATGCTAGCAACTACACCTCTGCCTCACTTCGCCAAGAAGAGATACTTAAGGTCTGAGGATATTTAGATTCCCTTCCTCCCTCACCCCCACACCCCTCCTAACAGGGCCTTCACTGCACTCTGCCATACACCCTAAAATCCCATTCAAGTCAAGCATTTTTACCAGATGTTCTTCAGTACAAGTTCATCCACTGGAGCTCATCACTCCTACCATAGGATCTAGGGAACGTTCAGCTGTCCTTCACCCAAGCCGTTAATCAGCTTCCAGCAGTTCTCATGGCAGGCCCTGACAGACACCCATTTCCCTTGCACCATTCTGGGCCCTTGTCTGACTGGTTGGCACATATCTTGTGCTCAGAGTCACCACTGCCGCAACTTCACATGTAAGCAAGCTTCCAGTGGCCTGAAAAACCCCTTGCTTCCTCTGTTTCATGCGACAAACACCTCTGCTCTTACAAACTTTCTGCCACCCTTGATGGTGGACTGTAAGTTGTTATCCAACGAAATTTTTCCTCCCCAAGTGGGTTTGGTCAGTGTTTTCATCACAGCAATGGAGAGGTAACTAGAACAGTCATTCCCTTGCTATCAAATATTCTAATGGAGTGCTTTGTGTATTGTAACAGAGCTTATATAATGCTTTCTTAAATAGACAAGAAAAGCACAATTAATGTCTTAGTTAACTAGGAGTTGACTATTCAACCTAGTAGTAAAAAGGGCCATTATTGACCTCAATGATCACAACAACATGTCTCATGAATATTTTCATTAGTACCAAACAAACAATAAAGGGAACATGTTGTTACTACTTCAATCTTTACAATTTAATTATAAGACAAATATTCTAACACACTTTTTGTTACCTATATTCGTATTACTGTCGCTCATTACTGGTCCCTTAAATGTGAAATCAGAACTGAATTCCAAACGTTCTGTATTATATTTACTTCTACATAAGAACTTAATCCCCCAACTGGAAGATGAACTCAAAACTCCATATTTACAGGGATGGAAGAAAGAGAATGCAAAGATATACAAGTGGAATGAGCTTAGCCCTCACCTAATGGGATGAGTAGACAGGCAGCCTGATAGGGACACATAACCATCAAAACAATGACTACTTGCAAAATGGGACCATGAGGCATTTAGGAAGAACTGATGGAGCATTGCCTATCTGAACAAGAGATCATCTAAACTGAGACCTGAAATATTAAATTAGAAGTTAATTGAGTCATTCCAGGCAAAGAACGAAAAGAGTTGCGTTAGGACATTTGGGAACAGGAGACCATTCCAACAGACAAGCAGCTGGAGGGTTTTAAGGGAGCATGAGGCGACTTTCCACCAGGCTTCAAATTTTCATACCCGACTTTGGAAACCAGCCTTTCTCTATAAAACCTAACACTGATTTTGAAATTTTATTACTAAGATGCACCAAGCGAAGACCTTTCTTAACAATCGTCTCTTACAGAGCAGTCAGTTACTTTCTGCCTCCTCCTTACACTAGCTTTCTTTCTAGTACTTACCACCACCAACACTGGCTTAGATAGGCAGTGTTCTCAGTTTAAAACTTCGTTCTTCTTCCACTGTACTCTAAGTACTGGTAGAACCAAGCAGAGTTATTTAGGGTGAGGTGAAGGGCTTCATTTTCCTTTTTTCTAGTGTTGCATTACAGTCACTCGGGGTCAGTACACATCCACCTCAATCAACAACCTCACAGGATAAATAAGCCTCTTTTCTACTAATAGACAAGGGTAGTCAGAAATATATCACCAAGAACTTATACTAATTCTTATACCCATTTTAAGCTAAGCATGAGATTTTATTCTTTATCTCCAAACTTTATGATTTTTACTGATTCTTTTTTCACATAAGCAACCTATATCAACCAGGGAACTATGATTATTTTCAGGGTTTGATCAGCTAGTCATGGTATTTCATGTCTATATTCATCCATATTTTAACTTAAGTGTATCTGAATTACTTCAAACTAATTTATAAAAAAGAAAAAATGTGACATTATCCACGACTTAGAAAAACAGTGCACTATATTTTCATTCTTTTGGGTTCATGTAAATAGTCAATGTTGTGTAAACAACACAAATTAGATGTTGTAACTAAGACAAGGTAGGGGCTGCATTGTTTTGGTTTTCATTTATTATTTGTTTATTTTCTTTGGTTTTTCAAAGATATATTTGTGCCACAATGGAAAATTTTTCATATCCAAAGAATAAATAAGGCCAGTTTAATAAGTGCAATGACCTATGTCATACTGTTTGTGATACCAGTAACTGAGCAAATGCTTAGAGTTTCCTCACTAAATAAGGTGAAAATGCCACCTAGCCTCCTTCTGCAACTAGTGCAGACTGATAAAGTAGATTTGCAAACATCTCAAGTATTTAAAAGTACTATACTTCATAAGAAATCATTATTATAAGATACTTCCTTTTGGCTCACACAGATAAATAGGATTTTCTTCTCAAATTTCTCAGAAACTGACAACAACATCTCTCTCCATTTTAGACACTATGCTTTTATAAGAAAGATTATGAAATACCTTACTTCCAGAGCTCTCTATCCCATTAGCTACCAAGCAACTCGGTACAAAGTAGCTTAATGCATCAGTGAGACAGGGAAAGGATTATTGGTGTAGAGGATTGTGCAATATAGTCTACAAATTTCTTTATACTCAAAGTTTTCTATTCAATTACTGAACGGGTTCAATTTTTCAACTTAAAAAAATTCAAAAATCACTTTATCAGAACAGAAATTGTCTCAAGGGGTTCTTTTATGTCCCCCCAAAGATACTAGAACCCTTTTTCTCTACATTTCTTTTTACAACATGGTATTTTCATAATTATTGTCTTTGAGGCACCAATATTTGTTCTGAATCCAGGGTGACCTCTACATCTATCCAGTGATAACTAAACAAATAAGTAAGCAGTAAAGAAATTCATCTATCAAGTGATAGTTTGATCTATAAAATAACACCCATATTGATTTTATGTGTTTCCAATGACTTGATTGATGTTGTTTTCATGAGACTTAATAAGTTTTGGCATCATGTATCACAATATGTTGTTAACATTTGGTCAAAATTAGAAACGAATTATCTTGCTTGTTTGTTTTTCCAGGAGCTTAGTCCTCTGGCTTACCCTAGGTTATTTTCAAGGTCAGTGAAAACTGAAGCATTCTTCTTAACAGACAGCTCACAAGAGAGGTCTTTAAATATTCCCTCTCACCATTCTCTTCTTCCTCTCCTGGCATTGAAATATTGATAAACTTTTTACTCCATGTCCTATGGAGGTGACCAGGATGCATGCTTAGGAATGAACAGCAGGTTGAAGAATCATGGGGCTGACAATGTGAGGGTCTACTTGCAATTAATTCACTTTTCCATGTGAATCAACATTTTTACTAAATATACAAGTAATACATATATTTTGTTTTTTAAGCCAAGAGCTGTATGTGGTGAGACATTTAATTTTGCCTGTTTTATTTAAATTATTATGGCTCATTCACTTAGCTTATGTGAATTATTGTAAAATTTCATACAACATTTTCCATAGTATTATTTCCAGATTTTTAAACAATTAGAAAATGTATCAGTTTCATTCTCCTCCCCATGATGTCCTCTGTGAACAACCCCTTCACTTTTTGTTCAAATCCCACCGCAGATGCTAGCTGAGCTATCACCCTGGTTGTACCTCCTGACATTTGCCTTAGAGCTCTGACAGTGTTTTCCAGGGTACCATTTAAATGTGAGTACCTTTGCTTGGCATGGCTGGTAGTATTCAGACCTTTTCCAAGGTAACATATGACAATTTCTGTGTAAACAGCGCAGAGATAACTGGAGCATGTCTGTCACCTAATAACAAGTGTGGTAAGGGAAAACAAATTGAGGTCGATGTCTGTTTTGACTTTATGCATGCCATGAGCCAGTCAAGCACTGTATATACATCTGTTATTCTCACTGGCATTCTTTGAGGTTGGTACCACATTAATCTTATCCCATTTTGCAGATGATGAAAGATATATCCAGAAATAATAATTTGTCCAATGGTCCCACTGACAGAGAGTAACCAAACCTAGTATCAATCCCAAGATTAACCCTATACCTGAGATGTGCTCATAACTACTGCATGCTTTATTGTCTTTACATTGTGTGGAGAAGTAATGTTCAGCTCTGTTTACAGGAAAGAAAATCAGAATCCAAATCCAGAAAAGAAATGGAAGTCTTTTGCTCATTTCAAAACAAAATAGTGCCAGTTCTGGCATTTCCTAGTCAGACTTCCTCAGGCAAATATATGACTTCTAATATGATAATTAGTGAGCCACTCATATATGAACTATTTAACTGAAAAAGGAAATCTAATAGTTCCTTCCCTCATTACTACACAGAAGATGCCTCACACAGGCAGCTTAATGGAGGAACAGCTTTTTTTAGCTCCCTGTTTGACTAGTGTCATGTATCCCAACAGAGAGAGACACTGTGGCAGGAGCAGGAGGTCCTTATCCAACACCCCCCCAGGTCCACAGTGAGGAAGCCAGAGGGAAACGACCTGCAAAGCTCACCTCACTGTGTTCCTTTCCCTTTGAATTCAGCCTGAGACCACACCAAAGGGTGATTGCCACCCACATTTAGGGTGGTCTTCCCTCCCTCAGTAAACCTCTCTAGGAAATCTCCTCAAAAGCCACACCCAGAGCGTTAAGTTCTCCGAGTTCATCCAAATCCTGTCAACGTGACAGTGACAGATAACCATCACAGCATGTTTGCATGTTTATCTAAATTTGAATTTCTGGGTTATTATTATTTCTGTGATTGTTGTTATTATGAGTAGTTGCATTTTATAAATGGGAGGCATATTACAGTTTCATTTCCCTCACCTTTCATGTGAATGAGTTGCACTGATTACTACTAAATGGTCTTTTTCTAAATTGCATTCCTTTGAAAATAATTATAATGCAAAAGCTGCAAACACATATTAGCTTTAAGCATCTCAGAGAGAAAAATATAATTTACAAAGTTCTCAACTTGGAAGAAAATTCTCAGATCAACTCTAATTACTTCATTTTTCAGATTAAGAAACCAAGGTTCCGAAAATTCTAGCTGGGGCACCTTACCATCCCATAGAGACACACAAATGCCAGTGGTTCCTCACTTAATGCTTGTGATTATCAGCAAGCAGTTTAAGAAAGCAGGGAGGCAGCTCATAGAACTAATGATATCATCAGACATCTTTAACTTCTCAACCAGGAACTTATCCATAGAACAAATCCCAAGATGCATCTCAAAAATGTTCACTTCTCATTTCTACCACTCTATCCTAAGCTATCATATTGTTCTTCTTAAAAGTTATATTTTTTATTTTTTTTAATTTTTTAACTTTATTTTCTTTTCTGCGTTGAATGTACTGACTGCATTGAGGTTTCTCACCCCATGTGGTTGCCCAATGCTGTGGGGTCAGAAGAAAGCATGGATTCCCCTGGAAAGACTGGAGTAAGATGGTTCTCAGCCGCCATGTGGGGCTGCTGGGATCGAAACCCGAGTTCCTTGCACAAGAGCAGTCGGTGCTCTTAACCTGATAGGCCATCTCTCTAGCCCCTCGAATTTTTTATACTTGGCTACATTAGTTATTCTCTTTCAACATGGGTTCCTAAACAACACAATACATTTTCTACCTAGCAATTGGAGCCTCTAAAAAAAACCCTAGAGTATAAAATTATGCCACCGTGCTAGTTAGGTTTGTAACTTGACACCAAATAGAATCATCTGGAAGACGTAAATTAATTTTTTTCCTATCTCAGAAATTTAAGTTTTCTACTCCGTCAGACTGGTCCTGTGGGCACATCTGTGAGGGATTTTCCTTTTTCACATATTTTGTTTTTATTGGGCTTTGTAAATTTCATTACGCAGTTTCTAATCAAATATTTAGATTCTCCTTCTACCCTCACCCCCACACCCCTCCAACAGGCCTTCACTGCACTCTGCCATCACACCCTAAAATCCCATTCGTCAAGCATTTTTACCAGCATGTCTTCAGTACAAGTTCATCCACTGGAGCTCTCATCCTACCTAGGATCTAGGGAACGTTCAGCTGTCCTTCACCCAAGCCGTTAATCAGCTTCCAGCAGTTCTCATGGCAGGCCCTGACAGACACCCATTTCCCTTGACTCACTCTGGCCCTTGTCTGACTGAGTTGGCACAAGTCTTGTGCTCAGAGTCACCACTGCCGCAACTTACATGAAGCAAGCTTCCAGTGACCTGAAAGACCCTGCTTCCTCATGTTTCATGCGACAAACACTCTGCTCTTACAAACTTTCTGCCACCCTTGATGGTGGACTGTAAGTTGTTATCCAACGAAATTTTTTCCTCCCCAAGTGTGGTTTTGGTCAGTGTTTTCATCACAGCAATGGAGAGGTAACTAGAACAGTCATTCCCTTGCTATCAAATATTCTAATGGAGTGCTTTGTGTATTGTAACAGAGCTTATATAATGCTTTCTTAAATAGACAAGAAAAGCACAATTAATGTCTTAGTTAACTAGGAGTTGACTATTCAACCTAGTAGTAAAAAGGGCCATTATTGACCTCAATGATCACAACATGTCTCATGATATTTTCATTAGTACAACAAACAATAAGGGAAAGGTTTGTTACTACTTCAATCTTTACAATTTAATTATAAGACAAATATTCTAACACACTTTTTGTTACCTATATTCGTATTACTGTCGCTCATTACTGGTCCCTTAAATGTGAAATCAGAACTGAATTCCAAACGTTCTGTATTATATTTACTTCTACATAAGAACTTAATCCCCCAACTGGAAGATGAACTCAAAACTCCATATTTACAGGGATGGAAGAAAGAGAATGCAAAGATATACAAGTGGAATGAGCTTAGCCCTCACCTAATGGGATGAGTAGACAGGCAGCCTGATAGGGACACATAACCATCAAAACAATGACTACTTGCAAAATGGGACCATGAGGCATTTAGGAAGAACTGATGGAGCATTGCCTATCTGAACAAGAGATCATCTAAACTGAGACCTGAATATTAAATAGAAGTTAATTGAGTCATCCAGGCAAAGAAAGAGTTGCGTAGGACATGGGAACAAGGGAGACACTTCCAACAGACAAGCAGCCTGGAGGGTTAAAGCGGAGCATGAGGCGACTTTCCCACAGTGCTTCAATATTTTCATACCCTTACCTTTGGAAACCTAGCCTTTCTTTATAAAAACCTTTAAACTGATTGAAAATTTATTACTAAGATGTCACCCAAGCGAAGACCTTTCTTAACAATCGTCTCTTACAGAGCAGTCAGTTACTTTCTGCCTCCTCCTTACACTAGCTTTCTTTCTAGTACTTACCACCACCAACACTGGCTTAGATAGGCAGTGTTCTCAGTTTAAAACTTCGTTCTTCTTCCACTGTACTCTAAGTACTGGTAGAACCAAGCAGAGTTATTTAGGGTGAGGTGAAGGGCTTCATTTTCCTTTTTTCTAGTGTTGCATTACAGTCACTCGGGGTCAGTACACATCCACCTCAATCAACAACCTCACAGGATAAATAAGCCTCTTTTCTACTAATAGACAAGGGTAGTCAGAAATATATCACCAAGAACTTATACTAATTCTTATACCCATTTTAAGCTAAGCATGAGATTTTATTCTTTATCTCCAAACTTTATGATTTTTACTGATTCTTTTTTCACATAAGCAACCTATATCAACCAAGGGAAAACTATGCTTATTTCGGGTTGTTCAGCTAGTCATGGTATTTCATGTCTATATTCATCCATATTTTTACTTAAGTGTATCTGTGTACTTCAAACTATTTTAAAAAAGAAAAATGTGAATTATCCAGACTTTTAGAACAGTGCACTATATTTTCATTCTTTTGGGTTCATGTAAATAGTCAATGTTGTGTAAACAACACAAATTAGATGTTGTAACTAAGACAAGGTAGGGGCTGCATTGTTTTGTTTTCATTTATTATTGTTTATTTCTTTGGTTTTTCAAAATATATTTGTGCCACAATGGAAAATTTTTCATATCCAAAGAATAAATAAGGCCAGTTTAATAAGTGCAATGACCTATGTCATACTGTTTGTGATACCAGTAACTGAGCAAATGCTTAGAGTTTCCTCACTAAATAAGGTGAAAATGCCACCTAGCCTCCTTCTGCAACTAGTGCAGACTGATAAAGTAGATTTGCAAACATCTCAAGTATTTAAAAGTACTATACTTCATAGAACATCATATTATCAGATCTTCCCTTTTGGCTCACACAGATAAATAGGATTTTCTTCTCAAATTTCTCAGAAACTGACAACAACATCTCTCTCCATTTTAGACACTATGCTTTTATAAGAAAGATTATGAAATACCTTACTTCCAGAGCTCTCTATCCCATTAGCTACCAAGCAACTCGGTACAAAGTAGCTTAATGCATCAGTGAGACAGGGAAAGGATTATTGGTGTAGAGGATTGTGCAATACAGTCTACAATTTCTTTATACTCAAAGGTTTCTATCATATTACTGAACGGGTTCATTTTGCAACTTAAAAAATTCAAAAATCACTTTATCAGAACAGAAATTGTCTCAAGGGGTTCTTTTATGTCCCCCCAAAGATACTAGAACCCTTTTTCTCTACATTTCTTTTTACAACATGGTATTTTCATAATTATTGTCTTTGAGGCACCAATATTTGTTCTGAATCCAGGGTGACCTCTACATCTATCCAGTGATAACTAAACAAATAAGTAAGCAGTAAAGAAATTCATCTATCAAGTGATAGTTTGATCTATAAAATAACACCCATATTGATTTTATGTGTTTCCAATGACTTGATTGATGTTGTTTTCATGAGACTTAATAAGTTTTGGCATCATGTATCACAATATGTTGTTAACATTTGGTCAAAATTAGAAACGAATTATCTTGCTTGTTTGTTTATTCCAGGGCTTAGTCCTCTGGATACCCTAGGTTAATTTTCAAGGTCAGTGAACTGAAGCATTCTTCTAACAGAGGCACAGGACGGGGGTTAAATATTCCCTCTCACATTCTCTCTTCCTCCTCCTGGCATTGAAATATTGATAAACTTTTTACTCCATGTCCTATGGAGGTGACCAGGATGCATGCTTAGGAATGAACAGCAGGTTGAAGAATCATGGGGCTGACAATGTGAGGGTCTACTTGCAATTAATTCACTTTTCCATGTGAATCAACATTTTTACTAAATATACAAGTAATACATATTTTGTAGCATCATTTTTAAGGCAAAAAGTCTAACCCCTTACCCACAATGCACTAACTATAGGTAGACACGAACAGTGGGAAATTTTCTATTTAGTTTTCAAAATTCTCTTTGGTGCTTTTTAAGGATGCATACTCCTTCTAAATCTTCCCATTTATCACTTAATGTTCATCCGGGGTGGTGCAAAGAAAGAATAATAGATTATCTGCATATCTTAATATAACTTTTGAATGCATATGCTAACTGGTGAACTGGTGCCAGGGTCTATAAAAGAGCAGCAGATTAACCAGGACAAGGATATTAGTGTTGGACTGAAAGCTAGACATGGTAGTGTATACATTTAATGCTACTAATTGGGAGGTAAAGGATGGGGGTTGTCCAGAGTTTGAGGCTAGCCTCAGCTAAATAATGCATTTGAGGCTTAGGCTGTATAACACCCTGTCCCAATAAAACAATAAGAATTTTGACCAATGACAACCCAATGTGTAAAGCTGAAAATAAAAGCAGCAGGTGAGTTCCAATTGAAATAGGAATAATAAAGGGAAAAGTGTGTGGCATCTGAATTTATACAAACTTAAATTCTTGCATTTGTTTACCACTTCACTTGGCCATATGACCAAGAACAGGTTACTTCATTTCTCTGTGATTCTGCCTTCTTAGTTCTATACAAAAAGCATAACAGAACCAACTCGAAATTTTAAAGGAGTAAATACACATAAAGCACTGAGAACACTGGCCCCTAAAAACAAACACTCAGAATTAGCTTCGAGAAATAGCAGCAGTGCACATTCACCAGGCTCTGAGCTTGGTGTTTCAAGTACATTACCTCATCACTCCTATAGGATCCTAGAAACAGGGTTAAATGAGAAGGTAAGAACAATACTTTATCATCCGTACACTAGAAATACAAATGAAAAAAAGTGTTTCATCTTGCCCAAGGCCATAGAATTTTTAGGATAATTGATCCTGGATTCTCACCCAGGGCTTCAAATGACTCTGTGGTTTAAAGTATGGTTTAGGACTGCCATCAGCTTAGTCAGACTCAAGACAGTTAGAATGGAGTCCTAAGAGTCTACCAGTTGGACACATTCCCAGGTAGATCTCTGACCATGGTTCTTTGATACATTGTGATTTACATGGGAAATTCACATCCTGTCGTTTTTTCCAGACACAGTTAACCTCAATTTAAACTCACAAAGTGTATACAAAGCAATGAAGCAGGCTGCAGGAAAATACCAAGATAATCCTGTGGCAGGTGAGAAAATTGCTCCAATGTTGGGGAGACCAGTAGGGCACAATGTGGGGATGGGACTGCAGCAAAATTCTGCCTTCTCTCCTTCCTGGATGTGTCTGCTTGCACATGATTGATTTTTGTCTTACACTTGATGGATTGATGCATAAATTTAATTATGTCATGTGTTGTCCCATCAATACTGCTCTGCAGATATTTTACATTCAGCCTGGGTGCCAGATTGAATTAAATGGTTTATTTAAACCCTATAAAGCAGGAAAATATCTTTCCCTGGTTGGTATTTTTTTACATATTGGTTACTAAGAGTCTGTAAGCTAAAGCAGGTTGTAAAGTTCATTTGCTAGTAAGTAAGCTGATTTGACTTTATGGGCATTAATTTTTTATGGCGCTAGAGCAGAATTACTGATGTTGCTCCTAACTTAGACACATTTGTAGTGACTGGGAACAAAAGAACCTTCATTTGGGAGTCAATTTTCTGACCATCCCCAAGAGGAAAAAAACTAATATACAAGGGTCTAGGACCCGTAATAATACCCAACCCTAAGTATTGATAACAAGGAGGAGCCACATGGAAAAATGCTGCTATTGTTCTAACACATTGTGGGAAAATTCAGTTAAGTGAGGTATGAATGGGCTATCAATCCAACCAGTGCAGCCTAGTAGGTAACTGGGAGTCATGGAACCTCCCTGCCCACGCCCATGCGGTGGGATGTGGTGACAAAGTCTGGGATTTGGCCCTGGGAAATGAAGTCACACTGCCTATAAAACCCAGCCATTTTTTAATAAAGTCTCTCTCTGTGTATTTGGATCCTTACCATGCATCTGTGTGCTGTACTTTCCACACATTTTTCTACATGGCCATTGGATAAATGGGGAGAACACATCATAGGTTTCAAATAATACTGGACTGGAAGGCACTTGAAGGTATAAGCAAAGGCACGGTCTCAGCCAAGGAATCCCCAAAGCCATGACCTCACCACCTTTTGTGTGCTACTGTGCTTCTACCTGTGCAGCTTCCTGCACTGAGAAAAGATGAGACCACATGAAAGACCTTCTTTCTCAGACCTCAGTCTGAGAACAAATAATTTCAGGGAATAAGTGTGAAGATGGAAATGAGGACAAGAGTAAGCCACTGGATTAGACTTGGCAGTATGGGAAGGCATCTCTGAATGAGGTCATATGCTAGCAACTACACCTCTGCCTCACTTCGCCAAGAAGAGATACTTAAGGTCTGAGGCACTTTCTATGGTGATGCTGTTTGTGTAAAAGCTGTTGCTCCATTCAATGAGGAGAGTATACCATATTTTTTAAATGGCACTTCATACATTAACTTATTTTGAACTTCACTGTATCTTTTATTTTCTGCATTCATTTATTTATTGACTGTTTTGAGTTTCCCAGGTAACATGTCAGGACTGGGAAAATAACAGCTCAATTTTATGGAGCATTTGCTAAGTAAAACATAGTACACAGTACTTTACATGGCTTGATAAACTGTTGGGCAGAAATCATCTCCATATCACCAATAAGGCATGACACCAAATGAGCTACAAAATACTCAGGTTAACATCCCTGTTCAGTGTTAGAGACAGGACAAAGAACATGTCTTCTAACCCTGATTCAAATTTTCCTGATATGTATAATCTTTAATGAAATTCTTTTTCTTCCTTGGAGACAAAACAGATCGTCTACATACTAGGATAAATATAGCTCTACCTCATTACTAACTGAATCTTAGAAAGCTAAAGAACTTAACCCCCTGCGTTCAAACAAATAAATTAGTATTAGCCTCATTTATAAATGAAGCTTTCACCAACAGAGTTCAATCAGCTCTGGAAACAGGCTGGTAACTTTATAGTACAAACCAGATGTCTGAGTAGATGCTCCCTGTAATCAGGGCTGTCAGCAGGGCTGGAGAGGCAGGCAAGGCCCTGCATGGCATCCTTTATGTTCACCTCTCCATGAGACCATCTGCTCTGTTGTCTCACCTCCTCATCCCCCTCCCCATGCCTCACTCTGGTCTCATCCAGGCATGTTCCTACTGTCTCATACAGCAACCCTATAGCAGCCCTCTCTGTTGTCTGCCTTCTCACAGTAAGCCTCCTGGCATACCTGCTGTCCGCCAAAATGGTTGTCAATTTTTACAAACTAGATTAAAAGTCCCTGCAGCTTAGTTCAATAAGGTATTTTTTTTCTATGAAGAAAAGTTCTCACAAGGTAGCCAAGGATGGCCTTGAATTCACAAATCTCCTGACTCAGCCTCCAAAATACTGGCATTAAAGTATGTACCACCACACCTGGCTGCATTGTAGTATCTTAAACTAACCTCCTTTATCCAGAAGAGATATATAACTCATGCCTAATGAGTCCTAAAATCTAACTAGACCCCAGATTTCATGCTTTGTGTAAAATGTTCTTTATACTCGATCATGCTGCTTTTTAAATCTTAACATTGGGGCCAGAGAGATGGCCCAGCAGGTGAAGGTGCTTCACCCCAGGCCTGACAACCAACCTAAATTCATTCTGCCAAACCCACATTATGGGAGGGCAGAACCAACGCCCACAAGTTGTCCTCTGAGCACACATGCATGTATACATACATGCACACAAATAGATTAAGAAAGGGGCTGGAGAGACGGATCAGCAGTTAAGAGTGCCGACTGCTCTTGCAGAGAACCCGGGTTCGATTCCCAGCACCCACATGGTGGCTAAGAACCATCTTTAACTCCAGTTCCAGGGGAATCTGACGCCCTCTTCTGACTTCCACAGCATTGCACAACATGGGTGCACCAACCTACATGCAGACAGTACATTCATACACATAAAAAATAATAAATTAAAAAATAATTAAATAAATAATATTAACATAAAAGAAAATATAGTAATGTACAGATTAATAGAAGATATACTACATACAATAGGAAGGAAGGCTTAGCTTCTTGACTCAGAGTCCCACACAGCCAGCCACTCTCCCTCCTATGATGGAAAGCAACTCTAAACATACTCTTCATGACTCTGAGTTTCATCTATGTGCTCCTGACTGATGGATCCAAAAGGACTTTCCTGGGCTTCTGTCATCATTGAACATACATAGATGTGACTCTGACCAAGAATGAGCTAGAGATCAGGATTATTTTCTCTACATCATCTGATACATTTCAAAAATAACCAGTGATTATTTTAAAGTACTCTAAAATCATCAATTTACGTTTGACATGATTAGCATAATTAGCATCATTTTCACTTTAAAAGTGACAAAATTGTGACACAAAGTAAAGAGGATCACACAACTAGCTGGTAGAGGGGAAGAAAGGAAATTCAGCTTAAAGTATTCTCAGCCTGACATGCATGAAGCCAAGGTTTTTTGCCCACTATGGGGAAAGAGGAAAAATTATAATAAAATTAAAAGATTTATTGGGCACTGACTTTAAGACAAGACAAGCCTTAGCTCATTTAATCCTCACAATGCCCTAAAAGTTAAATATTATTGTTATTATCTTTATTATATGCATGAGATTTGAAAACAGGTAATCTGGGCTTTTAGTTCCACTTAACCACTCTAATGTGCTTCTGATGACACACTTTCCTAGCAGCATGAGAGTAGATGGTAAGCACAGATCTCCATCCTAACTCCTAACTAGTCCCCTTAACTCTTTTGTTTTTCTCAAATGCAAACCTAGTCATATCCCTCTTTACTGTCCCATGGTTACCATACCCACACCTTAGCTCATGCTATGCTTCCTGCATGAATATGTTCCTCCCTCCTGTCTCGGGAAGAATTTTTGCTTCCTGGTGTCTCCAACTCCATGAGAGTGTTACTTTATTGACAAAGGATACCTTAAAGTTTCTGATTAATAGCCTGCAAACTAGGAAGTTATCTTGAATAACTTGGATGAACCTAGTGTGATCACATGAGCATTTACAAACAGAGCATACAAGGAAGTCAGGGAGATGTGACCAAGAAAAAAAATCAGAGAGGTCTAAAAAAAAAAAGTTAATTCACTGTTGTTAGTTCAATGATGAAGGGAGGTGTGTCCAGGAATAACCAGGCTAAAGAAACAAATTCAAGATAATTAAGGTTTCCACCTCCTCTATTATTACTTTGTATTTGGAAACCTCAAGATCCTTTTTCTTAGTTATCCATAAATATGTGATAACCTGCCAGGCATGGATTTGCTTATAATCCCATCAATCAGGAGAAAGAGGCAGAATTGTGAGTTCCAGGCCAGCTTGCACTACTCAGTGAGATACCACCTAAAAAAGAAAATATGCATGTACATATATGTGTATATGTGTATTATAGGTCATTATGAACTATAGTCAAGCCATTGTGTAGAATGCTGCAACTTACTCTATCTCCCTGTATTTGAGTACCCTTTCTCCAGCACCCTTCTCCCTTCCTGACCTCTAGTAATCATTATCACACTATCCCATTAACTTTTGTTCCTTAACATCCACATGTGGAAGAGAATGTCTATTTGCCTTTCATATCTAACTTCACTTATCATAATGACCTCCAGTTCTACACATTTTGCTACAAATAACAGGTTTCTTTTTACAGCTAGATAATATTTATTACATATATATATCAAATTTTCTTATTAAATAATCCACTGATTGGCATCATGGATCCATATCTTAGCTATTATGAACAATGGGGCAATAAACCTGGGCATGCTAGTGTCTTTCTGATATATACCTATATTGAAATATATCATAATCACATCCTATAAATGTATATAATTGCTATTTCACAAAAATTTTAATACTTATTAAATTAATCATAAAAATATTAAAAGGAATGGAATTCTGTCAGCACCTACTGAACTTGGAAACAGACCCTGAACCTCAGATGGTACTGAAGGCTTGCTAACACCTTGATTTTAGTTGAGTGAGATCCTAAATAAAACATTGTTATGTCATGCTGTGGTTCAGAATCTCTGAGTTAATAAATCAGTGTTGTTATAATGCCCTAAATTCCTCATTTGTTATCTCATCAAGGCTGGGCAAGGTGGAATAATACCTTAATCCCAACAATCAAGAGGCAAAACCAGGCAGATAGCCATGAAGTTGAGGCTAGCCTGTCTACAGAGTAAATTCCAGGCCCGTGAAAGCTACGTAGGGGAAACCTGTCTCAAAGAGAGAAAGGGAAAAAAGGAGATGGAAGAAGAGTAAGAGGAAAAGGAAGAGAAGAAGAATTAACACTAACAGACTCTTCTTTCAGTAAGCTTTTCCCCTTTCAAGATCTACCTGAGATTAAAAATAAATAACAGATGTCTCAACTTCAAGACAAAAGTTAAAAATTAAGCAGTCATGTGCAATGTTCCTGAGATCTCTCTTTCTATTCTCCAATTAAATAAAAACTTTTAAGTAGTAAAACCTGGATAGTAAACTTAAAAGAAACTCTAAAGGAGAAAAGACCACTACATGAAGGAGCATATTTTTACATGCAAATTAAGCAACTTCTAAGATGAGGAGCCTTAAACAAAGAAGATCCAAGGGGGTGCTGCTTTGCTCTTTGTGTGGACTCTGGTGTTTAATCAAATCTGGTTCTGTGCATGTTGTTTACTTGTGAGATGCAAGCTGTTAGAAAAACAAAAGCATTTCTGCAATCCAAAATCCTGTAAATCCTACTACCTTCTCCTGAAATATATCCAGCTTGGAGCCCTGGACTACATGGGCTGCTCAGACTGCCCTCAGATCTGTCACAGCAGGCAGCCCAGGCACTGTGGGAAGGACACAGTCTGTTCTGCTGGAGCTAGCCACTGTCACAGATCCCCACACTCCCTTCTGGGGAAGACCTTTGTAAAAGAAGCCTTTGCTTCCTTCCCTTCTCTAGCATTTGTTCCCTACCATGAAAGTCCTCCACGCCACGTCTACTCTCAGGAGCAGTTACTGTACTCCTGGAGCTGAGTCAAAGAACCACTCTGTCATCTACAAGACAAAAACCAAATCAGAAAAACTAGCCTACAGAGGGAATCCTCTCCCCCACAAATGTGTTCTCAACAAATCATCACTTAGAGAGACAGTTACATGCCACGGGTCATAAACAAGAGAGTAAGGTCAATCTGATTAATTCTCACAGCCCACCAGAAAAAAAGATCAAGTTGAAATCATTTCTTTGCCATGTGAAGTCATGATAGCTTGGTCTCTTCAAGAGGAAGAATGTTTGCCAAACTATTTCAAATTGGATTCTGAATGAATGAGCTAGCAAAGAATAAACTAGAGTCAACTAATCCAATAAGCCTGTTTTGTTCCTTGACAGAGCCATGAAAATATGCCCATTCCGGGCCCCAAGAGAAATCTCATTCAAAGGTAGGTATCAAGATTGCAAATCTCTGCTGGGGTCACAAAACAATTAAGTCCTGGTTTCAACTATTGGTAAGGGCCCTGCCTTCTGTTAGGGTGCACCTGTCCTCCCTATGCCAAAGGCACACTTGCTCTCACCTCTTAGTGAGGAGCTGTGCTATTCCTATCTGAAATGGCAAAATATTGCACCTGGAATATCAGTAATTCCACTGAAGATAAGATCCTGAATGTAACTCAGAACCATCTGAGCTTATCTATGCTTCTTTTTGCTTCTGTCTGTTGTCCACTCCGCATGACCCAGAACCCATTCAAGAAAGAGAATGCTGAGGTGGGTGCATGTGAGGTGGCAGTTTCCTGATGAGGATGACCCCAACTGAAATCTGTAAGCAATAAGAGGTCACCACTCTAAATGGCTTTGCCTTCTCCCACCCCACTAGGCACTAAAGAAAGAGGAGAGGAGGGGCTGTGAGGTCTGACTCTGCTGAATTGCATCTAGCAGGGATTTTCTGTGCAGTCTCTTTTGGGAAATTACTGTGAGGAAATCCCTGATGAAGTGTCATAATAGTGGTATTACACAAGGAAGGTTGATTAAAAGCTGTGGTGGCTCCTACCACTCAAGTAACAGTTCCAAGCGAAATAATGCTTTCATCTGTGTTTTACCTTTGCTGAAACACTTTGACATTTCTCTAGAGCTCCAGGCCCTTGTCTATACAAAGAGTAGAGGGGCAGATCATGCTGTGATTTCCAACTGTCAGGTCTGTGGGGCAGTGGACACGGTGGCCTGTGAAGCAACCCTGCAGAGGGACCACTACAAGTCCTACATGAGGATGCTTCTTTCAAGGGCTTAGCATCTCTAGGAGAAAGACCCAAGCTGAAAGTGGATTCTCACTGAGATTGATTGGGATACAACACCCATGCTATAAGGATTCACAGGCCTGGAAATAGCTTTCTTGTATCCTTAATGCACCAGAAACCTGTTTTCTCTCACAGTTTATATTCTGGACAAGGGCCTGCAGGTCTGCAAAAGCATACCTAATAGAAAAGGAGAGACATTCATGGCCAGAGCCAGGGGAAGGAATGAGAACCAAGGAGTTAGAGAAACTGATGTGGCTCCAAAATGAGATCAAGAAACACGATCTACATTTAACTCGGGCACTTAGTATTTATCCAATTATGGAATAACTATTACATGCCTACTCTATATCAGATCTTTACTGATAGTGTTCATTACTACAAGTCAGTAGACAAAAGATCTGAGAGATTTCAAACTGAAAAAAAAAATCCCTAATTCAAGCTTCTACAAATATATTCAGTCTTTCTGTAGGAAAATTAGTTTTCTGTAACCTAGGAGGAAATTAATCTAAATGACAATGGAATAAAATTAACATTCACAAAATAAGGACTTGAATTTTAAGTTTCTCACTAGCATCCCCTGTGCTTTAAACATAATGGTGTTACAGCTGATACGAACTCATAAACACATCTCTCAAAGAACTGTCTACTCTATAAAATCAATAATGCATACTCAATAAAATAATATTAACTACATAAAACAAATTAGATATTTCCCTGTGGGACATTTAGCAATGTTGAGAATAATTAATTATCACATTCAGTTGTATGAACTACTTTACAAGCTCCTACACTATACAGTGAAAGGGTCTCTGCTGTGACTTCTGCACAGCACTGTAGAGTTTCCCAGGAGAAACAAGAAGCAAGGACTACAGCTAGATTCTTAAGAGATTCACACTGGCAGCATGGATTTCACAAGATGCCTGTGGGACAGCAATCCTGAACTTAGACATATCTTGAGAATATGCAGGCTACCCATCTGTTAGCACACCAGGAGTGATGTCACGTGATATAGCTGCTGCCGACCCCAAACCTATATAAGCTGCCTGTTACAATAGAATAAACAGATTTTCACAGATTTGCACCATTTGACATGGTCCCAGGCTGTTATTGCACGGGTTCCCTCTTCAGCCCACCCACGAGGGACCAACAGCCCCACAGATGCCCTCCTATTGACCAAAGATCATTACTGTTCTTGTTTAATTACATGTATTGTTCTCTCAAAAAAAAAAACTGTCATGCTTTCTACCCCTGAATATTGGTAATGGATTTCATGCTTAAATTTTGAAGCATGCTGCCTCTTAACAACCTATAGGTGCACAGGTTTTCTGATTTCAATATTTTAATAAGAAAAAATTTCTGTCCTCTTGCCCATCCCCCTCGCTGAGCTCTAAATCTACCAATCCTCCTGCCTCAGCTTCCTGAGTGCTGAGAACACAGCTAGACTACTGTGCTGGGCTTCCTATCTCTTCTTCAAGGCAAAAGCATCAGTCTCCACCAAAGCCCTTCCGTGCCTCCACCAAAGTCCTGGTTCACACTCTCCTACTGCAGTATTCTCAGATCACCTCTCTTCCTGTTCCTGTCTTCCCAATCAGTTCTTCCATGTCCTTCAGAACACTTCCGGTGACCTTGTTCTTGAGACTACATCTCAAATGTATGACCATTCAAAAATTTGGTTCACATAAAGTATAGGGAAAATCATTAGGCTTTCCATCTGTGGACAGCTCAAAGACCACTGTCATTCCAACTAATGACACTGTGATTCAGAATGTAATCTTTAAGAATTCCATGGCAGGGAAGGAGAAAGCAGAGACAATGCTTTCTCAAGTTTCCCTCTATCTGGAAGTGGCATGCATTTTACCACACACACACACACACACACACACACACACACACACATACACACATGCTAAGCTAGAACCAGTCACATACCCCATCTTCTACCACAGGGCCTGGGAGTGCAGCTTCCCAAATGTGCCAGAGGAATAGGAAAACTAGAAGATACAGAGGGCGCCAGAGCATCTCCCAAAATCCCCCAGTAAGTCACATCTTGTGCCAAGAGATAGGAATACCAAAGGGACAGAGTTGAGAGTGGCTCTGTCCTCTCTGAATCGCCACACCCACCTTCAGGATTGTAAAGCTCTGGGACTGAAGCTCTGCTGCTGTACACTAGAATCAACTTTGAAAGAATTTATTGATAGACTTATTCCAAAAACTGACAAGAAAACGTCACATCTGACCAAGTTCTGTCTCTTCTGTAAGCTTTTGCAGAATTGTTGAATGGCAGAGAAGATGAAATTTACAAGAAAAATAAATGTGGCAGGAATGTCAGAATTCCTTGTGGCTGTCTCAATCAACTATATGTAAACGATATATAGTTGTTTTGTCCTCTCAGACAGAGCAGAACTGGCAGTAATGGAAAGGCCTTACTGAGGTGAAAACAAAGTGGCAGAACCTGGAAATAAATAGGGTTAGAATACAATGTGACCCAATGGCATATTTCTCCTAAGCTCCTAAGCTGCCTCATGTACGAAGCTCGCAGCTAAGACAGTTATGGACATTAACAGATGGAGAAAGTGATGCCTGAAAAGGTTCAGCTTCTTGGGTATGGTCACATAGCCATGCAAAGAAAGCCAGAGCAAGCACCTGCAAGGTTGCAGGCTTAGAGCCGCTCCTATTAAATTAGATGATGTTCATTCTTCACTGACAGCTTTGAGGGAAAATGGATCAATAAGCACTTCCCTTTGGGTCACTTTCCTACTGTGTCGGATTTATATCTGCAAATGTTTAAAGAGTTCCCATTTACCTGGGGTTTTATGACTTTGTTATAATTGCCAGAGCTGAGAGAAAGCTGCCTTCCGTCTGGCTTCACTTCCTGCGGGGAGCAGTCCAAAAACCATGTCATCTCCATCATAGGACAGAAATGCTTTGAAGGAAAACAAACGCTGCTTTTTTCCCTTAAAAAGAAACTGTTGGATTGCCTAGAAAAGTCAGACAGTGACTTGCAAAAAATCTTTTCTTTTAGATTGTCTGGCTACTAGCAAAAGAGGATAGATGACCACAATGGTTTTTCCGAGTGGCTCTCCAAGTAGCATGAAAGATTAGAAAATGATTCCAGTCTTCTAACACCATGGTCAAGGGGTCTTTTCAGTGGAGATTTCTGATTTTTTAAAGGTGGAAACCTATGCTCACATCATTTTGGTACAATGTACAATATCTATGTTGTGTACCATGAACAGGAAAGTATGTGGGACCAAGGCTGGCTCTCTCCTTATTACAGCCTCACCTTAGGGCACAGAGGAGTTCAGATGCTCTCTCATAAGCCAACACTCTCATTCCAACTCATACATAAATCTGCAAGTATACTTATGTGCAAATATACAGACATATTTGTAAACATGTATATGCATCAGTATCTCTGTACACATAAATATTTCATGTTAATTAACTGTGGAAATCAATATGCACTTTTTTTGCCTTTTTCTTGTTTTTTTCTACTATACCATCCTTCAGACTGTAACTGGCTGCTAAATAACACACACACACACACACACACACACACATACACACACGCACACACACACAAAGGCTAAGAAGAGACAAAGGAAAAAGAAGAGAGCACAAGAAAAAGAATCTTGGCTTGCAATTTATCAAGTTAGGGATATCGGGATATTGACAATTTCATAACAAAAAATCAAAAGTCTTTGTTTTGTATTATGCTTCTCATGTTGTGTGTGTGTGTGTATGTGTGCATGTGTGCAAGCATGTGTGTGTGAGAGAGGTAGAGAAAGGTTGTGGGAAATATTACTAAGTCAAACAAGGCAAAAGTGTCCTGAATTCAAGCAAGTGTGAATAGTATACTACTGAATCAACTCTTAGGACCTCTCTCCACAGGAAAGGACAGCTCTATTTTTAATTTACTTTATTTTATTTGTGTGTGTGGTGGTGGTAGTGGTGGTAGTGGTGGTGTGTGTGTGTGTGTGTGTGTGTGTGTGTGTGTGTTGGATGGGCACTCACAGGCCAGAAGGGAGTGTCAGATCTCCTGAAGATGTCGTTTCAGGCATTTGTGAACCACCCGAGATGGGTACTGGGAACTGAACTCCAGTCTTCTGATATAGCCATAAGTGCTCTTAACAAATGAGTCATCTCTCTAGACCAGCAGCTTTAATTAATGATTGCCATTAATTTGCTTCATTATTTTTGAAAGCCTGGTTTTTGAGTAAACAACAATTAACAACTTTCTTTATACTACTAATTTATTTCAGAAAGTCTTCCTTTATAAGGCAGAGAAAAGTAGACTCTATATGTTCCTGGCAAAAGAAAACATAATTTAGACTATGTAAAAATATGAATGAGGGTTAACCATACTCTCAAAAGTATAAGAAGTAAAAGAATGAGAAGGCACATAGCAAACACATACTCTATGCCAAGCATTCTACATGTTTTATATAAAGATAAATATATAAACAAAGGTATCTCCATCTTAAAAATATTAATTAACAGGGGGTGGTGATACCTGAAGAAAGAAATATGGTTTTAAGTATTTGTCCCAAATTATTATACAGCGGAAAACAGGCTGAAGCACAAAATTGTGTGAGTCCAACAGTTCAAGATTCACAAAGTGTCACTTGGAGCTGGAAATTTCTTTTTCTGTTTCTACTATCAGTATTCTTTTTCTTTCTTTCTTTCTTTAATTTTTTTTGGTCTTTTTGAGACAGGTCTCCCTGTCTTTTTTCTTTCTTTTAAGTTTTATGAGATAGAATAGGTACCCATAAACCTTCCTGAAGACATGAGGCATTATAACTATGTGGTTGACAATGAAGATATTTAAGCTCCTCTTAAGTATGATTACATCCCTTCACTGTGTCAGTTTCAACATATTTTAATATTTTATCTATTACTTTTATTTTATATTTATAATGTTATTGCCTGCATATATGTAAGTGCACCTGTATTGCACAAAGCCTGCAGAGGCTGGAAGAGGGCATCAGATACCACTGGTAAAATTCAAAGAATAAGTAGCTGTGAGGTTCCCAGCCCTAATGACACATCTACAATGCAATGTCTAAACCCAAGGCTCGGAGACTATCTCAGAAGAGGAACTGGAAATAATGTAAGAGCCAGAAGGACAGGACAACTGTTGCTAGTTAGTGCAATCAGGACACAGTAGGGAAGCTTCACCCATGAAGTCTTCACAGTATGTTAATCTACCAAGAGCTGCATAGTGACAAAACCAGTTGATGTGCCAAGGTGGATGGGAGAATGTCATGGATCCCACCTCAAGATGAAGGATGATAGGCAATCAATAAATGCTGAGGGAGGAAAAATCTGTTTTCTCCAGGGAACTAGCTCCCTGAGAGGTTATCTGATCCCAAGTGGATAGTCCTAAACACAGATACACCTGAACACCACTAAATGGACTAAGTGCAGATATAGATGTAGAGATATATAGAGATATATCACACATGTGTGTATGAAAATAGTATCAAAGAAGAGGACAAGAAATTGAGAAGGAATCAGGGTCATGGGGGGAGTTGGTGAGGGACTGGGAGAAATGGAAATAATGCAAAGGTAATACTCATATATGAAATCTCCCCCCAAATTTTAATGTGGCGTTACACATGAGAAAGCAATAAAAGATCAAAGGAAGGGAGGCAGGAAAACATTCCGCTGGGACAAGGCTGTGAGTGGTCTACTACAGCAAGAGTAACAATTAAATGTGTGAGCTGCTGGGGGGCAGGAGGAAGACCTGGAGAAGTCTTAGAGAGAAATTACCATAAAATAACAAAAATAGCAGGGGCCACCTAATACAGAATTAATTTGCTGGCCTGGAGGACTGATGTTATGATATGCATCCGTGTTCTGTGTGTGAGTTTACTGATGCCATTCAGCTTCCCAGCTCTACAGTTCTTCCAAATGTTGAATGAGCAAGACAAATATACAGGCAATAAAAACATTACCCACTAGAGATTAGGTCTTGCTTTTGCTTTGTTTATTGAAATAGGATCACTTTGGGTAGTCAAGGTTGACTTTAGACTTCCTAGGAGTCCCAAAGCAGTCTCAGACTCATGATCCTCCTTGCTCACTCTCCTGAGTGCTGGGATTATAGATGTGCCTCACCATGCCTGACTTGGATTAGCTCTTATCTAAACCCCTTAGAACACCATGGTCAGAAGTAATATGAACCTCAGCAGTTGTGCTGTTACAATACTATATAAGAGGGAAAGAACAATTTTAGTGTAAGATGTACATTCCCCTTCCTCTTTGGAGAGAAAAGAAGAGATCAGAGGAAGTTAGTAGAAGGGTTAAGGGGCACAGTGGGTGGCCATCCACTGGGTAGTCGATGCATTCTTATAAAAGATTTCTCTTCCTTCTAAAGACTGAGAAGCATTTTTTATAACCAAGATATGAATGAGCCCCTTTAACCAACTGTTCAAATATCCACCATTTAGCTGTGAAATGTAGCAACGCTGCAGGATTCCCATGGCAGGAAATAAAATATTACCACTTTGAGCAGCATACAGTGCCATGGGCCTCATGATCTAGTACTCAATAAATATTAATTGATGATGCTGACGCAGACTCACACGGACCAGTGGGAGCTCTACCGTTCTCCTATTTACCCTACCCCCTACACACACACACTCACACCTAGGCACACATCTTCCTAGAAATGCAGACTTTTTCTTCACTCAAAATCCATTCCCATGGGAAACTTTGCAGCCCACTTCCATTAGAAACTCTTTTGAAGGGTATTTTAGATGGAAAGTTTCTCCAACTTTAAAACACCTATTTATCTAATCATTCATCTGTCTGTCTGTCTGTCTGTCTGTCTGCCAAATGCATGAAATGCATGTGAGCACACACACATACTTTACATTTGCAATGCACTAACATGCTTTGGAACAGAAGAAAATGTACTAAGGATGTAACTATTTCTGCATAGGCCAGAGGATGTGTTGGTCACATGAATTAAACTGACAACAAAATGTTTGGAAAATAATACCGCCAAGTAAATTTTCTCTGTATAATCAGTTTTTCCATTCCACTTAAACTGCTGGCTTGCAGCAGGGAAGATAATTGGAGGGGTAGCTGGTGGAGTCTGGTGCACATCCATCTGCTATCAAAACTCAGCACGTGCTGAATGTGATGGTACAAGCCTTTAATCCCAATACTCTGGAGGCAGAAACAGGTAGATCTCTGTAAGATCAAGACCAGCATGCCTGGTCTTCATAGTGAGTTCATACTCTTAGAAACTGTGATATGCTGCCTTGTCTTGTCCCTGTTTAGATTAGTAATAGATACGGGATCTATACTGTGTCTCCCCAAACTGACACCAGAGAGAAAACAATAACTACTTCACTGAAACAGATTCTGTGAACTTTCTTTTTTTTACCATTTTCTATTGTAGTTGACAAATGCCTAAATATTTCTGTTAACAGGAGAGGTAAGTCTTAAGACTGAATCCCAAGTCTGTTATTGTCTCTGTGACCTTCGGGATGTGACTGAACTTCTCTGAGTCATCCTTCAAAATGAGAGCAATATTTTTTTTGTTGTGAAGATAATAAATAATTTGTAAGTTTCTTGAATATTAAAATCATAATAAATGTTGGGAGCAGAGAGAAACTGTAAAAGAAAGGCAGTGTTTACATCTTCAGTTAAAAAAGCAGAAGTTATTAAAATTCATCTTTTGAAGTTATAACCCTTGCTACCACAAAGTTCAAATTTATTTAAAAATAAGTCAATATAATACCATTTGAATGAGCCCTGTTCTGTTGGGACAGATGTCTTTATGGGAAGGGGAAATCTGGTGACAGTGGTATATCATGAAGGAAGACTAGGGAGACATGGGGAGACCATGGCCATTGACAAGCCTACAAGAAGAGCCTGCAACAGACTTTCCCTCATAGCTCTTGGAAGGAAGTTTTGTCTCCCACACTGTCAACTAACACATTTATGCTGCTTAAGTCCCACAGTTTGCAGTGCTTTGTCACAGCAGCCCTGCTAAACAAAGGCATGAGGTGAGGTGGAGGCAAGGCTGACAAGCTGGGTGCACAGGTGGCTGTGGGAAGGCCTTGGCAGGAGCTGCAAATGTCTCTCACTGACAAACTATAATGATATTCCTAGAACAACCCAAAGGTATACAATCACTTGCCTGATCTGCTAAGGCCAAATGTGTTCTAGAATTTAACATTTTTCATATTTTGGGAAGGTATCTTAGTGCATATGGCCTCCATTATCCAGAACCCCCAGTGACATATGTAGATACATCTTATAATCAGCACATTAATGGTTCTATAAGCTGATATGTGAATGTTACGATAGTGAAGTGAATGCAAACAACACATGATCCTAAATTATGTCAGCGAACTTTTCCTCTAAATGGCTTATGGTAAACCTTCAGGCTTTAAACCTTTTGAGAATTTAGAATCACTGGCAGTGGGCTATGAGCCTACAGGTCAGTTTCTCCATATTCCCAATTTCCTGCTTCCCCGACCTGCACTGCTCTTCTGTCTTTGGCCACATCTGAGATTCCCAGCCTCACTCAGCAGCGATCTGAAGCTTGCCTGCAAAGCTTATGCAGCAAGTACATACTACCACCCCCACACATGCACAATCTCATCTGCATACATATCTGTATTTTGGCAACTCTCATGTCCACTGTGTGCACTACCACCCATTTTTCAGGTTCTTGGGGAGAAGCATCCCTTTCTTTACTTAACACTAAGGGGTACTTGCTAGTAAAGAAACAGGTGTGCTAGAAGTTTCTAATATTAAGTATTCATAAATGGAAAATTAGTGTTTCTAGGGGTGCCGTTAAAATTCTAATCTCGCATTATAATTTGGATCTTTACAGTCCCCCCAAAGACCCATATTTAAAAGCTTAGTTCCTAGCATGGAATTTTTTAGAGTAATGAAAACTTTTAAGAGGTGGCATCCAGTGGATGGTAGTCATAGGTGGTATGCCCTTGAAGAGTAAGTAGACATTTTGCCTCCCCCTTCTCTATGCCCCCATCTCTTGCCATGAGATGAAAAACTTTCCTACTAATTTTCTGCCAAGCCAAAGGCCAAAATAAAATAAACTACCATGACCAGAAAATAAAAGCTCTAAACCTTTTTGATTTATAAGTTGTAAGTTAGTGATTGTCTTGACTATTGTTATAGTAATAGAAGGCTGACTAATACATTTAATATTTCCAGTAAGAAAACTTCCACACTTACACAAATAGATAACTTTGCATTTTGGAGAAAAGTACTTTATTGTTGGTACATTGTCAGTAGTATGTTAGATGTAGTTATATTTGTTGCAATAATTAAGAAATAGTATTCCTTTCTGTTAATTTACAGAGTCAAAATGTGCATTTTCATCAAAATTATTCTAGTTGTTTTAAACTACTGATGTAGGCTTTATTATTCGATTACAAGCCAATATATTTCACTATTCCTAAAGTAAATGCCTCATAATCCCACAAAAATTTTCCCTACTTCAAGGGAGAAGAGGCTAGAATTGGTGAGGCATGATGGCTTTTGCTTCTCCTTACTATACTGTTCAAAAACATTGAGATTCCTTTCTTAAGGGAGGTCACTGAACCTTATACATCTCTGTATTCTCAGTGGCCATTTAATAAATGTCAATTTCCTGAATGAATGAGTGTTTTAAAAATCAAAGACTTATAAAAATATAAGAGGTTTAGCTTCTAATCTACTCCAGCCATCACAATGATTTACGAGAGTTAAGATTATTGTATTAAAATACAGGCAAAACTGCAATGTTGTCTCAGCTTCCCTTTAATGCTGTTATCTGGAAGGAAGCCATAGCAGTCCCTCTGCTTCCTTCCTGTCATCTCCTTCAGAAGAGCCAACTCATTTGGACGCTCAGGAGGCGAGTTTGGCAGCTGTCAAGCTCAGGATTATGCATCTTGAGCCTTGGCATCTGCAGCTGTGGTGAGGCTCATCTCCAGCGCCTGCCCTGGCCGGGCGCCGAGGGCCAGTGCTGCCAGGACAGGGTAGCCCATTCCTGAGTTGTCAGAACCTCCTGGTGGCTAGTTTCTCTCACTTAAGCTTGATAAAAGGAAATATGCTTTCAGTTCAGTCCCTCAGACGATATCATACTGAGGTTGCACTTAGATTCTGCGCCAGGCTCTTCAGTAGAGTCTACAAATCTGCTGAGTGAGGATTTAAAGCTAAGACTGTAACTCAGTGCCAGAACAGAAACAACTGTTATTACCATTACCGGTGCTGTGTTGCTACCAACATGGAGCCCATGGCAGCATACAGCTCACAAGTTCTGTAGCGTCAGGAAATGGCACAGAGAAGGAAAGTTCTGCAAATTATTTGGGTACAATGTTCGGCTTCCTCTTTTTTTTCTACTATTATATTAGTCTGTTCACCCCCACTCCTTACAGACTGAAGGAAACATTTCAAGGACTCTGGGTGAATGAATGATCAATCTGCACAGAGTATAATAAATGGTCTCACACCTGAGAGACAAGGCAGGCTGCCAGATAACATCAGAGCCAAGGCCACTTGCAGCAGAAACTTGAAATCACAGGCCAGAACCATATTCATGGGCAGAATAGGCTCCACACTTAGGAAGGAAATGTGAAATTGTGCTTGGTAGCCTCGATCTCAAAAGTTATAACCACTACAGAGGAGAAAACGTCTTTAACAATTAACTCTGAATGAAGCCACACAAATTCACAAGTGAAGAATTGATAATGTCTCACAGGGCTCATTATCTATCATTAAGGGTCACAATGATTCTTTAATGTGTTATTTCTTCAGAAGACTTCTTTACACTTGTAATTCAAGTCATATTCTTTTGTATTCTAGTTTAAACCAAACTCCATTGTTCTACTTAAAATAATGTTTGTAAAGTTACAAACATCTACTTCAGACTCTCCTTTATTGATCCAAGGTCAGGGGAACACAGAAGATCAGACTAGTGGCAGAATACTTCAGGTATTTTATTTCCCAAGAGCCTATGACAAAGTAAATGGATTCTTCCAATGAAGGGGCTCAGAAGTCAAAACTTAAATGAATTGGGACCAAAAGCAACTGTCAATTAAAGAATACTATGCCTCCAGCATGGAAAAGCAAATACTGAACCTAGTCCTTCAAGTTGATATATAGAATATATATTAGTAGTATATATAAATACATGCTCATGTGCCTATATATACTTTGAAAATTTCTAAATCATTATACATGTACTTGTTCTCCTGAAGGAATAGTTTCCCATGCCTCTGTTTCCATAGTTCATATTTTAATAAAATCAAAATATATTTTTAATCACTGAACATCAAAAGCTTTCAAATCATTATGCTTTCCCCAATGAAGTATTTGATGAGAACCAACAAATGTTTCAACTCTGAATCTCAATCTTGCTGTCTGTGGAGAAAATAATACATTCTTCATATAGTAGTCTTGAATGGTATATGAAATATTTGCCAAAGTAGTTCACTTTATACTGTGTATAGTGATGGACATTGGGAATTACTAAGATGATTACATTCATTTCATTCATAAGTTACTCAGTCATTTCAGGATCAGAAGCCTGCAAAATGTCAAACTTTTCTCTTTTTTCCTTTTTATTGAATTTTTGTGTATTTCATGCAGTATATTTCGATCATTCTTAATCATACCCCTCCCCATTGGCACAGTCCCACAGCCCACCCCCATGGAATTCATGCATTCTGTCATTCGTGTTAAGGCCTATTGTATCATTAGTGTCCCCAGACATTCCTCAGTGCAACTTCATACACTGAGGTCTAGTCAGCCCATCCAGAATCCCTTACTTTAAGAAAATCAGCTCTTCCTCACCCAACAGTAATCAGCTGCCAATATTTCTTCAGTGAAGATTGAAGTCTGTTGCTCATTTATCCAGTACCATGCTGGGTTTTTGTCAGCTTGAGTTCTCATTGGTCTTGTGCATACTTGTGACATTTCTGTAGGTTCATATGAGCAGGGACCTAGGAGTTTATAGGATTCTATTTCCATATGGTCATGCACTTCCTCCCTGGCTCTTACAATCTTTCTGATCTTTCACAATGGTCCCTGAGCCCTGGGTGACTGAACCTTAATATAGGAGTCCTGGCCAAGGATTTGGAAGTCTCCTAATCTCCATGCTTTGGCCATTTGTGACCTTTTGTGTTCCTGGCCCTCCATTACACGAGGGAGCTTCATTAATGAGTGTTGAGAGAGTCATTGGTGTTCTCTTTACCCCTTGTATGTTGCATGAGCCTTAGGTGTAGAGGTTGCATTGTAGATGTGCCACTTAGCTTTGGGAAATTCACAATGTCTGTGTGTGACCAGTTGTGGTACTCTGTAATGGTCTCTATCTGGTACAAAAGAAGCTTCTTTAACAAGTGGTGACTTGAAACTTGGCTGTAACTTTTTTTTACTGCCTCCCTAGCATACTCCCTTGTCGTACCTGAATTTTGGCCCACTCAGAACCACCTAGCTTACAAAGGCCTTCCTATCTGCATTGATGGAGGACCACTTCCATAGTCAGCATAGCAGGGTACACCATACACAATCTAAAGTTTGCCGTTAGTTAGCTCAGGGTTACTGGTTCTGAAACAGAAATCATCTAACTGTGGATCCATCACTGCAGGATTTATATCAGAAATTTTCACCAATTATTTTCTGATGAATTATAAAAGAGCTGTCATTAAGTAGATGCTTAATAGAAAACAATCATTGCTAATTCTCAGACACATTATGAAAAGGCCATCACCCATCCTTTCTCTTCCTCATCCCACAGAGAAACTGATGAACACACCCCATATGGGTTCTGCTTTTATTGGAACACATGTCAACTATTCCAGGAGTGAGGGTAAAGCATGGCGAAGAACTTGGAAAGAAACTCCATTTGAACATCTCCTTCAGCCACTCCTCTATTGATCGAAGATCACAGAAGCAAGGATTAGACTAGTACACAAAATGCCTTCTAAAATTAATTTTACCAATGCCAGTTATAATATGAAATCAGCATGATGGATTCTTCAGTAACTATGGAGTCAACATATCAATTATCAAATAATATATGTGAATTTACTATACCTATCAAGCAGGGAAACACTCTACTCAACAGCTACATGCCACTGCATAACTTCAATTTAATAAATATATTAAATTATTCTGTGTTAAAAGTTTTGCTTCATGGTGCTTCTTGCCCAGTTCAGGCAAAGATAATTATTTAAAACAAGGAAATATCCACAAATGTGGCATTCTTCTTCTAAATATCCCATCTTAGACTGGTTTGTATTATGATAATCGGATTTATGAAAATCTGACGGCCATGGAGCCATTCCTGTTTTCCCTAATGCCCTCCTCAGACCCCAGCCGTACAAGTACCATGGACGTCTCGTCAACATCCTCAGTTAGGTTCTTCTATTTAAAGACCTGATGTCTTCTTTCCAGAGGGACTTGAGAAAACCAAAGAAAAGGCTTTATAGCATTGGCTTTTCTGTTGCTTTTATAGACTTGCGCTGATTGAACCTTGATCCTGGACATCTCAGAGGGCCAGAAGTAAGTTATAAAGCAATCAAATGGGTCTGTAACCCTCTTGAACTTATATTCTAGACATTTAGGGGAAAATATGCTGACCAAACACATGATTGAGTAAGTGAAGGGTGAGTTCTTCTGACCTGGCTTATCACTCCACCCGTAGGGCTCATGCATGTTGGAGAAATATTTCTACTGTCTCTTCATGCTTAACCAGAAAATGACTCCACCAATAGTACAGCTCACAATGTGGCAGCTAATGTTCAAAGCATTTTTCAGATATTTCCGCCAGATAATTGATTCATTTAGTTTGAGGGATATGCAATTATCAGTCTTCTTTAATAAATTATTTTATTGGTGTTTTGTGTGTTTCATACATCATTTCTCAGTCCAATTTAGGCACACTCCCTTTTCCATGCCCCAGCTATTATCATCTTTATTTTACAGATGAGAAAAGGCAAACCTGAGAGATTCCTGCCACATGGCTAACCACTGACTCCACCTACCCTAGCAATCTGTTTTATTCTACAAGCCTGGTTCTTCTGTGTGTTTTAAATATGTCTGTAAGCATGCAACTATTTATCTAATTAAGATTTGTTTTACAGATAAAGGGACAGCTAAATTCATAATAGAATGAAAAAAGCTGTCACAATTACATGAGAATTGTTCAAGGGAAAGAAAGATCAGCCATGATTTAGTAGTGCTATCTTGGGAAGGGCTGCAACGAAATCGGAAATCTTGGAGAGGCACCATGTTACCAGTAATATGAGATCCACCTAAAGCAGTTTGGCAAAGCACGAGGATTCTTTTCAAAGCTGTTCTTGATTTTATCATCAATCAGCTTATCCCCTTTTTCCCTATTGACTGACCATCCACTTCAATAGAACTCTCTGGCTGTTTTCAGAGCTTCTCCTTCAGCCTTTAAATTAGCTAACTGCCCAGCCACGAGGCAGGTAGCAATTTATGCCAAACAAATCATGAGGCAGGAGGCACTGAGGAAAGACTGCTTGTTTTCCTTCATCTGTCCTGTGAGGAGGGGAGAGGGTGACAAATGTTAGTGGGTTGGTAAACTGTACTAATTTACAAGCCTGCTGTTATCTTTCTAATGTAACACTCCCTAGAGGAACTCTAAGGAATGATCTGGCTCCAGCTTTCAGCTTCAATCAATAACTGGGAGATTATAAACATGGGCATCTATTTAATACCGTAAAATCCTGCTTTACACCTTTGGAAGAGCTACTAGAAGCGTTCATGATATAAGTGATTTTGAGGTCAAGATAAAGAAATTAAAATGTGAATGAATATATTGTTTCCCAAGCTTTACTATTAAAATACTAATAATAATCAACATTTACTTAGATAGTTACAGCTCAAGGTATCCACCAGAACATCCCCACCAGTTTTTACATTCATCACCCTTATCGTGGCAGCTACTGCTTATCAGGCAGCAAGTTCTCATCTATGTTTCTCATGTGTCTTATTCATAATCTCCCCCCCTTTCATTTTCAAACTCTTGGTTCTAAGTTCCAAGTACTACTAAATTAAGAACGATCTATTTGATTATGCAAGTCAAAAACCTCACATATCCCCCAATGTAGTCAAGCCATCCCAGTCCACTTCATCCCCCCAAAGCTAGCTCATGCATCCACATCTCTCCAGATCTGCCACAACTACTTTAGCCTATTGCTATCTCACCTGAACTGGTAGTAGTAGCCTCCCAGTTGGCCTTCTGGCATCTTCTGCCCTCCTTCCAGATCATTCCCACCTTTCCAGAATGGGGACTTGAAATGAAAATCTGCTCATAGCATGTGTACATGGAATACACACATCTAAGCTCTTTAAAGGTTAGTCCCAAACTTGAATATGGGCTGTAAGGGACACGGGGTCTGGAAACTGCTCTCTAGTACTCCTTTTTCCCTTAACTTTCTTGTCAGCTGCATAGCCACACTAGCATTTGTTTAGATCCTACAAATGTCCTATCTACACTCTGATCGTATGCCTCCCACTCCTTGCAGGAAGTGTCCAATAATCTTCTGATACCATGGCTTCTGTCAGTTCTTATCTCAAATATTATATTTCTGGGTGAAAAAAACAAATGGCCTGATTAGTCCAAACAGACCTTCTCTTCCCACCCAAGTCAATGCCTTTTTCATTTAATCTTCACAAGTGTCTTATAGAGGAAATGGTATCCTTATTTTATAAAGGATATGGCTAAGATTCGGAAAGATTATGTCCTTTACTTTAAGTCTTGTGCCACCAGATGAGTCACAGCTCAAATGAGTCTTATGACTTCTTAGTCCTCAACACAGCATTTGCTGCCTTCCAAATTAAAGAAGAAAAAACTATTATATATTGCCACCTGTTGGCACCTAATGGACTTTTTCAACTTAGCCAAAGAAGAAGAGGTTGAAAGTTTCACTATATTTGTACAACTCAGCAACCATACTAAGAACATTGAATTGTACACTAAAGTACGTGAATTTTATAACATGAAAATTATATTTTAATAATAAAATTTTTCAAAATCATCAGCAATATTATAAAGCATAATCTAGAAAGCACAGGTGAAAAATATGAAGCATTTGAACATTATCCATAAAGACTAACAGCTGAAGTATGACACTCAGACAAGGTGCATCAAAACCATAAAAATGCACGTGCCAGGGTTAACAAGAGGTGTCTCAGTGGGTAATGGCACTTGCTATGCACCCATGAAAATCTGAGTACAAAGTCCCAATTGTTACATAAAAATCCGGGCTTGGCTGCACATTCTTCTAACCCCAGCATTAGAGAAGACAGACTGATAGATCCCAGGAGCTCTTGGTCAGCCAGTCTAGCCAAAAACTGACAAGCTTTTGGTTAAGTAAGAGATCCTTGCCTCAAAACAAGGAGGAGGAGAGTCATGGAGGAAGACACCCTATGACTTGCTTTGGTCTCTGCCAGGGTGTATACTCCTGCATGATGGAAATCACCACAGACATGCAAAACACACACACACACACACACACACACACACACATGCTGCAGATGCTTGGGGACATTTCTCAACCTGCTCATTCAAATTATTGGAGATGGGCTTCTAGAAATCTACATTTTTAATTTGCAAAGGAAATGGTTATATATATACATATAAATATATATGGTTATATATATATTTAATATAATAATAATATAATAATAATAAATATAAATGGTTATATATATACATATACATATATATGTATATATATATGTATATATATATATTATATATGCAATGTTGGAATATAGAGACACCTACATTCTTCTCAAGCTAATTTTCTAGCAATTGTAATTTTTATGGTAGTTAAGAATAAAATCACCATGGGTTTACCTAATTATTCAACTAAAACCTATTGAATGCTCACTGTATGCAAAACTTAATATAATCTTAAATCTTCAATCACAATCAGAAACAATGGACATGAGTTATACAAAATTAAGTATAAAATATGATGCATCACCAAGATTTTCTAATATGAAAATGTGATTCTAAAATTTCATTGAGAGGGTGCTGGAGATATTTCTCAGTGGTTAAGGGCACTGGCTAGTCTTGCATTAGACCCTCATTCAAATCTCAGTACCCACATAGCAGTTAACAACCATCCATAACTCCAGTTCCAGCGGATCTGACACCCTCTTCTTCTGTCTTCTGCAGGCACTGTTTGACACAGGGGCACTTACACATACAGACATAACACTCTAAATAAGATAAAATAAAATAAATAATTTTAAACAAATTAGATTTTTTTGCATTGCTTCCTCCAGGAACTTCTGCTCAGCAACTCAAAACTCTCTAGGCATTTGTGATATATAACTCACAGGTGACTGCTTTTCCTCCTCAAGATACAATAAGGAAAACTATACATGAACACCCATGTGCATACTAAGGACCTAGAACTATAAGGAGGCAAACCTTCAAAGATCAAGAAGGTTTTGAGCATTGAAAATGAGTCCAAGTCATTAGGAAAGTCTTAAAGGCCAAGCAGTTACTGGAGGTCTGAACAAGGATAGAAATTTGAATCATGTTAGTAAGGGCATATATAGAAAGACCCAGAGCCACCACAGGACCTAGACCTAGAACTCACTTGATAGCAGGAAAATGTTGATCTTTCAGTGCAGAGCAAAATCATTAGCATAATGTAAAGTTAAATGGAATTGAATTCCATTTTTCTTTTTTATGTGCCTGATACAACACTAGGAAATCTCCCTTATCTTTCAAGGCAATTCTATAGCAGAACATTTAAGGACAGGTTTTTGGTTTGGGTTTTTTTTTTTTTTTTTTTTTTTTTGGTCTTTTTGAGACAGGATGCCCCTGTAGCTCCAGATCTCCTGGAACTTGCTATGTAGACCAGTCTGGCTTTGAATTCACAGAGATCTGTCTGCCTCTACTTCTCAAGTGCTGGGATTAAAGGCGTGTGCTACCATGCCCAGCTTTAAGCACAGGTGTTTGTTTGTTTGTTTGTTTTTTTAATTTAGCAAACTGAGCTGCTACAATAAACTATGATAGACTGAGTGGGTCAAACGACAGAAATTTATTGCTTACAGGTCTGATATTAGGAAGTCCAAGATGAAGTTTCAAGTGGATAAATTGTCTTGTGAGACTCTGTGGCTGACTTTTGGGTTTGTATCTCCCTGTACTCACACATAGCAGAGAACAGGTCAGTGTCTCTTTTTCTCTTTTTAAAGGGTACTAATCCCATTCATGAGGGCTCCAAACCCCCCATCTAATTAGCTCCTACATACTCCAATTCTTATTAGCAACTCATTACAATTTCAGCATATTAATTTGGGATTGGGGAGAACTCTAGCATTCCATGTATTGAGCTGAAGAGCCACAAAGACTTTAGTATTCTGCTATGTATTATTTTCCATTCATCATATTAATCTTTAGCCTGGAACTCAACTCCCTCTAGTAATGACTAACAGACAGGACCTGGCAGCAGTGTCCACAATATAGCTGCTGAATATAGCTGAGTTCCAAGTCTATGTCCTTTCTCAATAAATTTAGTGCTAAGAGATTCTGATTGAGTCCCGGAGTCTCACCTGACAATGAAATCTATTTTGTGGCCCTTTGGATTAAAGGAAATATAGACATAATATCAAATGGATAAATGGATGAAACAAATATGAGTAAAACATTTTGTCTTCGAGGAAACAATAATATGGTGAAAGTTGAGGTGAATATTACTATCCTAAAAAGAAAATATGCTATGAGAAAAATAGAGCAATCTAGAGCTTCAAAATTGGAAAGATTGTTTGGAAAAGGAAAAAAAAAAAAAACCTTATATCGGTGCCTAAGGAACATGGAGAGCAAATGGTGAGACTCTTCATGACAGCTGATGTATGGTAATGAATGGTCTGGACCACAGAATGGCAGGAAAGCTGTGGTAATGGTCAGGCAGGCCATGCCTGGAGTCTGAATGAATACACCAAGTTGGAAAAAAGGAAACAGAGATGCCTAGGAGGAACCCAGCTTTACCTTTCTTCCCTGTATGAAACAGTAGATGAACAAAGCAGGTCCACATGGTACGAGCAGAAGCTGAAGAAACTTGGAATCAAAGCAGGGGAAGAGTTAAAAGGAAATGAAATAAAGTCTAATAAGGCTTAAGTGTTTTATATGTCCTATAATTGTAGAAGTCCAGCAAATCACACTATTGTGGGTTTGCAGGACACATTATGAGAAGGCAGTAGGCATCACAGGTGAAGACGAAGGAAAAGAGTCTATATAGGAAAGTAATTTACATATAGTATATACTCTTGAAGAAAAAAAATGGGGTAGATGTCAAATCCTAGCTCTGCCATTTGCTCTCTGTGAGACCTTCCCTTGCACAAGTTATTTCACCTTTCTTCATCTCTATTTCATTAATTGTAAACTGGAGGTAAATACTATACCTATGATGCAGAAGTGTTGAAAGGGGTTCCAGTTACCAAGTGAGTCAGAGTTACACATTGATCCTTTGTTTCTCACTCTGTGAAAATGGAGTTGCGACTTTTAAATCTTTACGTTTTCCAGATGCGATGAGCTAAGATGTATTTGGAAAGAGCACAGCCCACTGGAGGTCTGAGCAAACATGGAAATTCAAATCAGGGTGGCAAAAGGAGATATAAAAATGACCCAGAGCCAGCACAGGACCTAGACCTAGGATTCACTTGATTGAAGGAAAATGTTGATCCTTCAGTGCGCTAAAGAAGCACTGAAAAGACATTAGAAGAAGGGCCTTCCCTTCCATGCTGTATTCAGAGGGTCCCTCCAGTGTATGTGGTCTTTCCGGTACCCAGCTTATAGAGCAATGGCTGTTCTTATATCTAGCTTCTGGTGGCCAGCAATCCCCTGAACCCTGTGAATTCATGAAGCACTTGACAGGGAGTAATGCTGCAAGTTCTGAGGTACTATTCACATCCTGTGAATAGTGCCCCCAATAGTGCCCCCAATGCCCAATAGGAAGAATTTCATCTGTAAAACTCTGTGATATCTCTTCTGCAAAACAATGGGCCATGACTATGAAATTTCCAATTAGTTCCAGACCTTACACCTCGGTAAGAGGGACACATTTTCATATTTATTTCTTTGGGGGAAACTCTGTCTCAACTTGAGGGTAACTTGCTAGTCTGATACATTTTAGTATTCTTTTACTACTTGGTAGCTCATCCAACATTACTCCAATCCATTGTTACAATTATTAATTTTTATCTGATATTTTCCTTATTCAAGTTATTGTGTGTTTTTTGTCTCCTGGTTGTAGCCTGCCTGTTGTAGAAAGATTGATAAAGTTCCACTTATTAGCCAGGTGCGATAGTGCACGTCTTTAACCCCAGCACTCAGGAGGCAGAAGCAAGTGGATCTCTGTGAGTTCAAGGCCAGCCTGGTCTACAAAGACAATTCCAGGACAGCTGGGGCTACAGAGAGACCCTGTCTCAAAAAGACCAAAAAAATTCTATTTATTTAGTGCAAAATTGTCCCATATATATATATATATATATATATATATGTAATAAACATTTCATAAATGTTTGTTGATCTTTAGCAGAAGAGTCAAAAAATCACTATAGTTTTATATTTATTATCATATGACAATATCAACTATTACCTAGACTCTTTAGGAAAAGAAACTGTAACATTTATTTTCCTTTTATTTAGGTTTGGCCATTGAACATCCTTTCATGCAATAAAATCTATTGCTCACCATACTTGGTAAAGCTCAAGAATTTATAGTAAAAGTTTACTTGAGTGATTTTAAGTAAACCTGTAGTGAATGCATATATGATTTAGAATTTTAATTCATAGATGATTATAGCACTGTAACATACTAATCTCTTATTCTAAAATTACTTATTTTTGCTTAAATGATTTCCTCTACAATAAGATGAAAATATATAATAAACGGTTCCTTTCAGTGTTATTTCCTATACAGATTTTTATTGAATTTTTGAGAATTCCATACATCTTAGACAGATTTAGAATCCCTCCTTTACCTGTACCCCCCAGAGACACCCCCACAAGAGTTCACACATTCTGTCATATATGTTGTTTTTGTACCCAAATGTCCCTCAGTGTGAGTACTTCCGCTGGAGCCTGGTCAACCTACCTAGCACCATTTCCTTAAGAAAACTAATTCTGCATCTCCTAGTAGTCATCAGTTGCCAATCATTTCTCAGCTAAGGTTGGGTCTTCTTACCTATTTCTCCAGTTCTATACTGGGTTTTTCTCTGTTTTGAGCTTTCATGGGTCTTGTGCATACTGTCACCATTGCTGTAAGTTAACATGAGTAACCACCCAGCTGCCTGGAAAGCTGTGCTTCTTTGTGGTCATGCACCACCCCTGGCTTTTATAGTCACTTCACTCTCTGTTCTGCAGTGGTCCCTGTGTAGCAGAGGTTTGATATGTGTCCTACTCAGAAACAAGCCCTGAAGTTTTTTATTCTCTACATTTTGAGCAGTTGTGGTTTTCTGTAGTAATCACTATCTGTTGCATGAGGAAGTTTTGCTGGTGCAAGTTGATAGATGTATTAATATTCTTTCTGTCCAAAGTTCTGATGTTTCCTGAGCCTTAGGTATAGGGGTTGCATTATAGATGCGTCACTTAAGGTTGGACGCCACACAGACAGTTATTCTCTGCATTTGACCAGATGTGGAAGACCTTAGTGTAAAATCTGAAATGCTGAAACTGCTAATAGAAAACAGGCAGTACCATACAGGATATAAGTACAGGAAAGGACTTTCTAAATCAGAAATCAGTAGGTCAAGAACTAAGGTCAACAATTAAAAAATGGGACCATGGGCTGTGTGGGTTTGGGCACAACTGCTTGCAAATTGGTTTTACATGAAGGATGCTTGTACTCATAAATTATTACTTAATGTTAAAAAATGAAAAAAAAACTGAGAGAAAGATGCAGGACAATTATGGCAGAATGCATGATCTGGGATGGGGTGGGGCAGGTGGAAGGGAAAGGGAAATATGCCTGAACTGAATTGGAAAATGATATATGAAATACACAAAGCATCAATAAAAAATGAAAATTAAAAAAATAGTAATAAAAATTAAAAAATTAAAAATGGGACCTCATAAAACTAGAAACCTTCTATATAGTAAAGGAAACAAGTGATTGAGAGACTAGGACTCCCATGGAGTGGGAAAAGAAATAAACTTCAGCAGCTATACATTTGACAGAGGATTAATATCAAAAACATACAAAGAACTCAAAAATTAATTAAGAAAACAAATTACACAATAAAAAATAGGCTGTGGATCTGAACAAAGAGCTCTCAAAAGAGGAAATTAAAATGGTTAAAAAAAACACCTTAAAAAGTGTTCAATATCCTTGATAATTAGGGATTACTTTATGGTTTCATCTTACCCCTTTCACAATGACCATAATAAAGAGAACAGGTGATACCAAATGCTGGTGAGGATGCAGCGAAAGGGAAGCACCTATTCACTGCTATTGAGATTACAACAAACTGCAACAACTGTGGAAAGCGATATGAAGAACTTGAAACAAAGCAACTAAAAATAATTCTGCCATATGATCCAGTTACCCCATTCCTTGGCATTTTCCCCAAAGACTCATCCTACTGCAGAGATGCTTGCCCCAGCTATATCTGTTGCTGTTCTTTTCACAATAGCTAAGAAATAGAAACAACCTAAACGTCTCTCAACTGATGAATGAATAATAATGAAACTGTGGTACATTTACACAATGGAGCTCTACCCAGAGGTAAAGAAAAGGGAAATCATGTAATATGAAGGTAAATGGATGAAACTAGTAGCTGTTATGCTAAGTGAAGTAACTCAGACTCTCCGAAAAAAAAGTGACACATATTCTCTCTCATATATGGCTCTTAGCTCCAAATCCTTAGATGCAAGTGTATATCCTGATATAACCCGGAAGCTGGGAAACTGGAAAAGAACTATGAGGAAGAACTAAAGAGGAAGAAGGAGCTTGAGAGAGGGGAAGAGTAAGAAAAATGTCTTATGGAGGGGGAAATGGAGAAAACGGAGGGCACTTTAACTAGGGTGTGAGGGGGGAGAGCTATACAGGGAGAGAGAAAGGAGAAATACAAGAGCTAGTAATAGGAAAACCAGAAGGAAATGTATTAGCACAAAAGCATATTGAAAATACACTATACACACATACACACACACACACAACTATGAAATTTGTGTGTGCGTGTGTGTGTTTATAGATAAAGACTATATAACAAAAATCACGATGCCAGACAGGAGACTTCTCTTCAGTTGTTGGCCAGTGTAGAGTCTTCCAAAATAGCTCAGGCTATTGCCATGGCCCTTGATTGCCTCCCAGAACTTGAAGGCAGGACCTTATTGCTGAAGACAGGACATACATCAGGCACAAGACTTGGAGCAATCCAGCTGGAACTGGCCTGAATGCCTCCTCTCATAGTATCAAGAAGCACTATGCAAGCTATCAAGGGAGAAAACCAATCAATGATTTCAGCCAGTTCTTCATCCTATGAACCACAACAATAACTGGCCCAGCACACTATCTCTATTGTGCAGGAGTGCACTTTTATTCTGTGGGTAATTGACAGTTGTCTAGCTGGACTTAAAGCCCACTCTATAGGAAGAAACTTATTTGTGGTTCTATAAATATAGCCAAATACACATGACTAGAGAGGTCATAGGTCCCAGAGAAAAACTCACTTTTGTCACATCTCTAGACCAAAGTAATATCTTAGTATATTCTAAGCATATGTCCTTATATTTATAGAGAAGTGTACCTTTCACCACACATTAATAAAGCTTCATTTGGTAGCAGATGGAGATTGTTACATAGTTGTGTGCAGTTTTTAAATTGATACTTAGTAGGCTACTAAGAGGAGCTACCATCACTGTGCTTTCTGAGATGCACATGCTCAGGTTTAGAAGACTCTGAGTGGCTTACACACTCCCACAGTGCTCATCAGTGATGGGTATGAGAACAGATCTAAGCTCTCCCAGCTCCTGATCAAATGTTTTTGTGTTGTAGTTGTTCCCTCTATTCAATCTCTAGCAATAATGAATAAGACTTATCCAAAATAAAATGTCATTTTGAATTATGTTTTCCTCTCATTATATAGTACCTCAGGACAATTTTAGGATTCCCATGTAGAGGGATAACTGGATGTGCAGACGCTGGACTTTACCTTCCCATCACCATCTTCGCTGATGGGCCCATATCTCTTAAACAGAGCCTTTATCTGTTCCTGTTGTAGCTCTCCCACTTCTGGAATGGGGAACAATAACAGTTCTATCTACTTGCTGCACTACATGAAACTGGGGCCACTCACACAATTCTCCTTGTTCTCCATTTCTTTGTCTATGAAATGTCAATGGCATATCAAAAACTATGAGGTTTCATCCAGTTCTGAACTTTTATGTTGCTAAATTGTTAAACCACTTCTAACCTGAATTTATTCATCAACAGAGTACAGTGTTGCACTAAATATGATGCTAAATTCCTCCCAGTGTCCAAGTTCTAACATTTTGAAATTACTCCTGAGTTTTGGTATTGCTTTAAGGTGTTATCTGGGTAAGTGGTTTATCAGAATCACCAAGGAATTTTGAATAATATTCCATTCACTAGAAATCTAGATTTCAAAGGCATGGATAGGCCAAAGAATCTACATTTATTTCTAAGGGCCCTAAATACCCAGGAAACATGGCCAGATGTGGAAAATACTGCACCCAGGCACCCAACATACTGTTCTATAGCTGTAACTTAAATGAATGGCTCAACTCGTAGAAATTTCCAGGAACTGCTTCTTTATCATTTTATTATTCAATAGCAAACTGCAGTTTCTCATGCAGCACATAAAAAGCCTGGCTTCAGTTCAGTGTTGAGAACTGATAACCACATTATATTAAGAAATTTAGAAGTAACAGATCCTTAGTGCTTGAAAGAGCCAGATGACAGAAGCCATATCTATGACAGCTGACATGCTTTTCAAAGCTCGAAAGCAAAAGCCAGAAACATATGCTGAGGATCCTAATTCATAAACAAGTGCCATAAAAAGATTTAATAGGATACCTTCTAGGATCGCAGACCAAACTTTGCAAGATTTGAACTTCAGAGGCCTCATCTGTGTGTTTACCTTTGAATATTATGTTTTACTAGACACAGAGCTAAAGATATAGACTTCTATTCAAATTCTGGCTATAACTACAATCAGAGGAGCCCTGACATGCTTAATTAATCTTCAGTCATATGTTTGAAACAGGAAAGCCAAATGAAATATATAGGAATTAAAATTGTATGAGTGTACAAAAAGTAAAGTTAAGAAAGTAAAAGATCATTGAATTTGTATTTTTTTTATCAGGGCTATAGATTAGGCATCCACTGATTCCAGTGTGTTACCACATTCTAGTTAAGAAATAAATTCCTGGGCTAGAGAGATGGCCCAGTGGTTAAGAGCACCAACTGCTCTTGCAGAGGACCCGGGTTCAATCCCCAGCACCCACATGGCAGCTGAGAACCATCTTTAACTCCAGTTCCAGGGGAATCCAACACCCTCTTCTGACCTCTGCAGCATGCACTACACAAACCTACATGCAGACAGTACATTCATACACATACAAAATAAATTTTAAAAAAGAAATAAATTCCTTTCAAAACTCTGTATTCTGGTAACAGGCAAAATCCATTCTAGATAATATGGTGCTGTTTACAAACTAGGAGGCTTGTGTTTGGTAATAAGAATAGAAAACACATGTCAAAAACTGTTATAGATGTCCAAAACACTGTATCTCATTTAATGTTCACAGCTGCCAAAGTAGGCAGACACAATTTCTGAGTCACAGTGATTTAGCCCCCTTGCCAAGCCCCCAAAACAGAATGAAGCCTGGCTGGGCCTCATTCCCTTGAGTCCAGCTTCTGTGGGTCTGATTACCACAAAGCTTCAGCATCAGCTATGGAGCATCTGTGTGTATCTACTCATTTGCTTCTCCCCTTGTCACTGCACTGCTGCTGTAAGCAGCTCAGTAGTGAACCAGACTATAAGCAGTGTTAGCCAAACACAAGTCTACTTGCTAATCTTCAAATACACACTGCCTACACAGCTAGGAAATGCAATCCTTGGATTCAAAACTCAAGCAGCCTGCCTTCAATCCTGTGTTCTTCAGTCTCATAGTATCCTGCATCTTCCCAGCTGAATAAACTTTTAAAATTCCCTACCAGGAAGCTTTTCCATAAAACAATGAGTGATCAGTTTCCCAGAGAAACCATGCATAAGGAAAGTCAAATGTCTGGCCTTGAGGATAACAATTGCTGTTAACAATGCAGGGGACAATAGATAGAAGGAAATCAGTGCTGCTGAAGGAAACCTGGGAGACTCACAATGCAAGAATAACTGCTACTAAAGTCCATGCCAGACAGCAAGAAAACCTTGTTTAGTGGTTTTCCTTAAGTTCTAGAATTCAACCTGATGGTCAGGAAACTTCTGCCAATGCTAGTACATACCTGGATGATTGAGTATAAATAAATAAAAATGGCCGGGCGTGGTGGCACATGCCTTTAATCCAGAACTGGAGAGGCAGAGGCAGGTGGATCTCTGTGAGTTCAAGGCCAGCCTGGTCTATGGAGTGAGTTCCAGGCCAGCTGAGACTAAAGGGAGACCCTGTCTTAATAAGTAAATAAATAAATAAATAAATAAATAAATAAATAATAAATAGACAAGAAGATTTGCTGAGAATGTTAGCACCCATGTTACATTATAAGAACATTATAGATTTTATGGTACAATGAATTCATAAAAACTGAAAAAGATATGGACAGATATTCCTGCCTGTGGCTCTTCCTCCAAAAGGCAGTAGTATTCACCTTTAACGTGGCTGTGTAAGAGGTCTTCTTATCCAGATGTCTTTCCTTTCTAATAAAGGCTGATACACAGGCTCATATTCAAAAGTGTGCACCTATGACATGAAGTTTAAGTTCCCATAATAGAGCAAGCCTGTTCAGGCCTCTCTGCCCTGATTCCAGCTTCTGTTGTTCAGATTTCATCAGGCTTCAGTGTCAGCCTCAGAACTTGGAAACATTTGATCACTCGCTCCTTTTCACACTTATTGCACTGCTGCTTTCATCAGCTCAATGGTCAATCAACCAGCAAGTAACTTTAATCAAATCGAAGTATTCTTGGTAATTTTCAAATCTACACTGTCTTTTGTGAGCTGGCACAGCTCAGGTCCAAATCTCACTTGTTTGTATCAGGGGCCCTTATTACTGAGTCCTGGTTTTTGCCAGAGCACTTGATGAAAGGGATGTTAAAGAACTGACTATTTGGTGGTGAACCCAAATAAGCTTAAGTCTGTCAAAGCTGTGTGTCGCCTATTTTCAGGTGTCTCTGATGGAAGAATTTTTACGTGCAAGAACTTATCATTTGGGGAGAGCTTTAAGGCCACTTCCTTAACAATGATCTCTAACTGCTTAGTGTAGAGTCAGAAAGAATCCTCTGGTACAACCCCAAGTCCCTTCCTTTCTAACAGCACTAATCATCACCCAGGCCCCTGTGGCACTTCCTCCATTCTGATATTACCTCATCTGAGGTTTACTCCAGGCACTGTCTAACCAAACTGACAGAGCCATATTTTGCGCATTCAGCTCTTCCAACCTATATCATGCTTCCGTTTCATAGGTTCAAATGTTATCTCTCTAACTAAGCTCTGAGAGCAAGGTCACATGAAATACCTAGGTCCTTGTTCATAATAGCTCTTCAAAATAATATGTGCACTGACTGCTAGCATGCTGGTACATTAACACATAATTATCACTATCTATAAAAGCATAAACCCATTGTGTTGTAATTCCTCAATAGAACAGAAGAGATGTTCCAATAAGAACAAGCAATATGAGATTCTATTTTCAAAATGAAAAAGACTTTCTACAAGAGGAAATTTCAAAATCAGTGAATCTCATCTTGAATTCATTCTGGTTCACATTTTCATGTTGTTTTGTTAGCCTCACATAAGGCTGACTGTTTGTACAGAATAGAAACATTTTTGAATGCAGACAGAAGAAAACAGAGGGTTTGATGAACCAGGAATCATTAAACTATTCTATGTATCCAGTTTTAGCCAACACCAAATCCATCAACTCTGTTTTTTCCTCACTGAAATTAAAGCATTCAGTAATAATCTACCCAATGTTGCCATCTGATTTGGCATTTTTCCTTGACACCTAATTGGGCAGTGGTGGAAAATGGTTGACAGATGTGGTAATGAAAGAAAAATGATCAGCAAACCCCAGGGATATCCATTTCAAAATGAAGTTGACGCTCATGTAAATAAGGTACTTGTAACAATTTTAGCTGGTGTATGTTTAATGTTCTGTGTCTTAAAAGCATTTTATATGTACATATATTGTAGATATTAACCCAACAATCTCACAAAAAAATCAGAGATGACTGTCTCTAACAGAATAAGAACCACCAGTTCTGAAGTTCTGATATTAGCTGTAGTAAGGAAACAGGTTCAGCATTTTGTTACTTAGCTACCTCTTTTGTACTTCATATGTGTAGCTCAGTCATGTAGATATATCTCATCATTTAAGGAGGCAGCTACATTTTTCTTGTGATGTTGTCAGTGTTTCAGGATAAGTGTTCTCAAAGTTTAGCATACTCCATAACCTCTGTAAGGGCTTGGGGTTGCTAAGCACTACCACACAGAGATTCTGAGTCCTCAGCTCTAGGGTGAGGCCCAAGAAGCTGTATTTCTCACATAATCCACAATGCTACTATAGCTACCCTGAAGCCCACATTTTAAGGACACTTTGCATGTACTCAAAGATGGAATTATCCTTTGCCTCTCACTGATGCCAGAGGAAACCTTGAACAGGTCTCAAGGCTCTTATGACTATTGCCCTAAATTATGAAGATGTAATTAACTTGGAAATCAGAAATATATTACAAAACACTAAAAAATGAAACTGAGCACCAGAAAATGGAAATACACCCCCATGTTCATTGACTGGAATAACTTTACTGTGAGAAAGCTATATTACTGAAAGTGATCAACAGATTAAATATAATCCCCCAAGAAAATCCCAATGCCATTCTTTGGCAGAAAGTAGAAAAATTCAAGAATCCATCCAAAAATCAAAATGCCCCAAATAGCAAAAGCAATCCAGACCAGTAAGACCTACAACTGATCTCAAATTTACTCCAGCCACACTGAAAAAGTTAGCATGATACTGGCACAGAAACATTCATGTAAACCAATTGGATAGAATAGAGGTCTCAGAAATATGTATACACATTTGTACAAACAAACAAAGAGGGATAACTGCTACAGCCACCGAATTGTCAACAAAGTTGCCAAAAACATACATTAGAGAAAAGGCAGCTTTTCAATAAGTGCAAAATGGAGTATCCACATGTATAAGACTGAAGGTATTTCCATTTTATACACCCTATAAAAACTCAATTCAAATGGTTCAAGGACCTTAATAAAAGACTTTAAAACTTTTGCAATACTAGAGGAAAACATAGATAACACATCAAAATGTAAGTACAAACAAGGATTTTCTGAATGAGTCCCAATAGCCTAGAAAACATCAGGATTGACAAATGAAACTGCATGAAATTAAGAGCTTCTATATAGCAAAAGATGTAATTAACAGAGTGAAGAGATAGTCTATTGAATGAAAGGAAGTCTTTGCCAGCTGTATATCTGACAGGAGATTGCTATCCAGAATACAGGCTGAGAATGAAGTGTATGTCTAAGATGCAGTAAGTTCTAGGTTAGACCCCCAGCACCGCTGTATAAACATAGCATGGTGGTGCATGCCTGTCATCCCAGTACTCCAGGTACAAGCAGGAAGATCAGAAGTTCGAAGTTATCTTCAGATATATAACAGTCCAAGGCCAGCTTGGACTAATATGAGATCCTGTCTGAAAAAAGAAAAATATACATAATATATAAAGAACTCAAAAACCAAAGACCAAGAAGTGAAAACATCTAATCAGTAATTACATAAATGAATTGAACTGACAGTTCTCAAAAGAACTAAAAATGATCAATTAGCACATGAGAAAAATGTTCCACATCCTTAACCATCAGGAAAATGTAAATCAAAACTACTTATGATTCCATCTTACCCCGGTTAACGCTGTTTCCAGTGTCTGCCTGCCCACGCCTATGCATGCATAAAGCCCAAGACCTCCAGGTCTGCTGCAACTTCTGGGAATTCTGATGTCCCAAGTGGTCCTAGAGTCAGGCTGGAGCCTAGGGACTTAAACCCAAATCTCTAACTCTAATAACTGCATTTTCATCACCACAAAGTCTTACTCTGTGTCCACAAAAGCCAGGTCATTGCATCAATAGTATCTCATAGGTGTATTCATCCATTCTATAATATATGCTTAGAATAAGAATGGTCAATTCAGGGATTTAAGTTCACCATAATTCTGCCAATTTGACAGAACCAATTGGTTGCATGTCACAAAGATAAAGGATCCAGATGTATAAATGCATTTGTTTGTTTAATCAAAGTATTTGGTGGGAAAAGGGAAGATGCTAGTATTAATAGCATTTTTTTAGAAAATAGCCATTTTCTGAAATCTTTCTTGTGGGCCTGGAAATATAGGTTAGTGGTAGAATTAAGCCTTAGGTTCAATTCCCAGCACTTTAAAAAAACTCCCTTTAGTGATCACTGGATCCAGTGATCTTGGAGCTGGGAAGATGGCTGAGACAGTAAAGTACTTATCACAGAAGCATGAGAACTTAAGTTTTGATCCCTAGCACCCATTTAAAAATAGCCAGTCACAGAGGCACACATCTGTAACTCCAGCACTTCAGGGTATGGAGGCAGAAGGAACCATACAGCTCACTGGCTGTCCAGTCTAGCTAAATTGGTGACCTCCAAGTTCAGTGGAAAGCCTCTGTCAAAACATGAAGTGGAGACCAACTGAAGAAGACATTAGACACCCAACACAGACCTCTGGCCTCCATGGACACATGCATGCATACACATGAACAATTATGTATAATATATACACATAGAGAGAAAGAGTGAGAGAGAAATAAAATCATTACCATGCAACTGATATTTGCTCTACAGTCATGATATCATTATATATCTGCACAGATCTGATCAGTTTTATTTGACAAATAGGAAGCTGAGGCTCACAAATGTCAAATAAGTTTACAGGAAAAAAAAATATGTACAAATCCCAACTCTAACAGCAATAAAACAGAGAAGTATAATATCCACTTCATATGTAGAAACAAAAACTAAATAATACATGTAAAATTCTTTCCATGGAGTCTATGACATTCTGTATATTCAACAAAAAATTGGTCTCTTCTCTTTCCAGGCTTATCTGCTTGAAGAAATTATGATTATCACCTACAAAATTAATCTGCACTGAAAATTCAAGAAAGGAATTAAGAAAACAAAGTGTGACAATAATTATCTCCTTGTGATCCTGTTAATGGCTTGATTCACAGTAAAAACCTCTAATATTCCCAGACAATTAAAAATCATAAGTTATATATGACCTTTCATAATAGAAAAAATGATTTTAAACATCAACTACGTGCTCCCTAAACTTCCCACACTTTACTTCTGGGTTCTCATTCTTCCATGAGCAAACACAGCCAAGAGAGAATGTCCTGTGCTCTGGGGTCAGCCAGGGAGCTCCTGTTGTTGTTGTTGCCATCACCTCAAACTTAGAGAGAATCCTTTAAACTTGGGAGATGAGAGGGAGGGAAGGAAGGAGAGAGGAATCGGTTTCATGCAAAAATATTTCTCTCATCTGACTAGAAGTATTTTCTGCCAGACTTGTGCCCCTAAGTTAAAAAAGTAGACCTTGATTCCACTGGAACATTCCTCTGACCACATAATCTTTCTGATTGCATGTATATGAGCACTTCATTATGTTGCTGATCTCAGTGAGCTGAAAATAGACAATTAATTTTCTTCTAAAAGTGGACACATTCTCTAGGTCAAGGCTGGAAAATATATTGTGGTCATATAACAATGAAGTTTATACTGCTCTCTGGGATTCTGCTCAAGGTAAATTAGCCTGAGCTGTTCCTTTGTTCTATGAGAACAAAATGTTCTCCCTCCACATGGTACAGATAAATACTCCAGGAGAATGAGCTCTGGGAACAATGGTGAGCCATCAGAACCTGAGACTCTGATGTACAGTAGCTTATCTGCTGCCAATCACTATATCAGCGAAGTACACACTTGGTCCCTCACCTTCCATCTAGCAATCTTATAAGGTTAAATTCACCAGACTTTTGAAACACACTTCCTTTTTGTCTGGTACAGTGCCTCAGGAGCTATCCCTCCCCAAGAACTAAGCATCATCTCATGTGACCTGGTGCAGGGCAGACATGAGGCTCCGTATTATAAACCATACAGTGACAACTAAAGCACTCTAAAGGCAAAGGGCCACAACCCCTTAATCACAAATCTGACCCACCTCACAAAGAGAGTTGAGAGGATGCTGGATTATCCATTACATGGTGACCCAAGATAAGATCCAGAGGGAACATGGATGAAACAGGAAGGTTTATTCTTTGAAAATGAACTTCCCCTGTTTATTGACTCTGCTAGATTACACTTTAGAAGAGTTAAGGAAAAATGCCTTTCCTTCTTTTTCTTTCTGTCTCTTCCACTTACAACACTCTGACTACAAGGGAAATAATCAATAAATAGAGTTTCCAGCCAAACTTAAGGGGATAAACTAGTAAATGCTAAGCTTTGGAGCATTAAGAAGGCTCATTGTGCACTTTCGGAACAATTTCCATGTCATTAACTCTAACTGCTCTCTCCACCAATGGGACTGACTGTCAAGAGAAGCATCAGCATTATTTTGCTTTCCAGGCTCAGGCATGACAACAATGTAGCAAGAATGATGAGGATGGCACTGCCCATGTGTGTAGTAAGTCAAAGTGCGTGGAAATATTCACATGTCCTTGAATTTGTGCAAGCTCCATGAAGACAGGAATTAGATCTGTCTTGCTTACCATCACATCCCAAGAGCCTGTTAAATGCCTGGGGTAATAAATGTACATAAAATAAATAAGGTAAATATCTCATTTTTCCCTATAAAGCAATATCTTCTAAACTTGATTATTTGTTCCATTGTATAGGAATGAAAACTGAGACTCGGAAACAAAACAAAGCATGCAGGGTCATTAAGTGACTGAATCAGAGCTAAACTAAGATCTTCTGACTCCAAATTTAGTACCCGCCCCTATTGGGCTGCTGAATTTAATGCTCACAGCATGGACAAAGCAAGTAACAAACCAGCATGTCAAAGCAAAGGAATAAATATACCTGTGCAAAGAATAACAAAAGAAAAAAAAGGTAAAAATCTGAGGTCATATCACAATAAAAATGCAGTGAGAAGTCAAGTTCAAGAGATTGGTCATTATTAATCAAATTATAGATCAGCCCCAATAGCCACATATTTCCTTGCACTTGCACTCAAGAGACCCTTTTGTAAAACATTCACAGAAAAAGATCGATACCTCTCTGGAGGTAAGTGGCATAAATTATGTCTCAACATATACACCACAGGAGTTTTACTGTGTGTTGTATACAGTAATTGCATTTTATAGATGGCTGTGGAAAGCTTCAGTCCTCATTGATTTTGATCATAAACTAAAAGGCGACAAAAAGAAAAGAACAGCACTTTAGGTGAAGAAGTCATCTAGCTGAAGCTGCAAAAGAAAATGAAAATTTGGCATGCTGAATGTGATCAATTCATGGTTCTTGGAAAATGAATGTAGATATTTTAGGGCTTTCATTATGAGATGGTTGCAGAACTTCAAAAGTACCATGATGTTCATCTAATACTCAGTGCTGGTACTGATCAGCAGGATGTAAGCGACAGGAAGCCGACCTAAACTGCAGCCCTTTCTAACTTTCCACTTTGTGCTCTCCATCAGAGTGGCTCATGAACCATGTTAACTGAGTATCTGTGCTCTTATAGCTGTGTTTAGCATGTCTTTGCGATTTACAGTAAAAATCAAAGGCAAGTTGTGATGTAATCTGGGATCATCAATATGTCGCTAACATTTCTAAGTTGCAGAAGCATATTTTTCAAGCATTGCTCTCTGGAGTCCCTTCAATTCTGCATGCCCTTCACAGCAAGCAGTCCTGAAGGGATGTTAATGCAGCATAACAACTCTTTACCGTTTTTCAAGGCCAATTTTGCAATATGAGCAAAATGATTGGAAATGGAGTCCTGAAAAGACTGAAACCATCTGTCAGGGACTCAGTTAAGAAGATCCATACTGTTTCACAGCCAAGGATGGAATAAATTATGCCTGGCTGAAAATGTCCAAAGCAAGTTGGATTCCCATTCAAGCTTATTGGGATAAATTGCATTTTTTATTATTCATCTCCCTGGTAAAAATCATCCATTCAAATGACAGTAAACTATAAGTTACATTGATGCAGAAGAACAGAAGTGGTTACATTAGCAAATAACTATGTATATATTCTAATAGTAAATGATAAAAAAGCAGGTGTCACTATAAACAACTATAAACATCTGTCAAAACGTCTAAAGACTAATTTACATTCGCAGACATAATCCTGTGAAATGTTCATGTGCATTTTGTAAAACTAACCCTGTTAATATTTAATCACAAACTCCAGAAGTACGTGGCTAATATTTATTCATGAAATGTATTGGGTAAAATATTAAAGAACTAAAGGGTGTGGTTGTTGTGATTAAATTATGTAGCTTAGGATGTCAAGCTTTAGAATAAGTTAAATACTTTGTCTCCTCTTCCCTTAAATATTTATTGCCATTTTAAAACTAATAGTATCTTATATAAAAAAAACAGTAATTCTCATATTTCATAACATAAATTCTTATAATAGTCAGTATATTAAAAAAATAGTCCACATGTAGTACTCAAAATGTTTCCATAAATGTTGAAATAGAATTAATCTGAATCACAGGAAGCAAACTCATCCACCCCCCACTTGTAACTTGGTGCCACAAAAAATGAGGCATCACCATCACATGGACATTTCTGTGAAGTAATAAGTAGATAGTTTGGTTACAAATTGTGATCACCAAACTCATAAATATATGAGAAAACAGCCTGTGTGTCTCCAATGACAAGCACTTATCTCTCTTCTCATCACCTCACCCCATTACTAAATCACTGAACAATACATTAACTGAAAAGTTAGTCTGGTAACTTCTATATTCATTAAATTACCATTAATCCACTCTTTCCATTTATCTTATGTTTGGGGAAATTATTATTTAGTTTTTTTTTGACAGGGTCTGCTTAGTCTCAACCTGGTCTGTAACTCACTATGTGGACCAAGCTGGACTCCATCTCACAGAGATCTGCCTATATCTGTCTCCCAAGGTCTAGGATCAAAGGAGCACACCACCAGGCCTAGTGTATTATTTAGTCTTGATCTAAAATTAGCCCAGACTGATCTGGTTAATGTCCCTTTAAGTAACATTCATTAAAGTGTATCTTTACTCTAACAGGACACTATTTGGAAAATGTGGAAATTGAATACACGTGTTAAATATATGTCTCAAGAGAAGTATTCCAACGAATAAGGTTAATCTGTCAGATAGGTTGCTTTGGAACCCAGGAAGATCACTGTCCTTGGCTTTTCCAATGAGAATCCAGCAGACTTGAGAAGAAGGTGTCAAGATATAGATTCCAGAGAACAAAATGGACTGGAAAATTAATTAAATCAAGAACCCAGTTACCTAGAAGCAGGATATCAGATCAAAACATGACCCAGCAAAGCTACTGAGTTGCTGTGAAATTTTCCATATGGAACCATTAATAACTGGCCTCAGAACCAAGAACACACATGATTTTAGAGGAGAATATGCATTATAACTATCAGCTATAGCATCTGAGGGTATGTTGAAGTATCTCCTCTCTACAAGCCACTGATAAAAGTAATAAGCCATAATTCTAAGTGGTTCAATAAAATGAAACATCAAGCCAGAAATCTTGAGCTTTTCTTCCTAAATCATGAGCTTCTGAGATTTGCCAAACAAATGTTTTCAGAGGGGCCAGTATTAGCTAAGAGAATATTAAGCATCCACTGCTCAAGAACTCATGAATGAATCAACCATTTCAAATATAGTAACAGGGGCTACAGAGATGGCTCAGAAGTTAAGAGCACTGGCTGCTCTTACAGAAGACCAGTGTTCAATTCCCAGCACCCACATGGTGGCTGACAACATCCCCAGCTCCAGAGCATCTGATCGCTTCTGCAGGCACTGCATGATATGGGTACACTTACATACATGCAATCATAACACTTAAACACATAAAATAAAAATAAAAAATAAAGTTCAAATACAGCAACCACACTACACCCTCAACCAGTGGCCCTAGTCTCCATGCTCCAGGCATGCTGGAGGCCCTAAATGTAAGAATGGCTCTACTCTATAGTTGCAGTCCCCAGTAGGTCACACACTCAGGAAATGGCAGTTCCTCTCTCCCTTCAGCTTAGTGCTTTACAATGTCCTGTATTAGGCCACCTAAATTTTCTGAAACTGGAACAAATAGTTCACAGATGTCATAAAAATCCAAATACTCTAGAATGAAGAAGGTCCTCTTCTCTATAGGACAGATGCATACTTCCCAAAGGGTTCCAGATGGATGCTGAAGAAGGAAGATGTCATCACATAAGCAACTCTACACACACACACACACACAGAGAGAGAGAGAGAGAGAGAGAGAGAGAGAGAGAGAGAGAGAGACATATGGACAAGATGTTGCACTCATTTCAGACAATGAAGCTACCAATAACCAGAAGTACTGAGGGCAGAATCCTAAAGTTACATCTCATCCTGCCTGAAAGGTTGGATTCTGAAGACTCTCAAATCAGAATCAAGTTAAAGAAGTCAGAAAAACTTAATGCAGAATTCAAAACAGAATTGAGGTCTAGTCAGTTATCAACAGAATAGAAGGATATAGTCTGACATCTTAGAATTAATTTCAGTAGCCTTTATTTATTTATTAAACTCCTACTATCTACCAAGAGCTTTACAAAGTATGGTAGATAGATAATCTAATTTAATACTCATAAATTTTAAATGGTCCTATTCTCTATCGTGCCTAATTTACAGAGAAGAAAGCTCACTCCATCTTATATTTTCTATCCCACAAAAAATAGATGATTGACCAACATGAGAGATGCCTATATGAAAGGAAGATGAAAGAGGCAAATCCCCCATAACCCTTCAAAGATAAAAAATAATAAAAAGCACAAAACGGCTGGGCATTGTGGCACATTAATCTCAGCACTTGGGAGGTAGAAGCAGGTGGATCTCTGTGACTTTGAGGCCAGCCTGGTCTACATAGTAAGTTCCAGGGCAGCCCCAGCTACATAGTGAGAACCTGTCTAAAAAACTAAAGAAAAGACAGATTAGAAAAAAAAAATATATATATATATATTCATTTTTCTCTCTATAAGAATAGCTTTACTCTTTCTGGAGAGTCACTTCATCAACTTAAGCTCTAAAGTTGACTAGTCCTTCGGTGGCTAATAAGTCATTACTGTATGAACATTGATAGCAATCAAGTTAGAATAGTATTTATAAAGTGATAATCATCACATTATAGCAATATATAGATATATAGTATGTGGTATATTTTAGAAGCCAACATAGCATAGGACAGTGGTAAAGAAAAAGTTACTGCTAAACTGATGCTTTCCTTCCATGCTGCATCTTCATGAATGCTGTAAATTAGATGTTAACATTGGATAATAAAGAGGAACTTGGGATTTAGCCATGAGACTAGGGATTGTCCCTCAATGGTTTGCAATCCCCGAATAGACCCTGATAAACCCTGGTTGCACAGCATGACAAAAGGTTTCTCTGAGGTCTGTAATCACTTGTCACCATTTGTTTCCACATTATTTCACAGGATCTTTAAAAGTCTATAGATAAGGAAATTAAATTTGGAAAGGTTATGTAACTTAATTGTGAGGTTAGGTACCAGAAGAGGGAGTGAGAACACATCTAAGAGTAAATTGGGCCCTCTCCACTGCCCCACACTACCTGAATGTCCCATATATCTTTCAGTCATTGCAAATGGGGAAGTTTCCCTTGTAACTGAATTCTGAAACTATGTTCTCTTACCTTTCTATTCTGAATAGAGTCAGTTGTTTCTGGACAAGCTGGTAAGTAGCTAAATTAAAAGATTTATGTGTCAAGGGCTCTAGAAAACTTTCAGAATATTACAGTTTGAACCTGAAATGTCTCCCACAGGCTCATGTTTAGAGCCTGTTCCCAGGCTGGTTGAAGCTACTTTAGGAGTCAGTGAACCCTTTAGGATGCAGGGCCTAGCTGAGGAAAGTAGGTCACTAGGAGCCGCCTTTGAAGATATTAAGCTTGCTTACACTTCCGGCTACTTTCTGCTGCCTGCTCTAACATAATTTGTAAAGTGCCACTGTAGTCTGTCCCACCTGAATTATGTTCTACATTTTCTGCCATAGTAGACAAAAAGGAGGAACAAAATTAGCCTTTCCTCCTTTAATTCTTTTCTGTTAAGTATTTTGCTCACAACAATTCAAAAGTAACTAGCACAACAGAGAGCATACCTGGCATTGATATTAGGGCTAGAAACTTGTGACTAGACAGGTCACAGGCCAGAGGAGAGATCTTAAATAGATATAATATTAAACTGCTGCTAAATAGATATAATATTAAACTATCTTCTAATAACCTATATACCCATATATCAGTACATCGCTCAACTCTCACCAGAGACATTTCTTTATATAGCATATAGTGATTAACAAAGAAACCCACAACTGACCAACATGCAAAGATTAAGAGGCTCTAGAGTGCTTATCCTTGAATAGAACACCTATATCAAACTTCTGCCTCCCAAGCCTTAGGGAGCATTGAATAAGAGGGCCTGGAAAGATTGTAAGAGCCAGAGGTGGTGGATGACCGCAGAGAAACAGAGTTTTCCTAACAGCTGGGCAGTTACTCATATGAACTCACAACCATGGTGACAGCATGCACAAGTACCACATAAGCTTAAGGCAGGCGAAACCCCATCATGGACATGGGGAGGTAGATAAGAAACCCTAACACTACCTGAGGAACTTTTGGCAACCAACAGCTTCTGGGACGGGGGAGGGGTAAAGTCAGTCTCATTTAAGGATGAAACTCAGTATATTGACCAGGCTCCATTTCATGGACCCACTGAAGGGCATTTGGGGACACAAGTTTGACTTTATAGGCATAGATGGATAGATAGATGATAGATAGATAGATAGATAGATAGATAGATAGATAGATAGATAGATAATTGGATGAGGGCAACATGGGGTACAGATGAGGGGAGGGGGTTGGGGAACTAAGTGCAATCAAAATATATTGTAAGAAATTTGTAAAAATTCAATTTGAAAAGAAAAAAAACGGTTTTACTAAAAAATATATCCCCTTATTCCAGATTAAGAACAATAACAAAAAAAGTAACTAGCACAAACAATGATTAAAGAGATGTAGTATCAGAGACCCACAACTGGTCAGTGTAGAGAACAAGAGAAGGCCAGAGTGCTCAGCCCTAAATGAGACACCTATATTACACACTCTCCTTCCAAGACTCAGGGGTCATTACAAAAGTGAGGCAGGGATATTGTAAGAGCCAGGGGTTGTAAATGAATACAAAGAAACTGTGCTGTCTGTACACTATGGGGTAGCACATATGAACCCATACTACCTATGGCACATGCACAAGACCTATGCAAACACAAGCCAGACACGGGTCTGGCATGGATGAGGGAAATGGGAAGCTAGCCCAAGCCCTAGCTCAGGATCTATTGGCTGGGAGAGGGAGAATAAGTTTTCCTTTACTAATGTGATGCCTTGTAAGCTGAATAGACTTCAAAGGATGGACCCACACACAGTAACATTCTGGAAACACAGATCAGAGTCTATAGGCCTTTTATTAAAAAGCCAATTAATAAATAGTGTCTTCCACCATAGTGGAGAGAAGTATATGAATATGATGAAAATACATTTTATGAAATTCTCAAATCAATAAAAAATTTTCAAAAAGAGATTATTATGCTTTAAAGCTGGGCTGGAACATTGACTTCGACTGATGTTCTCTCTTAGCAGCTTGCATACTGCTCTCTAAAACTATGAGAGATTGCCTTAAGGAAGGAGGCTTCCAGGTTAGTTCCAGCTCCTTTGCTCCAAGCCCTGTGTCTGAAATACATGCGTACTCTCTTCAGCAATGGGGTCTTACTTTCAAGTGCTGGGAGGCAGTCACAGACTCCCTTCCTAGTGAGTCCTACAAGTAAATGAATCCACCAACCAGGATAGAAGGTTACTACAGAAAGAGCAAATTCCTTCAACAGGCAAGTGTGAAGGGAATGAGCAGTCAGAATTCAGCCTTCCTTGGTCTCCTGTGTAATGTTGTGAGTCTCTTGGACTAACCCTGGCCAGCAACTGGAAGGGAGGGTTTCTCCTGTCTGGAACTTTTTCTTCTTATATAACCTTCAGTGGTGGATGATCATATGGAAATAGAACTCCTGGGACTGTGCTCATATGAGTTTATAGCAATGGTGTCAGCATGCACAAGATCCATACAAACTCAAGCGGACCAAAATCCAGCATAGAACTGTGGAAATAGGCAGTAGGCATAAGAACTATTGGGCAGCTGATTACTGTTGGGTGAGGAAGAGCTGATCTTCTTTAAGGTAGAAACTCTAGATAGGCTGACTAGACCCCAGTAGATAAACTTGCACTGAGGAATGATGTCGGGAGACACTAACTTGACTTGATAAGTGACAGGATGCGTGAAACCCAGTGGGGACACTATGAGAGAGTGCAGATGGGGAAAGGTCGAAAAGATGGTTAAGATATTGTGCATGAAATATGCAAAAATTCAATTAGACGATAAAAAGATATTTTAAAAAAGAAGATGCGGTGTCATAAAGGGTAGTCCACTTCTGTAATTAGAGTAGGGGTACTTAGCAATGGAATTACCAACATAGAAGACAGCAAGTTGATGACTGATTGTGGATAGCATACATGCTATATGCTCAGTGGGTTATATATATACATTCAACAAATACTGCACAATTATTATGCAAGGTACTCTATGAGGCCGCATGTTCAGAATACAGTGGTAAATAAGATAAATGTAAGTGCTTGTTCTCATATATATCATGTCTGGTCATGGAAAAAATAGATGCTAAACAAATAATATTTAGTTGATATAAAATTTTATGTATTGTTCAGTGATATTATATTAAAATAAGCTCTCAATGTCATACTTAATATGGGCAGGAAATAATAAAATACTAATAATTTAAATAAATGAGAGGTTCAGGAAAGCTTAGGTGAAGAAATTATTTTACTCGAGAGCTGAAAAAAATGATAGAAACTAACCAGCTTAGGAGTAATGAGAAAACCTGGCAAAGATAACAGCATGCCAAAACTCCTGAGGTCACAAGGAGCCTGAAGGAACATACAGCAAAGACATGGCGGGCCAAACGTTGAGAATCAGGGGGAGCTTCAGAGGATAAGCTGGGAAAAGCAAGCAAGAAGTAAACCCAGGATACCATGCAAGTATCGCAGCCAACCTGTAGGTAAGTTTGTGCTATGTTGTTTCTGTAGAGGTACAAAAAAGATTCAAACAAAAGAAATGACTTATTGTCTAAGTTCATGCAATTGGTCAGTGGGAGAGTGAAGTCGTCATCAAAGAAATAAAGGGTCCTCTTGGGGGTGGTCCTCCCTTCCTAGTGAGTCCTACAAGTGAGAAAGTCCACCAACCAGAGTAAAAGGTTAGGACAGAAAGCAAATTCCTTCAACAGATGAGTGTGAAGGGAATGAACAGTCAGAATTCAACCTTCCCTGGTCTCCTTTGAGTCCTTAAAAAAGCTCTCATTTTGCTCTGATGCCCTTGCTCAGCATTGCGTGTGCCACTGGGCCATTCAGCTGCATGTGACTGATGACTCTTCTATCTTCAAATGAGTGAATGTACTAGCAATCAAATAAAAGTTACAACTTCCAAAATCAATGTTCTCGTAAATAAAGATGTTAGGAACTCATCTTTCAATCAGTTGTAACATAAGCAAAAAGAAAAAGATGTGTTTACAGGGGCACCTCAAATCCCATCATGCCATAAAAATCTGAACAATAATTCATTTTCTAGGCATTTTACCTAAAATAGAAGGCTGGAAATGGGAAACCAGGTAGGTTGAAGCTGAGCTTAATGACCAAAGTCATCGCTGGATGAACAGCAGTGATGTTTAACCCACCAATGATTCTGGCAGCTTCTGTTCTTGTTTTCATGACATTGATTTGAGCTTACAACCCTGGCTTCCTCTTCGTTTTCACAGAGGGTCCTAATCAATACGTGAATCTAAAATGCTCTCAACAGGAAAACAGTTTATAATTATTGCCTCCTGTACTCTAACTTTGCTATGAGCTTTAAAATATATTAGCTTGAATTTAAAAAAAAATAAGGACTTTTAACATTGCATTTTTTTTATTTTTTTTATTAATTTTATTTATTTCTGTATGTGTATGAATGTACTGTCTGCATGCAAGTTTGTGCACCCGTGTCGTGCAATGCTGTGGAGGTCAGAAGAGGGTGTCAGATTCCTCTGGAACTGGAGTTTCAGACGGTTCTCGGCCGCCATGTGGGTGCTGGGGATCGAATCCGGGTCCTCTGTAAGAGCGGTCGGTGCTCTTAACCGCTAGGCCATCTCTCCAGCCCTTAACATTGCATTTTAAATGTGCACAAAAACCTTTTCCTTAAGAGAAATCATTTGGAGTTCCCTCCTCTTGCATAAACAAAACACTATACCTCTGGCTTGTCCCCACCCATACCCGCATCCATATTCTAATAGAAAATGGGATCTGAAAGAGCCTGAAGAAAAGAGTTCTTCCCTCCAGACTTCTGTGGTATAGGGGCAGGTAAAGGGGAGCTAGTAGCAACTCCCACGGGAACATCTAGAATCCCCAAGAACAGGGCATACTAAGGAAGAGGTGACAGGTTTTGGCTTCACTTCTAGGTAATTCATAATTACCTCATCTGTATTTTTCCTTTGACCAAAAGCTTACATATTTTATAAGTTGCATAGATGGCAGTGTCTATATCTAAAGATAGTATGTGGTGGAGAAAATAAAAATATCCTTGTTAAAATTTAACCATGAAACATAAACTGAAAAATGAAAAGATGTATTCAAGAATTACACAATATTTTCCCCTGGATGAATAAAAGAAAATCATTTGTGATGATTAATGTTGTTTGTCAACTTGATCAGGCTACTCATAGAAGACTGGAGAAACACACCCTTGGATGTGTCTATGATGACATTTCCAAAGATAATTAGGTCCTGAGGAATCTGACATAACCAGTGGACTAATCCCTAAATGAATATATAATATAGTAATGGAGGAAGTGGAACACTGTAGGCAAGTACTTGAGGCTACATCTTACCCAGGTACCTTCTTGTATTCTCCTTTTCTGTCTCCTGTCTTCGGGAAGTGAATTAAAGTCTCTGCTACACATAATATTGTGCCCAAGCTCATGGAACCAAGCCAGGGTAGAAAAGCCATCTAAAACTGTGAACCACTACGAGTCTTCCCTCCCTGACGTTTCTTCTATTCTATAGTTTGATCACAGCAAAGAAAAAAGAAAAAGTAATTACTATGTCATTCAGTTTATGAAAAGAACAAAGAAATTTAAATATATCCGCAAATATCCATGTTCTATTAATAGTCCTAAATACGATTGTTTTTTTTCTATATTTCTTTTTTTTAACATTGTTTTATTTTATTTTTTTAAATGAGAGTAATGTTATCGATCATAAACTTTCAGAATTTTTTTATTTATTTTTTATGTGTACGAATGTACTGTCTGCATGTAGGTTCGTGCAACGCCGCAGAGGTCAGAAGAGGGTGTCAGATTCCCCTGGAACTGGAGTTGAAGATGGTTCTCAGCCACCATGTGGGTGCTGGGGATCGAACACAGGTCCTCTGCAAGAGAAGTCGGCACTCTTAACCACTGAGCCATCTCTTCATTTTCAGTATTTCTTTAAACAGAGTCTCACTATGTGGCCCTGGATGACCTGGAACTCACTAGGTAGATCTAGCTGCCTTTAACTCACAGACATCCACCTGCTTCTGTCTCTAAAATGCTGGGATTAACCTATTATTTTTAGGGAAGTTCAATTTTATGTCATTTACTCAATTGAGTCTAGGATAAACAACTTCGGAGCTGGTTATATTTTGTGATGTTCAAAATTTTATTCCACTCATTGATATGACTTCTAAAATATTTGTTTAAAATGTATTTTTAAAATGATTTTTCTTACTTGTGTTTAGAAGGTTCATATGCTCTATAAAGACCGAGTAATGAGCCAGAACATATTCCTTGACAGCTGCTGTCTCTGGACCCTGAGTCCTAAGCATTGCCATCAGCCTGCCTAATGGTACAGATCTAAGAAAACTGCAGTAAATATAGGATACCAAATATTTCAGATACAAAAATAAACTCTGTTTCATATTCACCCTTAAGAACTTTGAATTTTGACAGGTATACCCTATCATATAAAGTAAAACCTGTGATTTCCTAAGCCCAATTTGAAAACTACCCTATTATGTGAGATCCTCGGCACAGGTCTGCATCTCAGTGACCTTGGCTACCCCAGCACCAGCATCATGCCTGGAAAGTAAAAGAACACTAAGAAAATGTCTGCAGACTGAATTTGTGGCAGGGAGAGCATATGGAGGATTCAAGGCTTAATGAAACAGATGGCTTCATAGACAGAGCTGTAGGAGACACTTCTGACATCCTCTCCCGTCTACTTCTTAAAAGATAAAGAAGAGAATGAGAGTGTCATTTACTCTAGTTGCAGGCTGTGTTTGCATAGCTATGGCCACAAATTCCCAGTTGTTTCCTTGAGATAAAATTGATCAAGGTAATTACAGATTAGGCTCCTTTGCTTACTTATAATCATAGACTGGTAATGTTTGAATAGACTAGGATGTCTGGCCTAGTGGTTCTTTAGTGAATTTCAGTGCCACAACTGGAGTCTTTGGACATGTTCAGAAGGGCCACACTGGGCAGCCATTTCCACAGAACTTAGTCCTTTATTTTAAATTGTATATAAATGTATATGTGTGAAAGATTTGTATCCGTATGATTTAAGCATTGGGATTTCATAACACTTCATTAGAAAATATGGTCTCTGGGGCTGGAGAGATGGCTCAGTGGTTAAGAGCACCAACTGCTCTTGCAGAGGACCTGGGTTCGATTCCCAGAACCCACATGGCAGCTAAGAACCATCTTTAATTCCAGTTCCAGGGGAATCTGATGCCCTCCTCTGACCTCCAAGGCATTGCATGACACCGGTGCACCAACCTACATGTAGACAGTACACTCATACACATGAAAGAAAGAAAGAAAGAAAGAAAGAAAGAAAGAAAGAAAATATGATTTCCAATACTAAAAACAATGTTTGCTAATACTTATCTAATTCAACTTTCTTATTTTATATATATATATATATGTATATACATATATATATATATATATATATATAAACATAGAGCTTAAACACCCAAGATATAAGCAACTAGTTACAGAACAAAAACCAAAACCAAACAGGCTGATTCCTAATCTACTAATTTCAGGCTTTTAGGATATCTCACATCTAGTAAATCCTGCAAATCTAAACAATCAGGAAGTAGAATTTTATAATATAGTGTGTAAGCTTATATGAATGACAGGCTAACTAGTTCTAAAGAAATCAACATTTGTCTAGTCCTGCACATTGACAACAAACTGCACTATATTTAGAAAAGATGTTTAGAAAAGATGTTTAGATATGTTTAAATGAACAGGGCTAAATTTCAAGGATACTGAATGGATGGTGTAGCTGTAGTTAACTGTTAAATGGCAGAACCAGGTCAAGAACACAGTTTTAACCATTCACTAACTCCACTAAGTGCAGAGGCAAAACGCACTAACTAGTCTCTTGGGCACTACTCTCTATTGTCTCCTCTAGTAAGGAGAAGAAATAACATCTGGCTCAAGCTCACTCAGGACTACCCAGGCTAATAGGTGCTCTGAGGGTGATTGCAGATTAACAAGAAAGGAGTCAATGGTGGTAAGCAATCTTGGGCTTTGTCACAGGAAGTAGAAACTGAGGCAGACCTGAAGTCTTTATTATCCCAGATTTAAAATACCAAACGTCCAGAATAATAGAAGGTGAAATACTGAAATGAAATACTAAACTAGGGCAAACTAACTTTCACTTTAAGTCCCATTGCCCACCAGTCTAGGCTTAGGGAGCCCAGGAGGAAAACCAAAGCGCCCGCCCCCCCAAGTCATGTAAACAGTAAATGCCTCCAGATATCTCCCTGGCCTCAAAGCTCAGGCTGAAAACAGAAGAAAGTGGGCCTGATTAAAGCAGGTTTGATTATGCAGGGGAAATGGACTTTGGAAAGGGAAATGAAAGCACCCTCATTTCACTGAGGCACAATCAGATGCTGTGTTTGGGCACTGCTGACAGGGGCCAGATTCCACAGGCTCATTTGGGAAAGCCAGCGAAGCTCACGGAAACACTCTTCCCTGCAATTTAGCCCCAGCTGTTCAAGCTGAGGCTGCTCTTTAAAGTGAAGCAAACTGGGGAAAACGCTGAAGTTCAGCAGTTTCCCTCTGCTGGGCCAAAGCGTCTTCATAGTCTCGGCACATGGATTCCACCACATTGGCCAGATGCTCACGGTCTCCAGAGCCAGTCTTACAGAGAGCTCTGTCAAAAGGCAACAAGACTCCATGTGCCTCCTCTTTGGGCCAAAACGAAGCTAGCCAAAGAGGGCATTCGGTCCTGGTCAGCCTGCTCTGCCAGCACTGAGTCTGGTCTGTGCAAAAGCTTCAAAGAGCCCCAACAATGACATCATCAGAATTCAATCTTAAAACGAGTTAGTAAAGCAAGGTAAACCACTTTAATGGTGGAGTAGTGGTCGGGTGCACGGATTGTTGGTTATTTGGTTGACTGGGTTTTTTTTACTAATGTATAAATGTGTACCTTATACTAAATAATAACTTTGTCCTAGTAGAGGACTCTAAGACACAAATAAATCCAAGACAAATGCAAAAAAAAGCTCACTGTGTCTCCTCTAATCTCTCTGTTTCATAGTATTTATGTCACACTCCAATTCCCTCAACCCTTAAATCAAAACATCTTTCCAAACCACCAACAAATGCATTTATGAGAGGGTTTTTGTTTCTTGCTGGAGATGTTTCTATATCTGTCCAATTGCCACTGCAACTCAATAAATGGCAACTTTGCAAAGGTCTCTCTGAAATCCATTCTATGGCTTCATGCAAATAATTTCCCTTCCACCCTCCCAAGTCACTCTGGCATTATTTATGATGCTGTCTGTTGTACATGAATTTTACAAAATAAACAGAGAAGTTGACTAGATATTTATGTTATTTTAAAAGACACTTGTAGAAAACAGAGATCCTGAATGTAGCTTCAGAAATCCTTGTCAGTGAAGTTGGGCAGATTCTCAGGCAGGAAAGTGCCTCCCATGCAGGCATGAGCACCCACCTGAGGTCAGATCCCCAGAAGCCAGGAGGAAAAGCTGGGAGTGGCAGCATGCTCCTGTAACCCAAGTGCCAGGAGGGAGGGGCAAAGACAGGCAGCTCCCTGAGACTCATCAGCTAGCCAGGCTGGGTAAATCAGTGAGTTCATGTTCAGTGAGACACCTGTCTCATAAAAAGAAAAGTGGACTTTCTTGTATGTTAAATTGGACAGAAGAATGTAGGGATAGGTGCAAATAAGGGACGGAATCCAAATAGCATGAACTATGTTGTATGAAAATCAGAAAAACATCTATTTTAAAAAATTGAAATTCCAACATAAATAAATATATAAATAAATTGGGGCTGGAAAGATAACTCATCAGTAAAGAGCGCGTACTGTCTGCTCTGACAGGAGACCCAGGTTTAGTTCTCAGCACCCACATGGCAGCTAACAACCATCCATAGCTCCAGTTTCAGCAAGTTTGACTCCCTCTTCTGACCTCCATGGGTATTCCATGACATGGGTGCATTTACATACATGCAGGCAGTACGATCATACAAATAAGATAAAAACAATAACTCAAATACTCTAAATAAATAGATAAAAAATAAAGGCAGAAAGTGATCAAGGAAGATAGTATCAACCTCAGGGCTCCATTCACACACCCACATGCACACTATCAAGTACACACACCATCCATATACAATACCACACAAAAAAAAGAAAAGAAAGAGAAATCCCTGTTAGTGCCCATGAAGCAACAGTTAGGGCTCATCAGACACTGAGCATGGCTCTCTCCTCCCAGAGCACTGGCGTCCAAGTGAAACCCCAATACTCAAGCCTCTTGTGTCCAGTTTCTGTCAGTAATTGAAGTATCTGGAAGATAAAAAGAGCCTCACCATGAAATGAAAAAAATAATTTCTTTAGAAACATCCATCTTGACAACTGATGTGTGGACCGTGACTGCAAACACTTAGTGATTCACTAAGGAATGAAAGATCTAATTTCCAGGACTGCTCCAGGGGGGCAGGAAGAGCTTGCCTTCCACAACATACAAGACTTGGTGACTCATTTTTCTTGTTACAATTCCCAGGTGGCAAAGTTATCACAATACAGGGCTAGATTAAATAAAGATCAACTCTAGTGTCTGGAAAGTGCTGCTTCTGTGGGCATTGTCAGCAGCCATTCAGAGAGTACGAAGGCTCAAGTAAGCCACTTACGGCAATGGTTTAGCCCACTGAGAGTTATTGCCCGGTTCCAAGTGTTAGAAATTCTCACTAGTGACATCAAACCTCTGTCACCTTGTTTTTCTCTGGAGACAAGTAAAATGTAGAGAAATTCTGTGTATCAAAAGAACTTGATGTCTGCTTTGAAACGTGGGTTTTCTCTGCCACACTGGGCACAGTTTCATGTAAAGGTGGACTTGCCTTCTTTTAAGTCAAGAGTCCTTGGCTTGTACAAAGATGTCATAGCTCATACATGAGCTTAGAAACCAGAGAATTGCCTAACAGAGGAATTTTTTTAAATCCATACAATCTTTGCTACTTTATTGTTTTAAATACTTTACTTTTAAAATAAATGACAAATATATTAAAAACACATAAAATGTATGCATGTTTTAATGAGTTATTATGAGTTAAGTGTCCTCCAACCTCCACTTAAATAAAAATACAGACCCTTGCCAGCCTCCTTGGAAACCTGTTTATATGCTTACTGTATCTCAAATATCTCCCTTCTCCTGAAATTAACCACTTTCCAACTTTTACAGTAGTAATCACTTTTTTACAATTTTATCACATAATTTTACATTCCTAGGAATGTAAAATTTAGTATTGTCAGCTTTTGTTTTTGTCTTTTTGAGACAGTGTCTCCCTGTAGCCCCAGCTGTCCTGGAACTCACTCTGTAGTCCAGGCTGGCCTTGAATTCACAAAGATCCGCCTGCCTCTGCCTCCCAAGTGCTAGGATTAAAGGTGTGCTCCACCATGCCCGGCAATTACCAACTTTTTTTAATCTAACTTTATCTACTTTTTTCTTTCCTTATTTCGTTATTTAAGACAGGGTCTTACTATGTAGCTCAGGCTTACCTTAAATATATGACACCCCTACCTCCATTTCCCAAGTGCTAAGATTATACTATATGTACACCAGACCCAGCTGTTATATATATATATCTATATATCTATATATATATATATAATCTATACACACACACACACACACACACACCACACACACCACCACACCACATATATGTTTAAGGGCTGGGAAGTGTGTAATCTGCAGATTTTCCCACCATCTAGATTGTACATACTGGCATAGTACAATTAAATGCATGCCTCTGCCATCAGTGTTACTACAGATCAACTACTGAATCCAGAGACTTGCCATAATCTGGCAAAGCCACAAATTCATATTGGCCTTTCATCCAAAGCCATACAATATCTGGCTATCTTCCTCTCCATTCAGAAATTGTTGATACTCCTAAGATACTAATAACTAGTCATTCATTTGGAGTATGTAAAATGGTGATAGTTTCATTTTATCAATTATGTCCTCAATACCAGCTCATCCTCTGAGCTCTGTCAGCCTATCCAAAGTCCCTTTCCTAAAGAGGGCCCCTTCTTCCTCACCCAACCACAATCAGCTGCCAATATTTCTTCAGCCAGATTCAGCTCTGCTATGCATTTCTACAGTTCTGTGCTGGCTTTTTGTCCAGCTGAGCTTGCATGGGTCTTGTGCATGCTGATGCCAATGCTCTAGATTCCTATGAACAGGGTCCTAGGAGCTTATAGGATTCATTTCCATTTGGTCTGGCATCACCTCCCTGGCTCTTACAATCTTTTTGTCCCCTCTTCTGCAATGTTCCCTGAGCCCTGGGTGAGTGAAGCTAAATATAAGTGATCTGTCCATGGACCCACACTCTGTAGACTCCTGATCTCCATGGTTTGGCCATTCATGCTCTTTTCAGTTCCTGGTCTCCTGCTGCATGGGGGAGCTCCCTTAGTGAGAGTTAAGAGGTAATTAATACTTTCTTGGTTCCTTGTTCTATGTTGCAGAGACACAATTTTTTTTTAAACATTTTCAATCCAACATTGGTTGAGTTCATGGTTGTAAAACAATCACAGAGATATGGAGGACCAACTATAGAATTATGATTGGTGCATTCAAACTAATCTTTTTTTTTTTTGGTCTTTTTGAGACAGGGTCTCCCTGTAGCCCAGCTGTCCTGCAACTCACTCTGTAGACCAGGCTGGCCTTGAACTCACAAAGATCCGCCTGCCTCTGCCTCCCAAGTGCTAGGATTAAAGGCGTGCACCACCATGCCTGCCTTCAAACTATCTTATGCATTTGATTCCTTTACAGATAGAAATTGATGCTTAAATTGTTCCAGTAGGGTTTTTCTCACATAATTCTACTTGGTTTTGTTCATAATTTATTTATTATTTTTGGTTTATGTATATATTCAATACATATATTGCCTGCATGAATGTAAGTATACCTGTGTCATGCAATGCCCATAAAGGTCAGAAAAGGATGTCAGATTCACCTGGAACTGGAGTTAGGATGGTTGTTAGCTGCTGTGTGGGTGCTGGGAATAGAATTCTGATCCTCTACAGGAGGGTATGTGTTTCAACAAAATGTTCTAGATGCTTTAGGCAACAATATAAACTCATTTTGTAGGAAAACCTTTTAAATTACATTATTTATAAGATTAAAAATCACCATTGCTTCATTAATATGTGATGTTCATATAAACTAAATGTTTGCTGCTTTAATTATTTCAAAGATGTGCTTATTTTAAAATTCTTTGTTTTGCCCACGGTAAATGTGCAACTTTACAGTTCCATGATAACTGATCGAATTCCAAATTTATAAACATTTCCCTCCTTTTAAAAGCACATTGATTGGTCCACTACAAGGTGCATGCACAAAAAATACCTCCATATGTACCATACTCATGTATGTTGTTTTACAGTTGAGTTTCCAGGCAGGCATTTGTTTTGAGACAGGGGGAGTATTATTTTTATTTTACTTTCTGTAAGTTCATGTGAAGTTGAGAGCAAGTAGGAAAGACCCTGAAAGGTGACACTTAAAACAGAAGGTGCTGTAGAGACAAGTTTCAACAAAAGAAAAAAAGTAAATTTACATGTTGTATGGTTACCTATTCAAGGAGTAATTCATTGTTCCAACCTTCCCCATGCAGCAGGGCCTGGTGGTGTGCGCACACCTTTAACGCCAGGCAGAGGCAGGTGGATCTCTGAGATTGAGGCCAGCCTGATCTACATGGGGAGTTCAGGCCAGCTGGGGTTACAGGGAAACCCTATCTCAAGTCTTTCACCTCAGCCCCAAAGAAGTCTCCACATCACCAGTTCCTCTTCATTTGTGGGAAGCCGTAAGGGTGGCTAATCTATCCTCTGCAGTGACTTCAACTTTTTTGGCACAATCCCGATTGGCTTATTGATTTTTCTCACTGTGTTGTCAAGTGTGAAAGAGTAATGTCTAGATTATGAAACACGGAAGACTAGAGGTCATTTTGCATGAATAATGTCTACTAGGGCTGATGATGCTGGCATGAAATGAAACATAAATGAAAACTACAGTGGCAAACTCTCAGCATTTACTAGCTTTGTGCAATACTACAAAGGCAGAAGCAAAACACTAGTTCACCATGCTTGGCTTTAAGGATGGCTTTCCCACCATCATATCAAATGGACATTGTGCACAGTGTACTGTAAATGCCATTTCTTGCAGATTTATAGTACTCAGATATGCTTAATTAACATTCTAAAGTATTAAAATAGAAAGAAAATACTAAGCAAGCATTTATAGCAATACTATGAAATCTCCCAATAATTGTTTTGACTGTTGCCTTTTGCTCTTTAGTGCAACTTTTCTGCATTCTAATTATCGTATTGCTTTGTATTTCATGTTTTTACACTCATGACTTCAGAGTTAAGTACTTGTACACCAAGTATTGCGATCACTTTTCTCTTATTGTACATGCAATGTAACAACACACAGTTTTGGTGCTTAACAATATTCCTGTTTCCTTAATAAAAGATATTTATTTGAATTAAAAAATGTTCTAGATGCAGCTCATATATTTTCTGTCCCATTCCTGGAATTAAATGTTGTGCCAACATGATCTAGTTTCTTTTAACAGAAACATTATTTCAAAATCATCACAATCTGGATTTTGGGTGTGTCTTCTGCCACTAGGTAGTTCATTATTTTTAGGCCCCTGAACATACAGAGATTAGAAATAGACATATATATATATATACATATGTACATGTAAGATACTTCATGACCTCAGGCCATTCACTTCCCTTTAAACTTAATAAAACACCATTTTATTCTACCGTTTTAATATTATATCTATATTTTCTAATGTTTCTAATATTCTGTAAATTCTAATGCTATAGAATGCATGGAGAGATAAAAATTTAAAAATGGCATAATCACTCCTTATTTTCCCTATGAATTATTGCCCAACTAAGTAACAATTCTACTGTCAGTCTAATTGATGAAAATACATTTCAAACTTTTTTGTTTGTACCATCATTTTATAGTTATTCTTGATCTAACTTTTATAAATACACTATATCAGGGCTAGAGAGATAGAGCCTAGCGGTTAAGAGTGCCGACTGCTCTTGCAGAGGACCCAGGTTCGATCCCCAGCACCCACATGGTGACCAAGAACCGTCTGTAACTCCAGTTCCAGGAGAACTCCAGTTCCAGGGGAATCCAAGACCCTCTTCTGGCCTCCGCGGCATTGCACGACACGGGTGCACAGACCTACATGCAGACAGTACATTCATACACATACAAAAATAAATTTAAAAATTTTTTTAAATAAATACACTATATCATGTACACTTTCTTTTAGCACACATTTAATTTTAGCTCTACAAATAGCTACAAGTTTAATGATCATTAATTTTTACATCATTATCTGTCTACCCATTTTTAAGACTTGAGATTCATTCTCTAGTAGATTTCTCAGGAAAATCCAGGAACAACATTCTCTGGGCTATGGGATGCTGGGAATTATCCGTGCCCTTCGCACTTGGAAGTTAGTTTCTCTAGTTAGTTGAAATTTTGGCTCACTTCTTTTTTTCTTTGAGTTGCTTAAATATATTGATTCATTTTCTTCTGGCATAAAGAATTTCTGTCAAATAAAGTATGACAAGCTGAGTCCACAGCAATCAGGAAGCACAGGAAGGTGAATCTCTGTGAGATGGAGGCCAGCCTGGTATATATAGTGAGTTTCAAACCAACTGGAGAGCTACAGGGAGGATCTGTCTCAAAAACCAAAAAATGCCCATGAAGTGGTTTTTGTGGATGTGAAACAAATGGTGAGAACTTGAACTGGACCCTTATTATAGTATTGAAATTAAGTCTACTTAATCTATCAAGTCATGTTCATGCCCTGATGTTATATACTTGTATCTATCAATAAACATTGTGATACTTGGGGAAAAAAATTTACAAAATGATAAAACTCAAATTCTTTTTGACTTATAAATCACTTCCCATTTTATTACGCTGTCCAAATGACTATGTATCTTTTTTACCAGGTTGTTATGGATTGTCAGCCTAAGCTAAAGTTTTAAATATATGGCTTCAAATCTCTCTGTTTTTATTATTTCGGGAAATAATTCCTTTAATTTTATTTTTAGAATTTTTCTGTTGTTGGTTACTTCAGAAATTCCAATTATAGTTATGTGGTTTTTTTTTTCATTTCTGTATTCATCTGTGTGTATTTGAGTGGATAAATGTGCCAAGATATGCATGTAGAAGTCAGAGGACAACTTGAAGAAGTTGATTCTCCCCTTCCATGATCTGGATTTCAAGGATAGAACTGAAGTGATCAGGTCTGGTGGCAAGCACCTTTACCCAATAAAGTGGTCAGGCTGGTGGCAAGCACCTTTACCCAATGAAGTGGTCAGGTCTGGTGGCAAGCACCTTTACCCAATGAGCCTTCTTGCTGGCCCTGATATTGCACTTTTTTTTTTTTTTGGTCTTTTTGAGACAGGGTCTCCCTGTAGCCCCAGCTGTCCTGGAACTCACTCTGTAGACCAGGCTGGCCTTGAACTCACAAAGATCCGCCTGCCTCTGCCTCCTGAGTGCTAGGATTAAAGGTGTGCACCACCATGCCCAGCTGATATTGCACTTTTTACTTAAAACTTTCTCATATATTAGTACTTTTGTGATCTTCAAAACTGTTTTTTTTTTCTTTTTGACATAGATATACCTCTTATGAGGTATTGTGTATTATGTTTATTTTTGCATTTCTTCTAGTTGATTTTTTTTTTTTTTTTCGGTATGTGTATGAATGTACTGTGTGCATGCAGGTGTGTGCATGTCGTGCAATGCCGCGGAGGTCAGAAGAGGGTCTCGGATTGCCCTGGAACTGGAGTTCTCCTGGAACTGGAGTTTCAGACGGTTCTCGGCCGCCATGTGGGTGCTGGGGATCGAACCCGGGTCCTCTGTAAGAGCGGTCGGCGCTCTTAACCGCTAGGCCATCTCTACAGCCCTCTAGTTGCCTTTTATGTCTGAACAGATTCTTCTTTTATTTATGACTTCTTCCTGCATATACCTACATTCTCAGTTGTTTCCTTTCAATTTGATGCATTGATGTAGTGAGCCATTTTCTTGATATTTTAGCTTATTTTATGAAGCACATGGTTTTTATTCTGTAGCCATTTTTTATATTTTATTGAAGTTATGTGCATTTCATACAATGTTTCTCAATCCGATTTAGACTCATTCCCCCTTCCATGCCTCTCTCCCCACCCTAGCTCATGCATTCTGCCATACACGTCTTGCAGCTTTTTCTCTTTTTGAAGTTTTTCTACACAGAGGCTTACTGTTTGGGGCAGAAATTTACTGTTTCAGTCAGTTCCTGTGTTGTTGTTGTTGTTTCCTCCAATTTGTATTGCTCCAAAATATGCATATATATAAGTCACACTTATACCAAATTTATGACATCTGAAAATAAACTATATGTTAATTCTAGAACATCTTTAGGAATTCACATTTTCCCTTTAATTTTATATTACTTTAAAGTATGCATACATACCCTCCACCCATATACCAAAATTACAAAGTCTGAAAATAAGTGGTAGGTTAATTCTAGAGCCTGTTAAGGGATTCACATTTTAACAGCACAGTTGCTTTCAGATAAAAAGAAATATAGCATTGACATTGCTCAGTCAGTTTGCATTACAACTAGGGATTTGGTGCTAGCATCCACAAATGAGGAATACCATTTGCCGTTTGTTTTTCTGGGACTGTGTTACTTCACTTAGCATGATGGCCTCTAGTTCCATCCATTTACCTGCAAAGTTCATGATTTCATCTTTCTTTTGTAGCCTTATTTTTGAAGGGGAAGATGCAATGGGATATTTTTACAATGGCCATGTAACACAATTCTCCACTAGACAACTTCACTCTCAAAGAAATCTCCAGATACATGTTTCTCTGCCATCAAGTGTTTATCTTTTCATTTACTCAACACATGTCTAGTAAGCAACAGCTATAGCAATGACATTCAAATTATTAGGAAGGTTATTAGTAATTAATACAATTAGCCAGGCATGGTGGTGCACACCTTTAATCCTAGCACTCAGGAGGCAGAGGCAGGTGGATCTTTGTGAGTTCAAGGCCAGCCTGGTCTACAGAGTGAGTTCCAGGACAGCTGGGGCTACAGGGAGACCCTGTCTTGAAAAAAAAAAAAAAAAAAAAGTAATTAATACAATTAATGCCATGTGAGTCAGTGTCCATGTCATTACAGATTTATAATATTAAAGGAAATGAGACAATTAAGCAAGTAATTATAATGAGGACTTAACTAAAATATATCTTTCTGGTTCTCAACCTTTTTCTACCATAATATACATGAGGTATAGAACAGCATTCAGGACCAACTAGGCAATGAGACTGCTCAATTCAGAAATCATGCTTCCTTAAAGCAGAACAGGCCTCTGTATGACTGATGCGGCCATCACCCTGCAACCTCCCTGTAGCAATGGGGGATTCCTTCTAAGAATCATTGGTCTAACTCAAACACTAAAATACCATTAAACCTAGACTTTTTATTAAGAAGCCCATCAAAGACTTGATAAAATTAAACACATTTGCATATCTTTATTTTTAATTACATAGTTCCCTCTCTCCTGTAGCTAATTTTTAATATGTTCTGCTGGCAAGGGGTTAGAAATGCAAGGAAATTATTGCTGTTTCCTCTATCATACTCATGTCAAGCAAATGAAGTTTCATTAGCTGGGTAGATGACTAAGCTTGGGTCTCCAGAATGAAGACCTGAAACCCTAGTCCCCTGCAACATAATTACAGAGAAACGAGAAAGGATAGATAGTAGAGAAAGATACAAATCTCTGGAAGATTAGGTTTTTCTTTTTTTTTACATTTTTATTGAGGTTTTGTGCATTTCATACATCATTTCTCAGTCCAATCTAGACTCATCTCCCTTCCATGTCCCCCACCCCACCTGAGTTCATGCACCTTCCCATTCTTGCCCTGTATCTTTTTTTGATTGTTTTCAAAGTTTTTCAAAGCAGAGGACTTTGTTCTTTGGGGAACTTTACTGTGTCAGTCCCTTCCCTGTCCCAGTTCCTCTGTTGTTGTAGGTCCCTCCAATCTGTATTGCTTCAACATATGCATATATACACATCACACACGTATACTAAACTTATATCATCTGTCATTTCCATATCATATTTCAGGATTCACATTTTTTCTTTTAAAATTTATATTATTCTAAAATATGCCTACATATCCTCCATCCATATGCCAAAATTACAAAGTCTAAAAATAAGTGGTGGGTTAATTCTAGAGCCTGTTAAGGAATTTATATTATAAAAGCACAGTTGTTTTCAGGGAAAGGAATATATAACATTGATGTTACTCAGTTTGCCTTACAACTCAGTGCTGGGTGCTAGCATCCACAAATGATGGATACCATTCATCATTTGCTTTTCTGGGACTGCGTTACTTCACTTAGCATAATATTTTCTAGTTCCATCCCTTTACCTGCAAAGTTCATGATGTCATCTTTCTTTACTGCTGCATAGAACTCCATTGTGTAGATGTACCACATTTTCTCTATCTACTCGTTATTGAGGGGCATTTGGGTTGGTTCCAGCTCTTCGCTATTGTGAAGAGAGCTGCAAAGAACATGGTTGTGCATGTATCTCTGCAGTAGGATGAGTCTTGTGGCTATATATCCAGAAGTGGTATGGCTGAGTCAGGTGGCAAGTTCATTTTGAGTCTTTTCAGAGTTCTCCATACTGCTTTCCATAGTGGTTATACAAGTTTACATTCCTACCAGCAGTGGATGAGTGTTCCCCTTTCCCCACAACCTCTCCAGCATTTGGTATCATTTGTTTTCTTGATCCTAGCCAGTCTTATCGGAGTGATATGATATCTTAAAGTGGTTTTAATCTGCATTTCCTTAATTATTAGCGCTGTTGGACACTGGGGACAAGAAGACCCAGTGGAGGAAAGATAGCATCTTCAGCAAATGGTGTTGGCAATACTGGATCACCACTTTGTAGAAGAATAGAACTAAACCCCTACCTCTCGCCCTGTACAAAAATCAATACCAAATGGATCAAAGACCTCAATATGAAACCTAAAACTCTGAAGGTGATAGAAGAAAATGTTGGCAGCAACTTACAAGACATAAGCATAGGAGAAGACTTCCTAAATCAGACATCAGCTGCACAGGAAGTGAGGTCGACAATTGATAAGCAGGACCTCATTAAACTCAAATGCTTCTGTACAATGAAAGAAACAATCAGGGAAGTGAAGAGAAAACCCATAGAGTGGGAGGAAACCTTCACTGCTGACACATCTGACCTAGCATTAACTCCCAGAATATATAAACATCTCAAAAAACAAAGAACTAAGAAATCAAATGACTCACTCAAAAGATGGAGTAAATAGTTGAGCAGATACTTTACAAATGAGGAAATAAGGATGGCTGAGAAACATCTTAAAAAGGTTTTTCTCTCTTTAAAATTACCTATGATAACTACAGAAATTTGCCACCCCGAGGCATACATGAGGGCAGGAACTTTTCAGTTTAACCTCACGGTGTCTTCGATGCTTTCGAACCAGGAGTTGATCACATGTCTCTTCTTCTAAGTGTGGAAAAAATTTAATTTAGGATCTACTAAACACAGAGATATAAGTCTCACAAAAATATGCCAGGCCGGGCTTAGGTACCTGTACTTGGGATGAAATCCTCAGCCAATTTTTTTTCAAATTGAAGTCAATTGGGAGTGAATGTAAGGGTTTGTGATCAACTCTGGGAATAGTTGTACCTTGTTGAATCTTAAAAACAATGTAGTTATCATTTCTAACAGAGAACATGGCTTTTTGTCACAACATTTCATGGCCAACTGTGGAAAATACAACCAATGCATAGACTTATACTTAGGTGTGTTAGATAAGAGGAAGTTTAGTGTAAAATCTCACTAAAAACAGAAAAAAGGAACATTATAATAGTGAATTAAAATTAAATATGTGTCAATATAAAATATGAATCTTGCAGTCTCAAAAGAAAAGAAAGAAAGCTAAGATTTGAGTCATGCAAAAGGGAAAAAAATGAATTTGCTCTAAATTCAGATGAGAGACTGAGGGTGAAAGGATGAGGATATGAAGGTGCAAATTGAGACCTGACACTATGCAGAAGGATAAGAAACATCAGGTCATGTGATATAGGGAAGACGGCAGATAGCTGAGGGAGCCAGGGCTTTCTTCCTACAAATGTCCACACTCACTGATGCAGTTCAACATGCTGTCAAAAGCAGGCAGTGTCATTCAGGCATCATGAACTTCCTTTAAGCACAGAACAGAACAGAAGGGAATCAGTCTTCAAACTAGAAGATCCATAAATATTTCAGATTCACAAATATGCCTTTAGCCACCAAAATATGAAGAAACTTTTTAGAGAACTCAGTCAAACTGCTATCAAGATACAGAAAATGTTAGCTTCAACACCAAAGTCACCTTACACTCACACTTAGTGCCCCAAAACAAACAAAAATATTCCTGCAGGCAAGATGAGAGAAAATTAGAGGGACTGGGCAGAAATGGTAGATACCAGTATCAGCATGAATAAAAGCAGCTAGAGATTAACGTCACAGAATCCCAATGCCTGTGGAGACAGCATTCTAAATGTGACTCTGCTTTACTTCACTCAGACAATATACACATGTATGATATAAGATCTTGTTTTAATGGGAAAAGGATTCATAGGCATGAAGATATAAAGGTATTGAAACACGGGCAAATTCTAGCATAATGATCCTAAAAAAGGAAAGAAAACTTCCCACCAAAGAAGAAAGCCTTTGGTTTCTGCCATCAGTTCTGAGCACTTGCTCCAGAAGACAGAGAGAGGAAACATGAAGATTCTCCCTTCACATTAACACACAGAGAGAGGAAACATGAAGACACTCCCTTCACATAATACACAGAGAGGGGAAACATGAAGACACTCCCTTCACATAACACACAGAGAGGGGAAACATGAAGACACTCCCTTCACATAACACACAGAGAGGGGAAACATGAAGACACTCCCTTCACATAATACACAGGGAGGGGAAACATGAAGACACTCCCTTCACATAACACACAGAGAGGGGAAACATGAAGACACTCCCTTCACATAATACACAGGGAGGGGAAACATGAAGACACTCCCTTCACATAACACACAGAGAGGGGAAACATGAAGACACTCCCTTCACATAACACACAGAGAGGGGAAACATGAAGACACTCCCTTCACATAACACACAGAGAGGGGAAACATGAAGACACTCCCTTCACATAATACACAGGGAGGGGAAACATGAAGCCACTCCCTTCATATAACACACAGAGGGAACCTTTGTGATTCAGGTGATTTTTCAGCACCGAAATTGTTTCTTATAACAGATCCACAACCTGAGGGTTTCTTGAGACCGAATTTGCCCTCATATACCAATAGCAAGACTTCCCAATTGTTCTGTTGATTTTGGACCAAAGCCTTGTGGTAAGCTTTTCGATTTGTTTATAAAACAAAAGACTCCCATTACAGGGGAACACTGAAGGATGAACAAAGTCCTGAACTTCCTTCCAGGGACACAAGGCAGTGGGATTTGAATGGAACCCATAAGTGGGGCAGCCTAGATTGGGAATAATGCCTCACATGCCAGAACAAGCACTCTACGAACAATTTAAACAACTGGAGTTCAGAGATCATGGAGGCAAGGTACCAGGGAAGTAGAAACAGCAACACCGCAGGAAAACCATACCTGTCCAGGATGGCCTCCTAAGGACTCGGTGCCGACCTGCCTGCCCTCACATCTACTTCCATTCTCACATACTGGCTCATCCATGTGTATCCTGTTCACCCTGAGAGAGTGCATGGGAGCACAGGGTAACATGGCAATGGCTTAGTAATGCATTTGTCCCAAAATCCAACTGAGAGGAAAGAGAAGACAGCAGAGCAGAAAGTGGGTCAGGCTCTGAAGGTGGGAAGTCAGGTCTGAAAGTTAGGTTGGCAAAAAGAAAAGTGGATGAATCAGACAAGAGGAGAAAGGTAAATGCCTAGAGCCAGAGTAGAACACTGAGAACGATGGCAACTACAAAAATCATGTTTCCTAACACACATAATGACTGGGAACATTCTCACAGCATAATGGCTGATGATAAAAACACATTCCAAAATAGTCTGCAGCATATTTTCTCATTTTTGTAAATAGCTTTAAACCTAGAGGGGTTTGTATTCTTTCATGTACATGAACAAGAGAGCTAAGTTTGAGACAAAGCCAAGAAGACAAGAAGATGCTCAACGTGCTAGTTAATTTTGCATAGGATTGTAGGAGATTGTCCTTTTTTGTTGCTTGCTTCTCTGTAATTTCCAATTTTGTTTAATATATAACAATAACAACGAGAAATGGCTCAGCAGTTAAGAATACTTGCTATTCTTCCAGAGGACCCAGGTTCAAGACCCAGCACCCAAATGACAGCTAATTCCAGATTCAGGGGATCCAATGCTCCCTTCTGGCTTCTGTGTGCATTACACAACATGGATGCACTTACCTACATGCAGGTAAAACACTAACACACATAAAATAACAATAATAAAATATTTTTTAAAAAATAACAATAATTAGTTTTTAAAAATAAGCTTTGCGGGCTGGAGAGATGGCCTAGCGGTTAAGAGCGCCGACCGCTCTTACAGAGGACCCAGGTTCGATCCCCAGCACCCATATGTCGGCCGAGAACCGTCTGAAACTCCAATTCCAGGAGAACTCCAGTTCCAGGGGAATCTGAGACTCTCTTCTGACCTCCGCGGCATTGCACGACACGGGTGCACAGACTTGCATGCAGACAGTACATTCGTGCACATACAGAAATAAATAAAATTAAAAAAAATTAAAAAAATAAATAAATAAATAAATATAAAAATAAGCTTTGCTACTGTTCTTTTACTGTATCCTTTCTCTCTGTGTCCATCTGATGAAAACTTGACATTGAAATTGTTCACATCAATTGGAAAGAGTTTAAAAACAAGGCACATGCAGCAATCAGAAAATCACCTTTACATACCTGATTCTTGTTTCCAGCCAGTTCCTCTGACACTCCCAACCACAATGAGGAAAACAAACATGATCCAAAAGGACATCAAATTCTGACTTGTAACAAAGCAACCATTAACATCAAGAGGGTATGTTTTGCTGTTAAATGGCTACCCACCACTAGAAATAAAGCTTTCTTAATCAAAATAGTCACAGCAGGCCCTTGCAGTTGGTTTCTGAGCTGTCTACTCACTGGTAAAGACAGCTCTTCCTCAAGCTCCTGAGTAATTTGAAGGGGGCTTGAGATACCTGCAGCAGATCAAGTGGAAAATGAAGTCAGAATAGCCTCTGAAAGGGAAATGGCATTCTGTCTACACTGAAAATGTGTATTTTTTGGCGATAGATTCAACTAGACTCTTCTAATTGGACTGGGAAATTAACTAATTGAAAGGTCTGTCATCACTGGGGTTTGCTTTCTCCTAGAAAAGCACAGCACCTACAGTGTCCATTTCCAGTCACTGCCTGCTACTTCAAGGTGACCTTGGACTCTGGTAACCAAGAAATAAGCTCAGTTATATAGAAAGGACAGCAGAAGGAGAAGACATATTAGGAAAAATAGAACTAATTTTTGGAGGAGGGAAACAAGCTATTTGGCACAGACAATACTGTACAATAATAAACAATATAAAAAAATCCAATAAGAGAGCAATTATTTAAGTGGATTTTAAGCAGAATCCTCCCATTGGCATGCCTATTTTAGACAGTGGGGGGTAGAAAAGGACACTGGAGCTTCACAATGTCAGTGACTGTCATGCTGTCAAGAGTGCAGACAAATAGTCACCATGAGAAAATCGATAGCAGTGGGAAAAAGGCTTTCCTGTACATTTATGATGAATAACACAGCCTCAGTGCAACACACTGAAACAACTAACTTAGATGATGCAACCTGCTGCGGCCTGTGGTTTTCAAGCCTTGGATGGAACAGCTGCATGGCTAAGCACTTAAGTTCTAAGCACTTGTTAGTAGTCATTTCCCTAGATTGAGGAATTAATCTAGAGGGCTTTACCTGAAAATTTCGGTTATGGTAGCAGTAAGAATGAGTTGAAAGGACAATCAGTTATATCATATTTCAACACCACAACTGGAGAAGCACCTCTTGGCCACCAGGGTTTCCTTAGCACTCACCACACAAATAGAAACTGGTCCCTTTTCTGTGAGATCCACATGAAGATGTTCTGGTGAGAAGGGACAAGAACACTGACTCTGTGTTGACAGATGGAAGCTGAAACATTGGAGCAGCAGTTATGGCTATTCGAAACTTCTAGAAGCCTCTCTGAAACCCACGGCTAGGTGGTAAAGCCAACTGAGATTTTTTGCTAGGAGATTTTTGCCTCCAAAGCATAAGTGGGAATCTTGTGGCCAAAGAATGATGCTTTTAACAGCAGAGTTGTGCTTTTTAGGAGGCTGAGAAAGATAATTTTCAACAACTTCTCTGCCTTGACAGGGGATGTTTTTCCTACCTTCTCTCTTAACAGCAGGACACTCTAAGAAGACATACCTTGCCCAGATTTCTTCTCTGCCAGCCATTTGGGCCCATACAGGAAGTCTGGCTTCCAGATACAGAGCCTCTGGCATCACTAGAGGCAAGTCAACAGGCATCCCAGAGACAGAGCTTAGACCTACAGAGATGACAGCAACGGGCTCCCATCAGCTCCGACGCACTTCAGGGTGACTTTGGACAAAACCATCCAGCCCCGCTGTGGTTCAGCTCCTCATTTGTAAAATGGTGATGATATTCTCTCTCTCACTGGGTGGTCAGGGAATCAAATGAAATCATGAATATGAAAGAACTTTGAAAAATGTTCACTCATAAAATCATAGAATTTTAGAAGGACCTGAGGGACCACTTAGTGCAGACCCTTATTATACAGATGAGGAAACAGTCCCCAAGTGTTTAAATGACTTGAACAAAGTCAAACAGAAGCACAGTGCTGTGGGAGTCAGAGCACAATCACTACAAATTAATAAAGTGCCAGTGTGAGTGCAAAGACAGTAGCAACTTACTTTTTCTTTCCCCTTTGCACAAAAAGAAGACACACTGTCTATGCAGATGAAAAGGAACCAATATGAGGTACATAATAAATGACTTACTGAAAATATTGTAAACATGATAAAAGAATACGTTTAAAGAGCCACCCTTAGGGGAAATAAATAAATGGCTCAGAATTACCCACAGTTCCCCCTGAGGAAAAAAAAATTAATGCTAACATAACAGCAAACAGCATTTGTCTTGCTACTATAGACTACATACTGTTTGCATGCTTTGAATAAGAAGAACATTATCCTACACATTCCAGCAACACTATCCTACACATTCCAGCAACGTAATATATAATGGGATATCTGAAAGAGTGAGAGAGCATTTGGTTTTATGATAAAAAGAAAAGTTCCGTGAAGAGTTAACGGAGTCTTCAGGGAACTATAGACAAAGAGAGATAGATGATGGATGGATGGACAGATAATAGATAGATGATAGATATAGATAGATGATAGATAGATAGATAGATAGATAGATAGATAGATAGATGATAGATAGAGATAGATGATAGATGATAGATGATAGATAGATGATAGAGATAGATGATAGATAGATGATAGATTGATGATAGATAGAGATATATAGATGATAGATAGATAGATGATAGATAGATGATAGAGATAGATGATAGATAGATAGATGATAGATAGATAGATAGATAGGATGATGATAGAGGATAGATAGATAGATAGATAGATAGATAGATAGATGATAGATAGATAGATAGATAGATAGAATGATAGATAGATAGATGATAGATAGATGACAGATAGATAGAGATAGAGAGATAGAGAGATATAGAGAGATACAGAGATACAGAGGTACAAAGATACAAAGATACAGAGATAGACAGATGAGAGAGAAAGAGAGAGAGAGAGAGAGACTAACAAACAGACATATTTCAAGAATGAAAACGAGGAAAAGTGGGGGGTTTTGCTGAGCTGAAGGTCCTGGACAAGTCACTCAATCATCCTGCTTACTGTTCCATTCCAACTCAGGATCTGCTCTGTACTAAGAAATAAGAGAAGTCACCCTCTGTCCTAGTCACCATCCATTCCCACAATCATTGACTCTGCAGTTCCTTACCCTGAGCATCAAAACTGAGATACTGTTTCTTTTAATATTCGTCCTTTGGAGCCCTCTCTCCTTCCATCCCTCATCTGAAGTAAAAGTCAGTTTCATGGGGATATATTTTTATGTTAATAATATGACTGTGGGTCTCTACTAGGCCATTGTTAAGTAATTGAAAAACTGTCTTGAAGCCACAATCAAATAATTATTAGAAAATAAATGGAAAGAGAAAAGGTGACAGACAAGTATTTGGGATCATCATTAAAAATCTAATGACCATAATATTTTTCTCATAACCTTGGAAATTTTCCCCGTTCATTTTCAGTTCTATTGTCCACATAGGATTAAAGCATTTGTTCTTGCCAAAATGAGATTAGTTTAGTTTATGTTGTTGTTTTTTAATGTTAATTTTTGACTCTGATGTTCAGGTTCTTGAAGGTTATAATCAACCACATATAATCTTAACTTAGGTGGAAGAAAAGCATGACTGCTCAGGATTTAAATCACATTGATCAGCCCCAAGTATTCCAGACTGAAGCCCTATAGCTTTATGTTTAATCATTGGTATCTATGTCATTTTTTTCTGTCTGGTTTCCAGCTCAGTCACTCTAAACACAGACTTGAAACAGTACTTTAAAAGTCCAAACACCTAGCAATAGAGAGACAGAGCCAGGTGGATCTCTATGAGTTCAAGGCTTACCAGGTCTACATAGCAAGTTCTGGGCCAGCTGGGTCTATGAGGACACCCTGTCTCAAAAAGACCAAAAAAAAAAAAAATCCAAATACCTAAATATGTGCTAAACTAGATGTAACTATTTCTAGATAACTGAACTTTTGAAAGTGATGAACAAACACACAATTGTTTTATACACTCTTGTTTTCTGGTGCACTTTTCTGTACACAAATAAAGATATAAATTTACTCATTTCAAGAACCTGGAATGGCAAAAAAAAAAAAAAGAATGGAATTCAAAGATGACCATAGCCTATCACTTATTCTCTTTTATTCCTAGGTGCTTAAACTTGGAAGTTCCACAAAATCATTCATATTTAAGTACAGTGACAACCAAGTCTGCTGAAATAATTCTGATTTTCAGATACAAACCCACTGCCCGCTGGAAAACCCACCACCACCATCTGCTTCCCAGAGGAAACCCAAGAAGGGCTAAGTCATTTCTCCCTTCCTTATCTCTGCCACAGCCTTCAGAGAATTTTATAAAACCTTGAATTAGAGGATTCTGTAAGATCACATCCCCGTGTCCAGGCCAAACATCCTACTAATTCATTCTTTTTTTATAAGAAAGGTCAATTTCATCATCCCACAGGCAGGAAAGGAGCAGAGTTCACAATTGCAGTCTCTGAAAGCATTCCACAAAAATAGCACCTTTTCAGCAAGGTTTTTACTATAATTGATTGACAGGACATTTGAAAGAATTTGACAAAGAGCCATTATAAAAATCTTCATGAAGATAAGACTGTGGAATGTTTGAGCAATGATCTGAAAGGGGACAATTACTTTATACCTTCTTCTTCACCAACCTCCTGTGCAAATCAGAGGCTTTCTCCCTGGCCCTCAAGTCTGTGCCTGTGCCTGTTCCTGCTCTGTATTTTTTTCCCTAAAAAGCTGAGGTTAACCCTAAATGGTGTAAAGTTCAAAAGCAGTTTAGGATTAAATAAAATATGAATTCCTAAAAATTATGAAAAGAACTATGAATAAAATTAAATGTTTTCCTTAGGAAAACGGTTTCTAAATTCAGAATTCCTTAGAAATCTTAGTCGGTTACTCTGCCTACATCAAAAATTTTAAGTTCCTTTCATTCTTGAATGATACGTATTGATGTCATATATGTCCATTAAATGAAAGAAATCTGTATTTCAGCCATCATAATGTCTAAGTGGTCTCTGCATGATCCATATGGCACTGAAAGTACAGCCCAAATGTTAAATGGACTTTTCTATATTGTGGTGGTTTGGATGAGTGTCCCCCATAGGCTCTAGGTATTCAGACATTTGTCTCCAGTTGGTGGCGCTGTTTTGGAGATCTTGGAGGGTGTGGCCATGCTAGAGGAAGGTGCTTTGTTGGGGGCAGGCTTAGTGAGTTTTAACAAGCCTCATGGTCTCCAGTCTCTCTCTCTGTTTCCTGTGCTCTTTGTGAGATGTGACCCTCGGCCTGCCACTCCAGCTCCAGCCACCACGCCTCCCACCACAATGGACTCTAATTCCCTGGAACCGTCAATCGTAAGCTCAAATAAACTCTTCATTTTATAAGTTCCTTGGACTTGGTGTTTTATCATAGCAACAGAAAAGTGACTAATACAGTTATTGGTACCAGAGAGTGGGCTGTTGGCTGTGAAGAACCTGACCATGTGGATGTTTGGAGAAATGTGGAAGACTTTGGAACTTTGGGCTGGAAAGGCTGTTGACTATTGTAAGCAGAGATTAAAGGGCCATTCTAGTGGAGGCCTGGAAGAAAGCATAGCTGCAAAAGATGTGGTTCCAGGGGAAAATAAAGACTTAGGCAGCAACTGGGATATTTTGATAAAGAGTCTGGCAGCAGTTTGCCCACAGCCCAGATGCTTGCCTGATGCTAAGTTGAAAAGCAGTGGACTGATGTCTTTGGCGGAGGATATTTCAAGACAGCCTAATGTAGAAAATGGTGGCATGGCTCTTGTTTAATGGTAGAATTTGTGCAGATCTACAGTGAAGATGAGCAGATGGGGCAGAAAGATGCAGAATGTACAGTTTGGATCTAAAAAATGCCATCCGCACGCTGGTCATAGAAAGATTAAAGGGGTGGGGCAAAGTGCAGTTGGTGAAGGAGGGAGGTCGTGGTGCCGCGTAATATCATTGAAAGGAAGAGTTTAAAGAGCAAGTTGAAGGAGAGGCCTGGAGATTTACAAGTAACAGCAAGACAGAAGTATACGTTCAAGGGAAAGACCACACCTGGGGCACGGCTGAATCCTCGCAAGCAATCCAGGGCGCAGAGAAGAGTTGAAGATGTGGGTGGGAAATAGGGCCAGGGTCCATGACGCAAATAAATTGCGGCCATAACTCGGTAGTTGTGCATTCACTGAATCTCCGTGTCTGATAGAGGCATGAAGTTTGCAGAGTGAAGGGGTCATTAGTTCTTCCTCCACAGTTTCAGAGAGCTGCCAAGCAGGCAGAGACACAGCAGGGGTGTCCCTGCATAAGAGTAGGCCCTGATAGCCATGTGCATGAGCAGCTGTGAATATGAAGCCTGGTTAGGCAGCGGGGACCCCAAGAAGACATTTGAGAGGCCAGACCTGTGAGATATTTGCCAAGGAGAGCTGCATACATGAAGGTACCAGCCTAAGAAAGAGATGTATGTGTGCAAGCAAGCTGGAAGAGTGAGCCATAAGCCCTTTGGAAGTCAAATCCCAGCAGGTTGCATGTGGAGCTTCTGGACTTGGCGTTGCCCTGCTGGTTCAGTCTTGTTTTGGTCCAGTATTCCTCACTATGCCGTCTATTCCTCCCTTTTGGAATGGAATGTGTATTCGGTTCCCACTGAACATTGGGAGTATGTAATTTGTCTTTTGATTTTACAGGAGCTTACAGTTAAGAGATTGTCCTGAGTCTCAGAAGAGACTTTGACTGTGGACTTTTGAATGGTGGACTTTTTGAATTGAAACTGGTAAAGATTATGGGGACTTTTAAGTTGGACTAAATGCATTTTGCATTTTTATGGTCTAGGAGCCTATGGGGCCAGGGAGTGGAATTGGTGGTTGGATGAGTATCCCTTAGGCTCAGTATGAACATTGGTCCCAGTGGTGGCTGCTGTTTTTGGGGTTTGGAGGGTGGTGGTGGTGAGCTGAGAGGGGTAGTACGTTGATTGGGCGGCAGGCATTTCTAGTGAGTATTTAACAAGCCTCATAGTCTCCGAGTCTCTCGTGTTTCCTGTGTCTCTTTGCGAGGATGTGACCCTCAGCCTGCTGCTCCAGCTCCAGCGCCATGTCTCCCACCACAATGGATCTAATTCCCTGGACTGTCCATACATAAGCTCAAAAAACTCTTCTTTTATAAGTTCCTTGGTCATGGTGTTTTATCACGCAACAAAAAGTCTAATACATATATTACTAGCACACTTGGTTTATACTGAACCATGACCAGCCAGCTGGATAATATTAAACTCAGCCCCAAGTGTTCTCAGAGTTAATAATATACTATATATATTAATATATAATATATATATATATTATATATTTCAAATGCATGGAAAAGATATAGAAACATATGCCTAGTATATTCAATGTTACAATAAGAAGAAAGTCTTGCAGTAGAGTGAAAACATGTTTGAACTTGAACAATTAGCTCAATTTCAACTTCTCTGAACTGACCTATGTCATTTTATTAATAGGAGAGAATGCAAGGTAAAATCATTCTTACTTGACTTTTTGTCTGATATTTTTCTGATTTTATTTTCATTTTTGATACTGTAGCCACTTTCTAACTTTGATTTCAGACAATATAATGTATATTATATTCTGAAAAGACATATTTGATTACTTCTAGATTTGTCTAAGAAATGTTGGTGATATATATTTTTGTTTGTTTGTTTATTTTAAGGGATTACTACAATATAATTTCCCAGTTGTTTGCAGATAACATTGTGTTACTCAGTATCATACAATTAGGTAATTGGTGCATTTTGCAAGTATCTATGTCCAAATTTTGAACAACCACATGGTTCCCATAGTCAGTTGGAGAAGCTTGTATGCACAGGCATGTTGATCAGTTAGGAGTCCAGACTATATTCCTGTAGTCTCATGATTCACCCCTATCTCTCTGTAGCCTTAATTCTACCACGCCCTCCTCCTTCACACAGCTTTGTTCCCTGGGCTTTGGGAAAGGGGCACAGTGGGTGAGAAGAAAACAGTCTAATTTCTTTGGAGTTGTCATTTTGGACGTTGTTCAGGTTGTTTCCTTCGTGGGTGACAGCTTTTCCAGTGATACCCTTTTTATTCATACTAACAAAGCACAAGATTGGATTACAGGCATTTAAGCAGTTACTAATTATTATGAAGCTAAGCTGTGGCATAGACACAGATGCTTGGATGGTATGCTAATCCGCAAACTGTGGTTTCTCTATAAAGGTGACAAGTTCTTATTGTGGCATATAACATCTCCTAACACTAGAGGACATAGCTTGTGGCATCCACTGTGAGTTATTCCTCCAAGGAGAGAGCTAATAGCCAATTAGATTTGGGACTGATGATAGTATGCAATGACACTGGTGGCTGGCAGGCTGGGTATTGCACCACGCTTGTTCGAGCAGGTCTCGTTGAGGCTTGTAGTGACTAATTGTGAGGAGTCTTTCTTGTCTCAAGGAGACCAGTGTTTTGCTGTATTGCTTTAGGGCCTTTGGTAATGCTCTCTGGATTTCAGAGGCCAGTTGTACGCTAGCAAGTGACGTCTCATAACATTTTTCATGCTCACACCAGGTCTTCGACAACAGGGACTTACTGCCTTTCTCCTTGCATATATCCCACTTATAGGCAAAAGGCCTTTATAATTTAGGGAGGAGGGGGCATGTTTGAATCCCCTAGCCAACATCTCCTAGGCAGAATAATTCATTGCTGATGTCAGAGCTTTCCTGTAGTAATATATTTTGCTTAATTACACAACTTATAAACACTTTACTATTAAATTTGACTCTAGATAGAGAATTATCCTTTCACAGTTACTATGCCTATCAGTCAATTAAAAAAGGGTAGTTATGCCTGTTTTATAGGAAATTACCACTGCAACAATTGGCTCTAATTTACAGTTAGGGATTGGTTTCATTACCATCATATTTTTTCTTTTTCCTATAAAGGGGAGAGGTAGGAAGGTTTCTCAGTATCTGGAAGGTAAACTTCATTAGGGTCCATTATAAACAGTTAACCCCAATATTATTCAGAGAAATGCTCAGCGTCTTTGACTCAGGCAGGTGGATATATATTTTAAAATGCTTTCTTTGGGCTGGAGAGATAGCATAGTGGTTAAGAGCACCGACTACTCTTGCAGAGTACCCGGGTTTGATCCCCAGCACCCACATGGCGGTTCAGAACCATCTGTAACTCCAATTCCAGGAGAACTCCAGGTCCAGGGGAATCCAAGACCCTCTTCTGACCTCCACGGCATTGTAGCATTGCACGACACAGGTGCACAAACTTACATGCAGACAGTATATCACACACATACAAAAATAAATAAAAATTTAAAAATAAATAAAAATAAATAAAATAAAATGCTTTCTTTATTCTTCCTGCTTCATTTAACTGGAGTATAGATGGATCACTATTTCTTTTCTCTTTTTATATTTATATAATTTATTTTACTACTAAATGCTCAATAAACTTTATTAATTAACTGCATATAAATTTCAGGGATCCCAACAGAGTGCAATCAATAATACTGATAGTGTGAGATGCTCTTGAAAAACTTGAAATTGGCCTCAAAACAAATAGCAATACTTATTAATAAATTTTCAAAAGAAAAATGCCAAAATAACCAAGAACTCCTTTCTTCCAAGAACATGTGTATTCACTGTTAATCAAACTGCTCTGTGATGAGAGTGTTTGTGGTCTTTTTACTGATCACCCAAATTAACCAACTGGTCCTATTTACAGTCTAATTCCTCTGAGTTTCCAATAGACTTCAGCAAGATCTAGAGATGCTAGACCAAAAATTATACTTTCATAACTACACTAAAATGCCCTAGCACAGGTTTATACCAGTCTTTTACTCTTCATCTCATTTAACTTATATATCTGCTGTCTTGGGCTCCAGTTTATAGAAAATTAACAACATAAAGAATTTCAGATAGAAGAAACTCTGCAAGAAGATTAGAGAAACTCAGGAAATTAGTGTCCTAAGGGGAGCCATAATAAAAGCCTAAGTTGAAAATATCTTGGAACAGACAGGAAACTTCTGTAAATTATACGCCAACTATATGCAAATGTGCATGATATGACCTTAGGGAAAATTCTGGAGGAGTCTCATCACCTGATTCTTCTATGGTTTCTCATTTCACAGTATTTAGCTACTAATATCCTTTCATAGACCTATAAAATACAGTGACCTTTAAAACCAGATTTTAGTTAAAGCCAGGCATACTTTAAGTACCATAATTAGGAAAATCCAAGAGAATCAATGTAGCCATAGATACTTATACTGAAAATTTTGCCCTAATAGTAATAGAATCCTGCAAGATTCACAACTAAATAACGTTAAAGTTTTAAAAGAAAATTTACTCAATGTTTAATATCAAGCAATATGCTAAGTGCTTTACATTTCTCTCTTTTGTATTAATCATCCTCAAAACAGCTCCAGGGTGTGGCAAGAACTATCACCTTCGTGTCACAGGCACAGAAACTAGTATGGTTTTGAAAAGTTATGGCAATAGTACTGGTCTGATAGAATAGGATCTCATCCTCTCATCAGCACTACTGACTCTAGACCATCTGCCTCCCTTCCACACCACCTACCACAAGCAAAGCCAGGGGAAGTAGCTGAACAAAGAAAGAACGAGTTCATACCCAAAAAATAAGATTCAGCATCTCCTAAGTTTCCTCCAAGACAAAAGTTCTCCTCCTTAATTTTTTTTCTTTTATGGGTAATATTGAAAGAAATCAGATAAAAGGATTTTCCCTGCCTCATCTTCCTTGACAATATATTAAAAACTAAGAATATGCTAATTCATAAGGTCCCTTCAAATCTTTATCTAAATGTGAAGCTAAAGTAAAAGAGAACACGAATAGCTCAGAAACCCAGTGAATGTTGCAGGTACCTTTATTCCCTTGGCCGAAGTTATCTACATTTTATTTTTCTGTTCATAAAAATTCATAATGAAAATTGCAAAGAGCAGCCTAATCTGTCCCTTCATTTTAGTGCCTCCATACATCACTGGTTCTGCTGACCTAATAAGAAGAACTCAGCTTTCCTATATCAATTGAAGTACCAAATCACTGATTAGCTAGTGTCCATTTTGTGTATGGATTAGGCTTGTATTTAATATATCAACTTCATTAGCTGGTTAATGCCATTTTTAAGATTTGACAAAGCAAATTCAAATGCTCATTCTATCAACTTCTTGACAGGATCACAGTCCTGGTCTTGATTTCCTTTAACTTGTTAATTCTTTTGTATTTTTTAAAAACTTTTGAAGATACTCTGGAAAGTCAGGAGCATCAAGAGAAGCCAAGAGTACAAAAATCCGCTTTCCACTGCTCCACATTTTTCACAGATCATTTCATTACAGACGACCTGAGTGAACTGAAGCAACTCATGGGCATGCCTAAAATCCCCCCACACATGTAACAGACAATCCATTGAAAATGCCCTCTCCTCTGGATCAGAGAACTTAGAATGTGAGCTTGGAGGAAGGGATTCCTTCCTTCACTTCCCCGCTGAGGGCAGAGCAGGCTCCAGTTTTGTTAATAGCATGCCAGTGCTGTCACTTCTGCTCAGGGGCTGCTGTAAGCCCCATGAGAGTCACATTGTGTGACATGAAGCCAGCTATTGCTAAGTGAAGTCTGGGGAATAATTAGAAAGAAGGCATTTTGACTTTTAAATATTCTACTGTCTTTAAGTGGTTTAAATAATTCCTAAGCGTAAATGCCGCTGGGGAGAGCAGGGTGTCAACAGCAGAATGAATGCTGTTGCTAACAGCCAACAGCTGGAAAGGGGCTGTGACAATACCCCCTGCGTTGGAATGATTTCCTGGTAGTCAGTGCTGCACTAGCTCAGGCATCCAGCTCACAACATGTGCAATGAGAGCTCATCTATCTGCTTGTCAGGAGCACTGCAGGCAGCCCATGTATAAGCCATCCAGCTTGACCCAGCCAGTGTTGGACCATGACCTAATAGGAAGCCTTTTCAGGGGTGAGAGGCCTTTTATGGTAATTAATCCTCCAGGAGGCACACTCCCCAAAGTCACCTGTGCATAATGGAAGAGTGGGAAATTCCAGCATTCTGGACTCTTCACAAAGAACACACTGAAAAGAGGCTACGTCGGAAATTCTAAGGAAAAGCTGTGTTTTTATGAGGATACACGGTAATCTTCTGGATAGTTTAGTTGAATTTTAATCAGGTTTTCCCATCAAACCAAGATTGCCTCCAACAACAGAACGTTTTCCAATTTTAGGTAGACTTATGCTGTATCTTTGCCTGTTGTCCTGTCTGTTATAAATGTTGCCATTCATATTAAGAGCTTCTACCTGACCTCCAAAACCCCTCGTGCCATTATCTACATGAATCACTTAATTGACGACCACGTCTTCTCCCCCTTCTGTCCTATATATGCCACGAGATTGGCTCACGGAAGTACATTTTGGTCATTTAACATCCCCACATCAAACATCAAGTGGCTAACTGTAAAGCCATCCAGAGTACATGCACACCAGCCCTTGGCCACACACAAAACTAACCCAATGTGTGGTACTTTTGCTATATGAACGTTCAGGGGTGTAAGAGAGTCCCAGGTTATATACTAAGGACAGCCTTCAAAGATAAGAAAAGAAAACCATATCCATCCCATTTCTACTCTGTGTCTCTTACTCCTCTAACCTCTCTGGCAGGAAAGACATTAAAATCACTCAAAATTAAGCCCACATGATAGAAATGAGTTATTATTTTTCATCATTGCAATTGCTAATGATTTGGGGGATGTTGTAAGAAATAGCCTTCACAGCTTGAGATATCTCCCTAGGAGGCATTGTCAGAAAAGCCCTGGAGGTATTCCAAAGGCCACAGGATATTGCCACTGCCTTTGGGGACCACCATAACTAAATGGTAGGAGCCTGTTTCTGAAGAGATCACACTCTGACTGCAGGACATCAGTTTCAAAGTGACCAGGAAACTTCCTGTTGTCTAGATTTCACAGTGTTAGAAGGTGCTCTGCAGGCTGCTGGGGAAGGAAGACATTACCAGTCTAGTCCAGTGTCAGTGCCGATCAGGCATGCTACAAGACTGGCCTGACAGGCAGGATGTGGCCACTGGGACAATAGAGATGGGAATGTTTATGGGCTAACTAATAAATTTCTTACTGGATTTGAGGCCTACTGAGCAGGGGAATTCCATTCCTGGTACTATAATTCTGAACAAATGATCATGGTTTGGGTAGAACCTGCTATTTGTTTCTTTGGCTAAATGGTTATATTGTCAAATGGCCTTCTAAATAAACATATATAAACATATTTGTGTTTATGTTCATAAATCTGAGCTGTTCTCAAACTGGGTCAGAGAATCTTCTTTTCTAATACTTTTATTTATTTTTTTGCATTTCATATAGTAGATCTTAATCAAATTTAGACCCCCTTCTAGGTCCACACCCCAGATAGGCCTCCCATGTGATTTCATGTATTCTGTCATATATGTTAAGTCTTATCTGGTCAAGCAATTACTCAGATGTCCCTCAGTGCAAGTTCATCCAATAAAGTCTAGTCAGTCTATCTAGATTCACTCCCTTAAAGAAGATCTACTCTCTTTCACCACACAGTAATCATTTGCCAATAGTTTCTTGACTATAGTTGGGGCCTGCTGCCCATTTCCCCCCCTCCATGCAGGGACTTTGTCTAACTGGGTTGGCATGGGTCTTCTGCATGGTGCCAGCTTTGCTACAAGTTCATATGAACAAGTTTTTAGTGGCCTGAAAAATCTTTGTTTATGTTCATGTACTAACTCTGACTCTTACAATCTTTCTTCCCCCTACTTCACAATGGTCCCTGAGCCCTGAGTGTGTGAGGTTTAATATAGGAGTTCTATCAGGGACATGCACTCTCCAGTCTTATTCTCTAAAACTTTACCCAGTTGTGCCCTTCTGTGTGCATCACATACAGTCTGTGTATGTGGAAGCTTTGCTGGTGAGAGTTGAGGGATGTATTAGTATTCTCCGCCCCCTGTTCTGCTATGTTCCATGAGACTTAGGTATAGAAGTTCCACTATAGATGCGTCACTTAAGGCTGGGCGTCTCTCAGACATATATTCTCTGTGTGTGACCCATTGTGGAATTCTGTAATAGCCTCCATCTGTGGCAAAAATTATGCTTTTTTATGGGTGGTGTATGGTATATTTGTCTGTAAATACAAGAATCCATATTTAGTATACAAAAAGAATTTCATTTCTCTAGAGATAGTGTTTTCTCTAGGATCCATGACATCTCCTGCTATGTATAATTGGCCATATTTACAATACCACACATGAGTCTTCTCCCACTAAGAGAGCTTTAAGTCCAATTAGGTAGCTGGTGATTACCCCTAGATAAAAGTGCCACTACTGTACCAATAGAGATAGTTTGCTCTGCCAGTTGTCATGCTTATTAGGCTTTGGAGCTGGGTTGGACCATCGACTGACTTTTTTTCCCCTTAGCAGCTTACATAGTATCCTCTTTATGAGAACTAGTTTTAGGGAGCAGGCTTCCAGGACAGTTCGAGCTCCATTGCTCCAAGTCCTATGTATGAAATATGTGCTATCCTCATCAATAGGGTCTTACCTTCAAATTCTGGGAGAAAATCAAGGGCTATGGCAATAGCCTGTGTTATTTGGGGAGTCTCTTGGACGACCCTGACCAACAATTGGAAGGGAAGTTTCTTCTGTCTGGCACTGTGCTTCCTGCTATAAAGCCTTCAGGTATCTACATACACTCATGTTCAGATATTGTAGGTGTATTTGTCAGGAGGTAGGGAGTGAGTTAATACATTTCAGTCTGGCTTTGATGCCACCTAAACTTTATTTCCCTTCTTTCTCTCCCTCTCTTAGCTTTCTCTGCCCTCCCAGTTTAAGTGTTCCCATTTTCTCCTTGAAAATACCTACTTTTACCACCCCCATGAGTTCCTTCTTCCCCTTTACCCCTAGTTCCTTGCATGCCTTTCCTCTTCCCTTCCCAGTGGAATACACCCATTTTCCCCCTTCCTCCTTGGTAACATCTGTTTCCTACCATCCCCCTCTCTTGGGCTCATTCTTTCCCTTTACCTCCATGTTTCCTTTCCATTTTCCTGGCTCCTTCTGTTACCTCAGAATATATACTCACATATAGGGGACTGGTGCTAAGATCTGAAAATGAGAGAAAACATACATTGCGTGTTTTTATGAGTCTGTGTTATTGCACTTTATATAACAGTTTCTAGTTCCATCTATTTACCTGAAAATTTCATAATCTCATCTTTCTTTGCCACTGAGTAGAACCCCATTGTGTACTACAACTTCATTATCCATTAGTCACTTGAGGGACATTTAGGTTGTTTCCATGTCTTAGTTTTTGTGAAAAGAGCAGCAATAAACATGGATGTACAGATATTCCTACAGTAGGATAAGTCCTTTGGGTATATGCCAAGGAATGTTACAACAGAATCATCTGGTAAATTCATTTTTAGTTTTTTTTAAGAGTTCTCCACAGTGCATGCCATAGTGGTTATATGAGTCTGCATTCCCCCTAGCAGTGAATGAGTGTTCCCCTTTCTTCACATCCTTGCCAATATTTGGTGTCTTTTGTTCTCTTGATCTTCTCCAGTCTGATAGGGTAAGATGAACCCTTAAAGTGGTTTTGATCTGCGATTTTCTAATTATTAAGGATGTTGAGCACTTTAAGGTGCTTCTTCTTTAACCATTTTTGTTTCTTCATTTGAGAATTTTCTGTCCAGGTCCTTAGTCTTTATCTTTTTATTGGGTTCTTTATTTTCTTGTTTCTTTGTTTTTGAGTTCTTTGAATATTCTGGATATTAATCCTCTATCAGATGTATATCAGGTGAAGATTTTCCCCCATTCACTGGGTTTCCTCTTCACTTCCTTAATTGTTTCTTTTGCTGTAGAGAGAGAAACTTCTTTTTTGCAGTGGACAGCTCTCAAGGGAAAAATGCATAACTGGTCAAAGTACTGAGAAGACGCGACTGAGTGTTCATCTCTAAATGGGATGTCTTTATCAATCCTCTACCCCTGCCAAAACTTAGGAAACATTGTAGAAGAGGAGAGGGAAATAATGGAAAGATGGATGATGAGGAGTACTATGAAATGTTGTCCTCTGGACACAGCATGACCACTGTAATAATAAACTCACAACAACTGTGGTTACCTGCACAAGATAGGCTCCACTCATTATTGAAGAGCTATTGCCAGTTGAGAGTTGCTGGGGAAGGAAGAGTCATTCTCCTTTAAAACTGTGACCACTAGTAGGTTCCCACACTCATGGGATGACCAACCCCATGGCTTTGCACATATCAGCATATGTGAGTTATCAAAAAAGAAGACATGGGGTGAAGAGTGTAAGACGCTGAGAGGATATGTGAGGTAAGTTAGAGAAGAGGGGCTGGAGAGATGGCCTAGTGGTTAAGAGCACCTACTGCTCTTGCAGAGGACCCAGGTTCGATCCCCAGAACCCACATAGCGGCTGAGAACCGTCTGTAACTCCAATTCCAGGAGAACTGCAGTTCCAGGGGAACCCGACACCCTCTTCTGACCTCCGCGGCATTGCACGACACGGGTGCACAAACCTACATGCAGACAGTACATTCATACACATAAAAATAAATAAATAATAAAATTTTTTTAAAAAAGAGAAGAAATAGGGGATGTGTATGATCATTGTATTTGATGTATAGATATATGAAATTCTCAAATAATAAAGGAAGTAGGCTTTTCATACATTGTCAGTGAAAATATAAATCAAGAACAAATTTTATGTTAAATGATGTGTGTATGTGTGTGTGCATGTGTATGTGTGCAGTACATGTATGTATAGATTTTCATGGTAGCAAAATAGTAAAGCTATTTGTATATACAGTAATAACACTTTCTGCCTCATATCAATGATACAATCTCCACAGCCTCTATATAGCCTTCTCTTTTCTTTTAGATGCTCCAAATATTTTCATTTATTTTTTTGTGTATTGGTTTGTTTTGTTATTATCATTTTATTTTTAGTTGAGTTTTTGCAATTTTTATAGAATAAAGCTTGATGGTTTGCCCCCTGCCCCTCCTTTGAAACCTGGATAAGGTTGAAGCTATTCTTCCTCAGATGGTTAAAAGAAAAAAAAAAAAGAAAGAAAGAAAAAGCTGGACAATATGAAGGAGATTTGTACCTGTTGGATTTGGGAGGATGGAGAATGGAAACCTGAATATTTTGAGGACAAGGGGCAGCCTTCCCTCTTTGAGTGTCTTCTTTAGCAACCCTGTGCTGAGACCACTCCAAACTGCCCTTTGTCTTTGGTGTACTTTTCCTACTGCTCTAAACATATTGGACCCACAAAATTTCAAGTATATCCATTGTTCTACCATCAGCCAGCTGTTTTTAATACCTAACATGTAACTGATCCAGATACAAGAGCTGAACAGAAAGGAAACCAAAGATGGAGAAATGTGCCAGGTGATAATTTATTCTCCACATCCTGTGAGATGGTTACTCTAATCTCCCTATTTACAGACAGTGCCTTGGCTGTCGCTAAGTAATTCTGCCAATAATTGGAAGGGCTGAGATTCAGATTTAATTATGTCTGTTATAAGGCTAGTTTTGTTTTACTCGTTCCTTCCCATCATACCAGGAAACAAAAACCTGGAGCGCAAAATCCATTCAAAATAGTATTGACTCGTTTCTTCTAACTTACTATTCATTTGTAGAGATCAGCAGGAAAAGTCCAATGGTCAACATGAGGTTTGAAAGTGAAACTTCCTGCTGACTGCCAACCTTCCCATTTATCATATCCTGTTACTAATGAAATGATTTGATTCAGAGAAATTCTAACCAAAGTGTCAGGCAAAGGGGAATCAGTTTTGTTCAAAGTTCAAATACCTAAATGTATATAGTGCTGCTTGATTTTTTTTTAATTAGCTATTAGTAAAATCTAGTCCAAAACAAGATGGACAAGGACAAGTGTAAGAAAAGTAGCCAGGCATGGTGGTGCATGCCTTTAATCCTAGCACTTGGGAGGCAAAGGCAGTTGGATCGTTGTGAGTTCAAGGCCAGCCTGGTCTACAGAGTGAGTTCCAGGACAGCTGGGGCTACAGGGAGACCCTGTCTCAAAAAGACCAAAAAAAAAAGAGAGAGAGAGAGACCCTCTTTACCTTCACATTTCTTTAGAAGGGAAGTCTGAGATCAGTAGAGAGAATGAATATGAACTGAGGTAAGTGATCCAATTCCAGTAATGTTAATAAAAATTAAACTAAAAATTTGGTCAGGGGCAAAATAACCTAATGGCATTCTTAAAAATTTATTGAGCTGCTCTTATATATAAAGAATTTTTGATTTACTTATCTGTACAAAACTTACAGAAGAACCTAGTATGAATATAGGAAATGTCAGACACTGAACTGTGATCATCCTAAGGACAGTCTCTTGTATATTCAGTTTTGTGTGTCATTATAGCATAACTCAAGCCTGGCTAACCACCCATGTTTTATGCACATCATGGCTGCTCTCCTTTTCAAGGGGCTGTAAGCAGCTCTCATTCATGAATTCTTTCATGCCACATGTTTTCATTGCAAATCTGCCTGCCCGTTGTTTCTGCCATTGCCTTCCCAGACTTCATAGTGGGGGTTGACACCCGCTGCCTCTCTTTACTCTTTCTCCTAACAGTCCATGCCATTTCTATGCTTTTACCTCCACAAACTCAGTTTCTCTGTCTCTGAGACTCCACTCTTAATAGACGGGAAGCAAAACTGAAGTTATTAGCAGGGAGATATTTCTGCCTCCATTTGCATTAATGTTTCTAGAATGAAGAAGATGGCAGGACAGGCCATGATTACATATTTCCCTGAATTAAACCCAAAATGCAGTTTAACATTTCAAAACTCTGGCACTCAAAGTTGTTTTCTCTGTTGATGAAACTGTAATTATACTATTGGGCAATTTAATTAATTTTGTGTTTTATTACAAAAGTTCATGATTCTGCCTAAACAGAATTAAATTAATGAAATATAAATTGGTTTGTCACATCTCCAAGAAATTCTGTGAGTGGAATTTGCCTTTAATTTATAAAATCTAGAAAACTGTCCACATGATAAAATTAATCATCCTCCTCTCATATCTTTTCATCTAGGACTGAGGTTAAAAAATGAATAATTTTATGTCCATTAACGACTTTGCCTGAAAAACACTACAATTCTTAGATAAGTATTAAATTATTAGACTACAGAAACAGCCCAAAATGTCCATTAACTCTTTCTATTTGAAAAAAAAACAGTTCTAAGGAAAGTTGTGAGCAGAGCAGAATCAAAAGCCACTGCATAAAAATGGGACTAATTTATGCGATTATAAATTTATGAATAAGAATGATCCCAAGACAATAATCAGCTTAACAGGGTTTTGTTGGGGTTTTTTGTTTTGTTTTGTTTTGTTTTGTGAAGTAGGGTCTTTCTGTAGTCCAGATGGAAGATTAAATGCGATCTCATTAGACCTCAACTATATTTGTAGCATTCTTTCATTTTTTGTGACCCGGCATAGTTTTATAATTTTTTGGTAAACTTTTACTGAATTTTTATGTATCTCATACAACTTAATCATCATCTTTATACCTCCTTCCCCATTGACACCCTTCTATTACCCCTTCACTGTGATTTATGCATTCTGTCATTTGTGTTAAGGTCTATCAAGGCAAGTTTATGTTCTTCCTCATGTCCCTCATTGCAACTTCATTCACTGAGGTCTAGTCAGCCTATCTAGAATTTCTCCCTTTAAGAACATCAGCTCTTCCTCACCCAGCAGTAACCAGCTGCCAATAGTTCCTTGGCTAAGATTGTGACCTGCTACTCATTTCCACAGTTTTATGCTGGATTTTTGTTTGTTTAAGTTCTCATGGGTCTTGTGCATGGTGACAACATTGCTGTAGGTTTATATGACCAAGGAACCAGAAATCTGTAGAACTCTACTTCCATATAGTCATGCACCACCTCCTTGGCTCTTACACTCTTTCCTCACCCTCTTCTGCAAGATCCCTGAGCCCTGGGTGGATGGAGTTTAATACAGGAGTCCTGTCCAATGACCCACGCTCTACAGAGTCTTATTCTCTATGCTTTATCTATTTGTGCCCTTTTATACTCATGGTTCTCCATTGCATGAGAGAGCTTAATTGATGAGAGTTGTGGAAAGCATTAAAACTCTCTCTACCCATTGCTCTGCTATGTTCCATGAGCCTTACGTTTAGAGGTTGAATTGTAGATATGTCACTTAGGGTTGGGAAATTTACAATCTCTGTGTGTGACCAGCTGTGGAACTCTGTAATAATCTCTGTCTGTTGCAAAAGAAGCCTCATTGATGAGTTGTGACTGGGATGCTTGTCTATAATATAAGGATCCATATTTTTCACATAGTAAGAAATTACATTTGTCTAGGGATGTGACAGCCTTGGGATTTTCTGTAAGACCTATGAAACCTCTAACCATGTATATTTGGCTAGGTTTATAGTACCACAGATGGGTTTCCATCCATTGAGTGTATGGAACCAATTATGTAGCTGTTGATTACCCCCAAGATAAAAGTGTCACTACTGCCCCAATATAGTTTGTTGTGCCAGTCATTGTTTTGACTATTAGGTCTTAATGCTGAGGTTGGACCATCAACTTTTGTCCTCCCTTAGCAGCTTGCATAGTACCCTCCAAAACTATGAGAGCCAGCCTTCAGGGAAGAGGCTTCCAGGCCAGTTCCAGCTCTATGCTCTAAATCCTGTGTCTGAACTATGTCCTGTCTTCAGCAATAAGGTCTTACCTTCAGGTTCTGGGAGACAATCAGGGGCTGTGGCAATAGCCTCTACAATTTTGGGAGTGTCTTGGACTATTCTGGCCAACAACCCAAAGAATCCAAAAGGATATTTGTCCTGTCTGGCATGTTATGATGTTATGTAGCCTTCAGCTATACACATGGACTCAAGTAGAGTATGTGTAATTTTTCAGTAGGTTTTTTGGACTAATACGATTCCACCCATTTTTTAATACTAGCTAGGCATTATTTATTCTCTCTCTCTCTCTCTCTCTCTCTCTCTCTCTCTCTCTCTCTCGCCAATCCCAAGACTTAAAAGATGAACATATTGCTTTAGCGGAGAACCTGAGTTCATTTCCCAGCATCTACATCAGGTAGCTTACAACTAACTGTAACTCCAGCTCCAGAGGCTATGAAAACCTCTTCTGTCATCTTTGAGCACTGCACTCAACTGCATAAACTCACACACAGACACACGGAGACACCCAGCATAGAAATAGAGAAGTGGATAGGAGACCCCAACCATAGCTGAGAAACTATGGGCAACTGCTAGCTGCTGGGAAGGGGAGAAGTCTTATTTCAGAGTGTGACTCTAGGTAGGTTAACCAAGTTCCAATGGATAGACCCACGCCAGAGGATTACAAGGACTCAAGTTTGAGTGAATAGGCCATATATAAAATGGAGTGGTAGTAAGGGGGTTGTAGATAGGGGAATATAGTGTATGAAAAAATCAATTTAAAAATGTTTAAAATTTTTTCAAATTAAACAAAATTAGAAAAAAACAATAAAATCTTAAATGATATACTAATTTCAAATAAAATAAGACCCAAAGAGTCGAATAATAAATCATTAAATAGGGGCTGGAGAGATAGCCTAGCGGTTAAGAGCACCGACTACTATTGCAGAGGACCCGGGTTCGATCCCCAGCATCCACATGGTAGCTAAGAACCGTCTGTAACTCCAATTCCAGGAGAACTCCAGTTCCAGGGGAATCCGACACCCTCTTCTGACCTCCGCGGCATTGCACGACACGGGTGCACAAACCTACATGCAGACAGTACATTCATACACATACAAAAATAAATAAATAAAAAATTTAAAAAAATAAAAATAAAAAATAAATCATTAAATAGCATTTTAGTATGATGTCATTAAAAGCTGCTCCAACAACCTGACTCCTATTTTTGATTATTTGACATTAATCACAAAGTGAGTCACTGCAAACCTTCTTTTTATACTGAAGGGATTTGTCTAGATAATGTCTAAATTCCTTGGATCTGAAAAATGTTTTCAATTACTTTTTATTAATTAATTAATTGGCAACAAAATGTCAGAAATGCCTGCCTTTGTCTGATAAAAATCCTCACACAAGGGGGCTGGAGAGATGGCCTAGCGGTTAAGAGTGCCGACTCCTCTTGCAGAGGACTCGGGTTCGATCTCCAGCACCCACATGGAGGCTGAGAACAGTCTCCAGTTCCAGGGGAATCCAACACCCTCTTCTGACCTCCACGGCATTGCACGACACGGGTGCACAAACCTGCATGCAAACAATACATTCATACACATACAAAATAAATAAATAAATAATTTGAAAATTACTCACACAGAAGAGATAGAGAAAATAATATGCACCTAGCCTTTGCCAGAAGGTTGAGAAACAACAAAGAGATATGTAAATAGTTTATGTGGACCTTCACTGAAAGTGCTCTCTGAGGAAAATGCCGAGGAAGTGTAACCGTGTGCACAAAGACAATGCCAGGAGCTACGAGACCAAATGGACCAATGAAATTGGCTCACCTGCCTTCTGAGGTGTCTTTCAAAAAAAAAACAGGCAAGAATTAGGGCAATGAAAAGAATCTTTCCAGTGGGGAGAAAATGGTGTGCGACTAACTCAGGTTTTCAACTCTGTTAAGAGTGTGACCTCCAGGCCATACTGTTTCAGGTGCCATGATTCACTAGTCTTTGCTCCATCAGTACACCAGCTCTGATATATGTGTGTGTGTGTGTGTGTGTGTGTGTGTGTGTGTGCCACGGACTGAATCTATGGGTTAGTTGTTTCTCTTGTTCCTAAGAGGGTATGGAACTGTCTAAGAAATCAAACCACAAAGCAAGAGAAATATAGATGTTTCTGATTTCTTTTGAAGATTGGAAAGGACATCCTGAATTTGCATATTCTTAGTTTTTAATATTTTGTTAAGGAAGATGAGGCAGGGAAAATCCTTTGATCTGATTTCTTGTGATATTGCTAATAAAAAAAAATAAATAAACACGAGAAAGATCCAAGAAGAGATCCTTTGTCTTAAAGGAAATCTAAGAGACGCTGAGGCCCTCAGTGTGTTAGGTAAGTTCTGTACCTCTGAGCTGCATTCTTAACCATATTTTTTTATACATTTGCATGAGTTGCATACTGTGGCAAAACAGCTACAGATTAAAAGGCATGTCCCAAGTACAATCAGTCATGAAGCAGAAAGAATTTGAAAATATTTTTTGAATTTATTCTTATCTGTATGAGTGTTTTGATGCATGTATATAAGTGCACAGTGAACATGCAATGCACAGACCAAAAGTGGGGATCGGATCACATGGAACTGGAATTACAGACACTTGTTAGCTGTCATGTGGGTGCTAGGAACTGTCATCAGGTCCTCTACAAGAGCTTAACTACTGAATCATCTCTTCAACCCCTGAATATACCTATTAAAAGCCATTTTAAAATAAAGAACCGACCCAAAACTGGCCAATATGCATAGAATAATAATAGACTGTACAGTGTTCAGCCCTACAGGAGACATCTGTATCACATACCTCCCCACAAGGCTCAGGAATCTCACAGAACAGAGCACAGAAAGACTGTAAGAGCTTTTGGTGGTGGATGACTGCTAGGAAACAGTGTTTCTCACACATCAGGACAGTTGCACATAGGAACTCACAACAGTTTTAACAGCATGCACAAGGACTACTCAAGCTCAAGAAAGAAAGACAGAATCCCAGCATGGAAGACGGAGGTGGGCATGAAGCCCTACCCTAAGGAGCTATTGGCCTATGACAGCTGCTGCAGGAGTCAGTTTTCTTTAACAGTGAGGTACCTGGTTTAGAGCTGATTCCATACCCGAGTATTTGAGCAACACAACATGGATCGGATGCAAAACAAAACAAAACACGTAAGTTGGTAAGTGGGGAGGTGGGGTGGATCTAGGAGGAGTTTGGAGAGGGAGAATATGATCAAAATACATTGTATGAAACTCTCAAAAAAAATTTTAAATAGGAGGCTGCCTTTAATATCAGCACTCTGGAAGCAGATGTACACAGATCTCTGGGAAACTAAAGCCAAAATAGTCTGCATAACAAGTTCTAGGCCAGCTGGCACTACAGGGAGACCCTGTCTCAATAAATAAATAAATAAATAAATAAATAAATAAATAAATAAATAAATAAATAAATAAGAAAAAAGGTTTAAAAACAAGTGGTGCTCTTACACAGGACCTGAGTTCAGTTCCCAACACCCATGGAAGATGACTCACAGCCTCCAGTAACTCCAGCTCCCAGGAATCCAATTCTTCTGTCTTCCATGGGCACCAGCACTCAAGTACATGGACACATACATACAATTAAAAATAAAGCAAAGCTTAAAAAAGAAAATAACAAAAATAATAAAAAGAACCCATAGTTCCCACATACTGTTTTGAAAACCCACACGTTAAACATTAATTCATTCAATTGACCTGCTTGGAAATAAAATATCTTTTAGATCTGAAGTACCAGGTTTGGAAGTATAAATATTATAAAACATAATAATTTCAACAAGCTACTGTGTTTGCAGAATTGGAAAACTTGTTTATGTTGGAAATAGTTGAGAGGGTCTCAATGGAGAGTCAGGAACCATTGGCAAAAAATAAATTGAAAATATGAGCAAAAAAGTTCCCACCAACCTGGACCCTATCAGTGAATGGATATAAAAGGGCAGCATGGATTAAATTATATTCTTAATTAAATCAGATTTAATTTAAGATAATTTTACGGGTTTGCAAGTACAGTGGAGTTGGTAATAGCAAAATCACCTGCTTTTGTTTTGGTCCAGGTTTCTGCTCAAAATCAAATAGACCAGAAAAAAGTTATGTTTTCAATCCTGTCAAATTCTCCCCCAACCATGATTCACTGGTCCCTGGTATGTCATGTCTGGCCTGGAAGAGAAGCAGATGTCATTCCAATAAGACCTCTGTTTCCTTGAACCTGAAGCTCCATTCATCATTTTTGTCACATGCTGAGCACACACAGCCACTTGGACCAGACTCAAGGACCCACAGCCTGTGTGAATTATAAAGGGATGGGTAGATTATCTCACAAAATTACTCAGACTTTAGCAACTTTGGAAACAAGAAATATTGAGATTAAATTACAAAATTCATTCATTATTATTATTCACAATCCAAAGATCAACAAGTTAGCCAGCTACTATCAGAATGACCCAGAATTCTTATTTTCCTTACGGTGTGATTGGGGGTAAGATTCCACTTACCCTCTTGGGGAAATAGGCAAGCAGTAAAACTGTAAAATCTTAATTTCTGTCACTGCCAAGATAGAAAGCAACAGGCTTGAGTTCTAACTCCAGCATGCCATGCATAATCCAAGCAAACCATTCAACTACTGTGTGGCTCATATTCCCCACTTATAAAATGACCGTATGGACACATATGTTTAGATGATATGTTGATCCACGAACTACATTTTTTCCTGTTAAATATGACAGGGTCTTACTGTGGCTTATGACATCTCCTAACCTGTAGAGGATGCAAGCTTGTGGCATCAGCCATGGGTCATTCCTCCAAGGAGAGAGCCAATAGCCAATTAGATTTGGGATATACAGGCATATGGCTGCCTCTGCTGCACAGTATTTCCAGGCAGGTGAAGTGTAGCTGGTGCTGACAGTGGAGTCTTGCTTGACTCAAGGAGACCCGTATTTGCTTTATTGGTTTAGTGGCCCTTGGTAACACTCTCTGGAAGGTGGGGCTGTGGGGGTTTGGGCACAACAGCCTGCAAATTGGTTTTGCATGAAGGATGCTTGTACTCATGGATTGTCACTTATAGCTAAAAAATGGAAAAAAAAAACTGAGAGAAATATGCAGGACACTCATGGCAGAATGCATGATCTCGGTTGGGGTGGGGGTGGGGGGGAAGGGAAGGGGAGATATGCCTGAACTGAATTGAAAAATGATGTATGAAATGCACAAAGCATCAATAAAAAAAATGTAAAAAATAAAAATAAAAAAATAAAATAAAATGACCGTATGCACCTAACCTCTATCCCTTCCCATTTCCGGGTTGAGATTATACCTAGGAAAATAACCAATATGCACCATTCCAGAGAACTGTCTTCTTTGCATAAAGGTTAGCAAAGCAATAATTGGCAAAGAAATAGCCCTTGAGACATATGGAAAGAAGCCCTGTCATCTCATGTTTGGTTTGAATAAATGACAAGCACACCATTGAGCATTGTAGCAAGCCACTTAATATGTCACAGGTTTGAGGCTTCCAACAGCATCTGATATTGAATATTGGCCCAAACCCTTTGGGGAAGTAACAAAAAGTAGATGCTAATAGGCAATTTCCTCACAGTTTGAGCTCATAAATGGCTTGTGAGCATCCACACTGCAAGCTAGAACATTCCTCAAATTCTTCTTTCTGGAACATTCCAGACAGTAAATGGCGACCTAGGCTGCAGAGCTGTTCAGATGATGTACAGAAAGCTGGAAGTCCTCATTCATTGTGAATCGAAATGGCCTGGCTTGGAAATAAAGCTCCAACAGCCCTGATTTCCATGAAAAGATATGGTCATTTCCTTTGACACCACAAAGTACAACTGAACCAGCCAGTACACAATATACCATACATCAATTTCCTTCATCATAGAATACTATGCCAACTATGCCAAAGCTGCTGGGCCACAAATTGATCTTCGATTTAAATGGCCACAAATTGATCTTCGATTTAAGCCAATTAATTTCCCTTTCAGCCTTATACCACCCTTCTACAAACATTGCTTTATTTCTTTTCACTAAATTTATAGTTATAGAAGAGCTAATGACATACTTCATGTAATAATTTGTTGATTTATATGGGGTCTTGTAGAAAAAAAAATCAAAAGAATCCATTCAAAGCTTGCCTCTGATAATATAACAAGAACATCCAGCTCTTCAGGACCATAACTCATTGTGGCAATGCATAACAGTCTCTTCATATCTCCTTCCTGTCTCTTCAGCACAGCTTACAATGAGCAACACCAATCTCATTCAACAATTCTTGGGAAAGATGGTTGGTAGCTATGGCAACCACCAAGAATTGAAAATTTTCAGTATTTTGAAAATTCTAGTGAGTCAGGTTGGCACATGTCTTTAATCCCAATACTTGTGAGGCACAACCAGGCAGATCTCTGTCGGTTCAAGGGAAGCCTAGTCTGTAAAGTAGATTATGGGTCAGTTCAGCCACAGATACATAATAAAACCCTATCTTTAAAAAAAAAAGGAGTCTACATATTACCTATTTGAATGTTAAATCTTGTTTCAACACTGGAGCTCCATAAACACTGATATTGAGAAAGTTACCCTTATTAATTTACTAAGACAGCAGTTATACTTTAAAGATATTTTTCTATTCTTTCTAAAAAGCCATTTTGTGCCTATTCCTCATTTTTAATATTACATAGGCAGAGGAAAGAGAACTACGTTTGGGGTCAAAGGAAGGGCTAATGACCAGAACACAAACACTAGAGGATATTCCATAGCCTTCAAATCCACCTACTTCTCCAGTCACAGTAAGTTATCACAAAATGAATTAAGGGCTTGGAAAAGCCAAAAATGTACAAAGAAAAAATATGGTATAGATTGCAGAGAAGGATTTTTGCTTTAGATGTTGTGTTTGATCATTCTCCCTACTCTAAACACCTATGACACAGAAAACAGTTATTTCATCCAATTCCCATTGTTCACTGGTAATCTTCCAACTCTCAAAGACACTACACTAGCTTGCTTTCTTAGAATCAAATTAAACAAATGTTTTAAAAACATAATGTATAATTCCAGGTGGCACATGCCTTTAATCCCAGAACTCAGGAGGCAGAGGTAGGTGAATCTCTGTAAGATCAAGGCCAACCTAGGCTCCATAGTGAGTTCCAGGATGACTGGAGCCATGGGAGACCCTGTCTAAAATATAAATAAGTAAAAATCTTAAAATATAACATATAAACAATATATTAGAAAAGTTGTTCACTTTTGTAATTTGGCAATAGCAATAGATTAATAATCCTCACAGAAATTACCACTCACACAATCCAGATATTTTTCAGATAAAGCAACTTAATAAATATAGTACTTTGAATTTCATGAGGCAAATAATTCTTTATAAATTCTAGTGAAAGCCATGTTTTCCTACTTATGACCTCTAGGAAAGCAACCCTGACACAAAAAAACAAGGTTTAGGACACATACAGCCATTTTAAAAACCAATATCATGATGCATTTCCACAAAGCATTTACATGTTTGTTTGAGATTTCCCTTTGTTGGATGTTTGTCTCTTCTGCTAATTAAAATTTTGGAAAGATTTCTAGCTGTTGACTCACTAAAAAGGTAGGATACATCTCAAATGTTCAGCTCATTGGACAGGGTCATGTTCTTATATATATATATATCTTATACTTCTAAATACAGAATACATGCAATTCAAATACTGAATACGTCACTCCCTCTATAGCTTCTCTAGTCTTCTCTCCCTCTCATCTTCTAATTCAGTAATGAAGCATCTTTGAAGGGAAATGTGACACTTTCTCATTGAGTTCAATTTCACTTCCAGATTAAAACCAAATTTCCAGTGTGTTGTATTAACTGTGTGCTTGCCAGAAGCCTGAATGAATTAGATTCCTAGGTTGTAACCCCTGACAATATTTTCCTAGAGAAGTAATCTGAGGCGTAGATTCGTTTCCTGCACTGTCAGCAGTAGCAATCTGCACTGATACTTCCTACCAAGGAAAGAGGACATAGTTCATTTTCATCAATGTATTTGCAAGAAAGAGGAGAATTTGGGAAGAGATTCTAATAGCAACCCACAATGGTCATTCTATCCTGCTCCCTAATCTTTTGAATGCTTTACCAATCCATAAGAAATTTGGGGATACCAAGACATGGGTACATGATATATACTACAACACGTTAAGCAATTGAACAGAAACTCTGAAAATGCTTTCTTTGCCCATCCTACCACTGCGTGAGTGATTGCCCTTGCTTTGGAGACCTTTGAATTCCTCACCTTGTGAAACTTCTGAAGTATGAAAGAATAACAAGTCAACACCACACATTCACTTTCCTCATCTCAGGGCCTAAGGGCACTCTGAGGAGGGATACGTGGAGGGACTACAACACTGCCAATGAGATGACATAAATGTGTAAACCAGCAATCAGGAGGCCGAAGCAGGAAGACGTAGGCTCGAGATCACTCTAGTCTACACAGCAAATTCCAGGTGAACCAGGGCTACAGAGCAAGACCTTAGCAGCAGATGGCCCTACACCTGTGCACTTACTGGCAGCACTAAGTGGGGTTTATGGATTAAGAAGAGAGCAAGGGAGAGAACACCTGAAATCAGGAAGGACTAATGGGAGGTGGAGATAAGGGAGAAATCGGAGGGGAGGAATGAGGGAGTGAGTTTGATCAAAAAATTATATGCATGTGTAAAATTTCTAATCAATACAAAAACAAACTAATTTTTTTAAATCAACAAATACCAAAACTTTTAAAAAGAAATAAATAAGGTGCTACAGAGATGGCTCAGTGTTTAAGAGAACTGTCCTGAAGAAGATCCTAGTCTGAATCACAGCATACACGTGGCAGTTAACAACTGTCCCTAAATCCAGTTCCGGGAGATCTGACACCCTCTTCTGAACTCCCTGAGTATTGCACAACATGGATGGACTTATATACCTGTAGTCATAACACTCATATACATAAAAAATGAAATAGAGTTCACCTGGAAAGAGGTAAAGAGAGGAACAATTACATACACTTCTAAAAGTGCTGAGACAGTACAGTAAAGTATTAAAAACCAGAGAAAAGAGTTTTTAAAAAGATAAAACAAGATATTAAGAGAGAAAATATGCCTTCATAGGGTGTAATAAAAATCATCAAGAAAAAAATGGAAAGAAGAAAAATATTCAATAAGCCTACAGCTATTTGCCCAAAGTTTCTGAAGTAATAATTTATTTATGAAAGTAGTATATAAAAAAAAAACTATGTGAGCTTGTCTGCTAGAAAACTGGGATTCAGAGAAGAAAACTATTGTAATGCATGCTCACCACTCTAAGGCAGGAATATATAATTCAAAAAAACACAAACTTTCAACTCTACTTTGGGTTCTTCCATGGCTAACTTGAAGATTTTCCTCCACTTCCTAAATAAACACACACACACACACACACACACACACACGTAATTTTTCATTACTGAATAGACTCTCCTGGACTACTGTACTGTACAGCATGATACTCTAAGGTTTCAGATACTCAGATACACTCCTTATTATTTTTTATTTTATCCTTGCATGTATGTAAGTGCACCCATGTCATGAAATGCTCTCTGGGGTCAGAAGAGGGCATCAAATTCTGCTGGAACTGAAGTTATTTATGGTTGTTACCCACCATGTGGGTGCTGAGAATCGAAGCCAGGGCTTCTGCAAAAGCAGCCAGTGCTCTTGACCCCTTAGCCCTCTCCCTTGCCCCCTCAGATACTCTTCTTAAAGGAAAGAGTCATGATCAAAATAGTGTTCTGATCACAGTGACTATTTTATGAGTATCTGTTTACTCTAGAACTAACAAAACTAACAAAACTGACAAAATCATTTTCTAGGCCCTATATCAATTCACTTCCTCAGACTGGTATATTTCTCCAAAGCCAATGAGTGGCTGATACATCTTCTCATAATGTCCTTTCCCATGAACAGCTGTACTATTAAATTTTTATTTAAATTTTTATAAGATCTTAAAATAAATGAATATGGAAATTTTCCATTTTCCATGAGGTGCATCGCAGTGATAAACTGTGGCCAAATTTCTTCAGACCCTGTAGCCCAAATGGGAGCTTGTGAGATGCAGAACACTCTTCCATTGTCACGGCCTTTCACAAAGATTCATCAGCCTATCTTGGTCATCCATGTGAATTATATATAAGACTATATAATTTATCATCCAAACTAGGACACTTTTAAAAAATAAGGGAGGGTATCTTTAACGTAGGCTTTTGCATAAAATAGGAGTATTCTAAGTAAACAAGATGAATTCTCACCTAATCACATGGCTTTGGTCACTGTAGAATCATCACACATCTGATCAGAGAGAATTAATATTCTTCACAGTAAAATAATAATCTAGAAGCTTTTGAAAAAGAGTAGCCTCAAATCTTTATTCAATAAAAAAAACTTATCTCTCAAAGATAGTCAAAAAACTTGGGATGGCATTGGTCTTGCTTGTCTTCCCAAAATTCTTTGTTCAGCTCAAGGTCAGCAAGAAGAAAAAAAATCCTACTGCTGCTGATAAAGCCATCTGTGCTTCAGAACCGGCTGACAGGTGCCTCCAGAAGAAGCAATCAAAAGTCATTAACAATCAAAACCATGACAATTAAATACAAGGATCTATCAGGGTCTTATTATCCAAATTGCAATGAAAAGAATTCAATCCTCTCCCCTTCTCTCAAAGAAAACAGCAGTCATTTTACTTTCTTAGTTCATTGACTACATGCTGCTATTAAAAATCCTAAATCTTGGGGCTGGAGAAATGGCTCAGCAGTTAAGAGCACCGACTGCTCTTGCAGAGGTCCTGGGTTTGATTCACAGTACCCACATGGTGGCTAAAAACAGTCTTTAACTCCAGTTCCAGGGGAATCCGACACCCTCCTCTGACCTCTGTGGCATTGCATGACCAAACTACATGCAGACAGTACACTCATACACATAAAAAATAAAAAAAAATTTAAAAATCCCAAATCTTATTTCCTGGATGATTTTAGGAGAATAAGAAAAAAAAAAGCAGAGAGGATAATTGGAAAAACAGAGAACAGCCCCCCCCAAATCTTTCAAGAGCATATTCTTCTCTCATTATAGATTTTCATCCAGAGCATTTTAATGACTAAGGAGATATATTCTGGGAATATTTAGCATTTTAAAAAGTTCAGAGTTGAAAGCACACATCCTTTAAATAAGTCTACAATGAAATACTAAAAGGTTTATTTCTGATTTCTTATTTCACAAACTAGGAACTGGGCATAAAAATATGGGGTCATAAAATGTTTAAAATGTAGATTACTAGAAACTAATAGAACATATTAGTATCTATTGAGCCAATGATGGCTCAAATGGCATTTTGAATTCTTACAGAGAATATGAACATGACCTTCATGTATACCATTTACAGAAAGCAATTTTATTTACATTTTTAAATCCACATAAAGGTGAAAGATGATACTGCTGCAAATGGAACATTTAATTTTTTGCCCCAAGGCACAACTAAGCTCTCCCAAGGTCAAATGTAGCACAAGACTGAAAGGAAGCCGGACCATTCCATTGTCTCCTGCAAGAGGATGCTACTTTGGCCAGGAGAATCTTATGTCTACTTTATTCTCAAGAAAAAGAAAGATTTCTGGATTCTACATAGACTTAGTAATTCTATAAAACACCATCTGATGGTTTTGCTCCTTTTGTTTTAAACCACACAATCAGAAATCAATGGAATGCCTACACTGAGCTAAAATGTCTGGGACTACGCTTTACCATCATGTATTAAGAAAAGATTTAAACATACTTTCTTTACCCATCCTACTACTGCATAAGTGAAAAAAAAAAAGTTCTCAGTCTGCATCAATGTGTAAGAAAACATTTAAACATATTTTTTAAGTTCTCAGTCTGTATCAGTGTGCACGGATTTGACTCTTAAAAGAATATGGATTTGCATCTCTTTTTTTTTATTAATTTTATTTATTTCTGTATGTGTATGAATGTACTGTCTGCATGCAAGTTTGTGCACCCGTGTCGTGCAATGCTGCGGAGGTCAGAAGAGGGTATCGGATTCCCCTGGAACTGGAGTTCTCCTGGAATTGGAGTTTCAGACGGTTCTCGGCCACCATGTGGGTGCTGGGGATCGAACCCGGGTCCTCTGTAAGAGCAGTCGGTGCTCTTAACCGCTAGGCCATCTCTCCAGCCCGATTTGCATCTCTTTTATATTTGATAAACCTATTAACAAGACAAAACTCTGGAGAATAAACATTCAGGGAAACTAGAGTTTTTGCCTCATACATATACATGTGATTATCCTTCACAAAGCAATGCTACTCTTCTCTCCCTGCGTGTACTCACCCTGACACAGCTCACAGTTCAAAGAAGCACATGTATAATTTGCTAAGAGAGATACAGACATAATGGATCATTTTAAACTCCACCGCAGATGACTCTGACACAGTGCCTTATGCTCTGGTCTAACTTATTACCTTACCCTGAGGCCCAGTGATCATTTTTCATATTGGTCAGGTCAGTAAATGCAGGCTTCCTGAAAAGCTTATGTTCTGTGTGCCATCAGCAGAAGTTACAGTCACAATTATCAACATCAGACCTTTGGAAGACTGCCCCAGTTGATAAGAAGCCCCTACATCTAATAAAACTACTAAACTACAATACAGCAACAGCAATTTTCTGCATACCACAGTCACCCAGGCAAGGTCTTCCCAGAAGAAGACCAAAGAAGAAAAATGCTTTAATTTAAAATATCCCTACCAATCAGGCATGGTGGCACACGCCTTTCATCTTAGCACTTGGGAGGCAGAGACAGGCAGATCTTAGTGAGTTCAAGGCCAGCCTGGTCTAAAGAGTGAGTTCCAGAACAGCTGGGCTACAGGGAGACCCTGTTTCAAAAAAGATCAAAAAAATAAATAAATAAAATAAAATAAAATATCCCTGCCCCACAATTGTGTGTATATACATAAATGTTCATGAATATATAAATAAATGTACATGAATACATAAACATTAACACAGAACCATATAGACAGACATAATATGTGGTATAGTAACTAAAGTTCTGGCTCAAAAATAAGACTATCTAGGGTAGAATCCTTTACCTTTCACCAATCATATCTTCAATTCCTCAGTTATTTCCTCTTGTATAACATGAGCAACAGTTTAGATCACCAAGATGGGCATATTAACTTGGTAATATGAGTGATAGCAATAGGATGTGGCTAATATAATCTCATAGCACTGTTAAGAAAATTAAATTCCAAGTCTATGGTAGAGCACTTGCCTAGCATGTACAAGGCCTGAATTCAGATTGTTCTAGTTTGTCTTCCATTGCTGTGACAAAACACTCTGACCAACACCAACTTGGGGAGGAAAGGGTTTATTCAGCTTACATCTCCTGGGTCACAGTTCATCACTTAGGGAGCCCAAGACAGGAACTCAGGGCAGGAAACTGGAGGCAGGAGCCGAAGTACAGGCCATGGAGTAAGCAGTTCACTGGCTTGCTCCCCTGGCTCATGCCCAGCCCGCCTTCTTATACGGAACACAACAACCTGCCCAGGATGGCACCACTCATTGTGGGCTGGGCCCTCCCACACTGCTCGACCATCAAGACAATACTCCACAGATGTGGCCACAGGCCAATCCAATGGAGCCAATTCCCCAATTGAGGCTCCCTCAACCCAGGTGTGTCAAGTTGACACTAAAGCTATCCAGCACACAGATGTACCCAGGGAAGTGGGAAATTTTTCTTTAGATATCATCCTGAAACCTTCCCTAAAACTCTTAGGCAAATGCCAAACACAAAATAAGCTTTTTCTTAAAAACTCTTCTTGGGTGCTCACCACAATGCCTTGGGAGGATGCATCGGAGGTTGATGGAGGCAATGTCGAATGGCATATACAGGGATAGAGACTCTTATTCCATCAAGCTAATTTGCCTAAAATTTCCAGGAAGTCAATGAAATGACAAATCCAGGTATTCCACTAGAACAAATTCCAAAGGTGAAACCGCACCTGACTAGAGGCCCTTGGATCTTAAAACCCACTAGTCTACCAGTTCTTATTATACTATGCACAAATCTTAAGAGACTTTCAAGTGCTAAAAATAAGTAAAAGCCCCCAGTGTGGAGCACAAGGGCAGAACTGATGGTGGTTTGGGCTTGCCAAGGAGGAGCCTTCAAACATGACATCTTTCAGCCTAATAAGGAAAAATAAATAAATAAAATAAATAAAAGCAAATACTGTTCACAAACTCATTGGTATTTAAAAATAAATCTTAGTAACTATTCTTAGCATTTGCCACCTGACATTAAAACAACACAAGAATTTCCTGTCAATTAGGCAATCTGTTCAATGATTTGTTCCAGCTCCACAAACAGTTGGCTAGTGACTATAGAAATGGACATCTTCTTCTGACTTCAGCCACATTAAATAAACATGACTATGGGGGAAGCATTGACTGGCCATGCAGCAACTGTTGAAAAAACTGAACAAAAGCAAAGGTAATCCTGGGTACAACTAGCCCTTGTGTGCCACCCCCTCTAGGGACTCTATGGGAAGCACCTGGAAAGCTGGTCTAGAAACCTTTCTCTGTTAAAGGGCAGCAATAATTTTTTTATGAATTCATCATTATTGTGCTCCCATCATATTTTTAAGGTCTCTATAACATATCAACTCAGTGAATAATCAATAATAACTCTACTGAGCATAAGGGGCCATTAGCCACATTTTACAGATAAGAAAATTGAGGGAGGACCTGAAGAGCAAAATTCGTTCAGAATTACAGAATTAAAAAGAAAAAAAATTTGCTATTATCTTCCTCTCATTTCATCTAAAATAAAAGTATTTGGGGTACTGTGTTGGAATTGCAAAAAGGATTCTTCATTAGAATAGAAGAAATCGCCTGCTTTCTCCTTATCACACCTCCACACCCGCCCCATGAACTCATTGTTGATATCTGCTGAGAAGAGTGGCTTTACCCACCAAATGGATATCGGGTGGTGGTCTTTGAAGGCTATCAGTCATCTTTAGGGATGTAGATTCATCCTCAAACCCCCCTACTCGTTTCACCATTTGTTCAAAAAACATGGGGGGAAGATATCTCTCAAGAGATATGTAAATATATCTGACCACACTTTAATTAGCACCATTCAAATTATGAAGGTTTTGGTCAAGAATGCAAGGCAAAATTAAACATCGAAGGCCAAACCACTGCCACTTCATGCTTCCACTCTACAATTCCTTTTCATGTTCCCCACTACAGAACAACTTTCCTGGAGCTGCAGAGCCAAACATGATAGCTCAGCTCACCCTGCTAATTCCAGGTCTGTGTTACCCTGATAAAGGCTACAAACTATGGCTGCTTCTTTGGTACAGCTGTTCATAATGCTGCCTTGTTAAACCAAAAGAAATAAGGTTGAATATCTAACATGAGGTGCTCATCATTCAGCTGCATATTTCTTGTGAAAGAGGCAAAAACTCTGCCATGTTCCGAAAATTCTTCACATCAATAGCAATTACGTTTCACATCAAGACAGAAGAAATAGGATACTGCGTACACATGAATAACTTCCATTCATATGCAGTAGTTCGCATTTTTCTCTGCATTTAATTCTAAAAAACAATAAATGATAGTGCTGTGCTGCAAGAAACTATCCACAAATTGCTGAAAAAGATATGAGAGTAAAAGTACTTTACATGTTCAATTGCTGCAATAGTGTGGGCATCCCTTACCCAACCAGCTGCCCCCACAATAAATCACAATATTATGCCAACAGGTTTTTAAATTAAATTTGGATTAATAGTGATATTTCTACTGAAAATTTCTCAAGCAGAAAGTATATTGGGCCTCACACAGTCTTGTTTCTATGTTTTAGAGTTCCCCATCACATATTGGGTGACATCAGCAATCAACCCTTTCAATTGGCTAAGCTGGGGCATTTTGTTTCTAAACTGAAGAACCTGTTTCAGTAAACATATCTGTAACAAAAAAGATAATAAAATGATTCTAGTAAAGTTAGAGTTCAATAAAGAAGGGGAAGGGGTTTTAAAAAAATTTCCATGGTTTGGGGCCATGCATAGCTCTCAGGGCTTCCTTCCCTGTAACAAAACATACAGCAAAGGACAGAAGGAATGTGTAATAGGACTTACTGCTTTCTTAAAGGTCTATAAAACAATGCACAGAATACATGAGAAAAAGCAGTTTTCTGTTTGTTTAGAAGATGAAAGGAAATTTTTCAGTTTTGACTGTGAAAGATAAGAGTTTTATTTTTAATAAATTATCTACCTTTAGAAAGTCATTTCATGAAGTTTATTGCTGCAATGAAAACATCTATCCATTTACTTATTATAAATACACATAAAAAGTCAACAGTACACATCTCCAAAACTACACTATTGATGTTTTAAATAAAATCATGAAATAATGTTGGAGAATTTTTTTCTCATCTGTTATTTCCTAGTGACCCGTGGATTTCTTGTAATCTGGTACAACAACAGTTATATGTCTCCTAAATTTTTGATTTTGTCCTTAAATGTCACCTTGGAATCTTAACAACCAGTTTCAAAGTGAGTCAAGTACATAAAAGAAGGGACAGCCTTATGATTAGTACATCAGAGCACAAAAACGGACGATAAGTTTCCATCACATTGTCGAACTCACAACAATCAAATATTTCACTGAACCATTTACAACTATTGATTGCACACCAAACTTGACTCTATTTTAAATAGATGCAATATTTTACAAAGGCTTCACAAGCAGGAGATTGTGAATGTAAAGCAGTCCATTAATTTTATATAAGCTGTTTTATGTACCTGTGGGTCTCCAATAACACTCAGCTACAAGGTTACAAGGAGAGGAATCATTTTCTAAAGCTCAGTAGGAATATATACACATGACTAAAATTCCAGTTATCATGCCAGTCATCTCTCTTTAGCAAAATTATTTTCATGCTCTGGATGAAAAATACTGACATAATGCAGTACCAGGTATTAAGGAAAAAGTGTTCTAAAGTTCAAGCTGGAATTTTAAAGATAAGAACTTATGAAGACGACATTTCTCCACAATCACTTCCTCGGAATTAGCTTCGTTGTGCACCATGTGTATCCATGTGTTTAATTTGTAAATGAAAATGACCCTTCAGAGGCTAGAACCTTTCTCCAAGCCTTTCTACCACAATTTTTCTGACAATAGCTTTTTGGGGAAAAGGATATCTGTGCCTTTGATTTTTCAAACTGTGATTGTCAATTTCATCATTGTAGAACTTTGTGTTGGCTCTGCAAGGCCCTGTTACAATATATGGGAATTTGTGCATTCTAGTAGGTCACAGATTTGGAGAGGCAAAATAAATGTAGGACCCTGTAGCAGTTTGCTCTTTCTGCTCAGCTCCCTACATCATAGGGTGCTTTACCACAGTGAGCATTTCTAGGAAGCAGTAAGCCAGGCCTTTTGTTCATTTAAGTTACTACAAGCTAGCAAATGTCTTTTTTACTTGATTGGGGCTTCTCTTTAAAGAGGCATGCCTATGGGGTCTGGTCTCACAGAGATAGCCCTCTAGTCTTGAAAAATGTAAATTAAAAGGACATTTCTGTTAATATCAAAGCAAGCTTATTACTTCAATATAAGCACTTCTTTAATTTTCCTTCTCAGCATGCTACATAAATATAAATAAAAAGCTTGCCGCTAGATCTATGTTACATATATCTCACAGAGTTTAATTACAAAGCCTCTAAATATGAAGATGGTGGAAGGAAATGATGTCAGTAGATCATACAGTCCTGTTATTGTGTTGGCTGGCTGTCTCTGGCAAAAAGGAAACAAAGACACTCAGGTAGCCAACATATACCATGAATAGTTGGTCTTCAAAGAGAAGAAAATCCAATAGGTTGCACAGATATTACAGCTTAATTCCTGGAAGCCCAGAATTTTTAATATTGTTCTTGTTATAATTATGATATTTCACTACAATGAAGGAGATATTACTTTTTTTTTAGATTTACATCTATCTTCCGTTCAATGGATTTGTAATGAGAAGGACCTGTCGATGAATGTCGGGTGCTCACAAACCAACACAAACTCCTCAGGTGATCATAAGAACCAAAGCATATGAACAGCTGTATATCAATAAATAATGCCAGAGGATAAATATAATCAAAATGCCTTGTGTGAGATTCTCAAAGAACTAGTAAAAACTGAAAATAGATAAAATAAAATTCAGCTTCACATGGAAAAAAGTTTCACCTGGAAGCCACCAGAGCATCAGACAACATCTGATAGTGAGGATTGTGCCAGGGTGAGCAAGCTGGGGGAAGAGAGAGAGAGAGAGAGAGAGAGAGAGAGAGAGAGAGAGAGAGAGAGAGAGAGAGAGAGAGAGTCCCTTCAAGGTTAAATCCTGGGGGATTGTGGAAGGCAAAAGTCCATTATTTCGTAGAGAAAAGAAAGAAGGCTAGGTGGAGAGTATCTCCCAGGCCCTTGGAGAATACCTGGGAGACAGTGCACCTAAACCTTTCCTCCCCTTTCTATTCAATTCCTGCCTTTTCTTAACCACCAAATTGTTTCTTTTCTCAGGATCTTTTTTGAGTTGACTTCCCCTGCGGGTTGATGGAGCACTACTTGCTAGATCTCTGCTTCTTTAACACTGAGGGGATTTAAGGAATCCAGTGTCATCAAAGGATTGACTCAGCTAAAGCAAGAGAATTAGAACTTCTGAGCCAGCCTTAGCCTTTGACATAGACAACCCCTAGCGCCAGCGCCTGGTACTAGCCAGATTATTTCTGGATCATTATCAGCTAGCTATGTGATCGTGGCTGAGCAGGGACTGCATACACTTTAAATGACAGCAGTGTCAGCTCTAGTGCGCACCGAGAAGCCCCAGGGGACTTTGGGAGTGTACAACTGGGGAGGAGCATGCTTGAGGAGTTGTTTTTTTTTTGGGGGGGGGGTATGCTTTGTTCTTAGTGATGGTGTTGTTGTTGTTGTTGTTGTTTAAATAAAAAGAAACTCTCCCGCCGCATCCCGGGTCTAATGATGATAGATTCCAAGCTGCATCGGGCCCCACGCAGGAGAACCTAACCATGGAAAATAATGAGGCTACATCCCCATTCGTCTGAATTAAAAGCGAGCCAGGCACTTTCCATAGCAAATATATCGATTCCCTTGCCCAGGCCTTGGTTTGTCCTGCTCCCCTTGAATAATTACTGCTCCTTTAGAAATTCATAATAATTAGGACTCTTCGTGACCCCACCCCCATCCATTCTCAGCCCCCAAGTGCAATGTTTTAACGCCTGATCCGACTAGGCATTAGGGAAGCGTAAGCCACTGTTCACAGAGGGTGATGGGCTGGTATACCATCCACGGGATTTTGCTCTAGAGAACCCTGGTTTCCGCTCTTGGTGCCTCAGTTTCCTGGTTTGTCAAATGAGATTTGCACATAGCTAAAGACTCTCCTTGGTGCAAATGTTTCAGTTAGGAGTGGGGAAGATAGATTTAATAAAGGAGGGAGGGAGGGAAGGAGAGTGGGAGGGATGGAGGGAGGGAGGAAGAGAGGGAGGGAAGGAGACCGGAAGGTACCAGACGGAGGGAGGGAGGAAGGGAGGGAGAGAGGGAATTCTCCCCTGTGTGGAACAAACTGGTGATTAGATCACGTGACACATCAACCCTAGAGGGAGTGGGCTGCAAACCAGGGGTTCTGTCCAACTTCTTAGTATATCCGGACCCAGCGATTGGAGCTTGGCTTTCCCAGACGATTGCAAGAGGAAGATGGTTTGTTAAAATTGCGCCCCGTTGCTTAGAGAAAAGTCTCCGACAGGGAGAATCCGAACTCTAATTTGAGCTGAAACAACCCAAGTGGTGGTGGAGGTGGGGAGTTGGGGAGTAGGGGGGAGGGGTACCGGGTGGGGCGGAGCCTGTGGCGCTGGCCATGGTGCTGAAGATCGCTCTCCAGGCCTGAGACAGGCCTGCTAGATATCTGTGCCCCAGTCCATCTCAGAGCCCCTCCTTGAAGAACCGCCGCTGGCCAGCCTGTTGCTCCAGGACTACCGAAGGTCGGTGTCATCGCTGAAAAGTTTTCCAGAAGCAAGCTTTAGTTGGAGGATATGGGGTCCGCACGAAAGAGTGATGCAACCGCTTTTCATGAAATCTACTGGAATTTCTAGCGATCACGTGAGGCGAGAAGCAGACAATGAAGTGTTGGTAGCTGCTGGAACTGAGAAATGCTCCTGGGCTGGACATTGCATCTTTGGGTACAGGAGTGAGTTGGTGAGTGGAGGAGAAAAAAACTACATCGAAGAAAGTTTCTCGCTTCTGATAGATGACTAAAATGATCTTCAAAATCAATTGGAGCTCAAGAGGAAGCCCAGGACTTAGCGCCTGGTGGTTGAGCTGACAGTTCTCCCTCCTGCGGAGCGAGGGCACAGAGCCTCAGTTTGCACCTTGGGGGCTACTGGGCGGCCTGGGTGATGGGCGAGGCCGGACCCAGGCAGGTTCCTTAGGGACTTGTACAGCCTCTGGCACCCAGTTTCTTAGGAAACACTTGGCTCTTCTAAGCAGCAATTTGTCATATTGTGGGAGAAAGAAACTGAACAAGAAATGCCTCTCGGTTTTCTATTCTCATGCAGATGAGGCTTTGCGCTCAAGCGCAGGCAGAGTCCACCCACCCCCACCACCACCTTCCCTTCGTATTTCCGGCTTGAGTGAGTAAAATACCCTCATTCATTTAAAGGAAGAGCCTGGGAAAGCTTTTCTCCAGCTCCGCCGCAGGGGCACGTGCTGCCCTCTCGCTGCTCCAGGGACCTCTCTGGGCTCTGGGTTTCAACTCCGCATCTGCTGGCGCCACCTCGCTTTCCTCCTTCCAGTGACCCAGACTAGGTGGAGGTTGGGGGCTGTCTACCGAAAGGACAGCCCAACAAGGGAATTCTTTCCACACAAACCCCTGTACACACACCAACAACCCCCACCTCCATAGTAAAATACACTATGAAAAGCTGTTTACAGAGTAATTAGGTTTGCCGCCCCAGCAGACACGTAGCGCGCGCTCAGCAGAAGTTTAAACAACAGCCAGCTACCGGCGAGGGCAGACCACGAAGTTGGAAAAATAAACAAACACGCTCTTGATCGCGCGAAGGGCATGAAGAAGCCGCCAATATATATCATCTCAATAAAAAGCCCCTCTAGGAAAGCTTGCATAGTAATTGAGACAGGCGCTCTTTTCTGATCTCGGTTGGCATTTCCTCATCTCGAGCTGACGGAGCCAACTCAGGAAATTGCTGGTAATATTCATCTGGGGAGCACTTTCATTAAATGTAATTCATTCGACTTTCACAATAAATTGAGTGACATCCTTACAGCGGAACCTTTTTATCCTTGATTAAGTGCTTGCCAAGCTTTGGTTCCCCACTTTATTGTCACATTCCTTCAAGCAGAGTCGTCAACATGCCAATCCGCAGCAGAAAAATGATCTCGGTGTGTTTACCAAGCTCCAGTAGGGGTTGGTGCTGACACAGAAAAAAAAAAAGAGCTGATCGGGAACTTGACTAGCGGATAAATCAAGATCGCAACTTCTAGCAAACTCTCAGCCCGCCCAGACTAATGGTGACCAGGAGAAGCCAGCGGGAGGCGAGCTCGACCCGCCTGCTAACTCCACTGCACCGGGAAGCCGCTGACCCGACAGGTCGGCTCCCAGCCCGCAGCCTTGACCGCCTCCTTTTAATTAAAATGGTGACAACTGTTAAGGTCTTAAAATGAGATGTGAAGCTCCAAAAGGACAGAATTGTCCCAAGGGAACTTGCTTGAACTGAATCAAAGCAAGACAGTCTCTGTCTAAAAAGAATGAGCACTTTCTACCCTGCCTCTTGAAAGCAGGCAAACTTTCTGAGCTTTCATTGACTTGCTGTGAAGGGCTGAGGAGTGCAAGAAGTGTTATTCCTCATCTCCGGATATTTCCTTTGGACTCTTAAATCAACACCGAGCTAGGGGGATTCACTGGGAATTGTTCAGAGCCCGGAACTCCAGCCCACACTGACAAGCACTTGATTATTCCAGAAATGGACCTGAAAGGCATACCTTGCCCAGTATGTGTCCCCCTTCTCCCAGGCTGCAAACCCACTCCTTTCTCCACCTCCTATAAAATCAAAGAAGCCCAGGACAGAAAATTGCTTATTTGAAAAAGCAATATCCAAATGCTTTCATCACTCAAATGCCCTTTTGAAAATATTGTCGACGGTGGTTATTACCTGGACAATGCTGTCAATTTCTGTAGTCTGCAGAAAATCTTCCCTCAGATAGAAAAGTAGGACATTGGGCACCTATCTCAAAAAAAATCAACCAATTTCCCTTCCACCGGATATATTTTTCACCCAGACAACACTTTCATTAAGGGGGAATAGCCATCAACAATTCAAAGCCAAATAGAAATCAACTTCGCACAAAGAGGAGGCACAAATTTAATAGCTTTCTGGAAACATAGCACTGACAGAGTTGGTGCAATTCAGGTCCCCCCTCCCAATAAGGAAGATGGTGTCCCTGAAGCTTTCGAGAAGGTCCTAGGCCATAATATTCCTGCAAATCTGGCAAAAGGGTGGATGAAGCACCCTAGTGCTTCTCACACTTCAAAGAGCTGCTTTCCTTGCCTTTTGAGAAAGGGTCTGCAAGTAGGAAGGCACCCTGATCTCTGCCCACAGAGCTCTGGAGCTGGCCACAGGACCTACAGTCAGCTCTCGGCTCTGCTTTGTGCTACTGAGGGACAGGTTCTTCCCAAAATTTAAGCTTGATTCTGACTGGAAGACTGTTCTGGAGAAGAAGAGGGAGAAAATGCAAACTAAGAGGGCAATTTTTCATGCTGCCTCCAAGAATTAGCTTTAACAGAAAACATTGTTAGTCATGATTGGGTTGCTATTTTTATTTGTTTTACAGAATAAGCTCAAATTGATTAAAACTTTCAGTTAGCAACTAGCTTAATTTTCAAGAGACAGGAAGTACACACACCCAGTGCAAAGACTAGACCACATTCAGGTGTGCTCTCTCCTGCTTTCCCTCAGCCTCCATCTTCCCTAATACTCACCTTCAAGATGAGTATAAATCCACCTGCTAACATTGCAGAATTAGTGGCACTATGGGTATATTCACCAGTTTTTAAAACCCACTTAAATAATTGGTGTATATTCACATCTTAAGGACACCTTAAATAAAGAAATACATGGTACAAATGTTCTGTCTCAAGATTTAGAATGCATTTTTGTCTTGCCCATTTTGACTGAGAAAGCAACTAAATTATTAACTAGTTGAATTCTTAGGAAAACTGGCAGGGCCCCTCTCCATTACGATAATACCATGGGTGTATAAATGGATTGCAGTAACATCATTTGTCCCTCTGTCAGATTCTCTGAACCAAATTTCTAAGTAGCTTTTTCATTGGCATGCTTAGGGTGTGCTAACTAGACATTTGAGCATTATTACAAATAAGATGTCACATTTCCTATTGCAAGATCCTCTCCCTGTTTCCTGGCCTGATCTTAAGCTTGATCCACTGGGAATAACTCAGGTTTTGACCCCTTCTTCCCATTTCTTAAAACCAAAACCACATTTTTCTGCTTTTCCCAGTGTACACTTCAATTCAAGAAAAATCCTACAATCTGGTTATCTCATCACATCAAATTCAAAATTGATAGGAGGAAAAAGACTGCAGGCCTTTGTAAAAGTTATGCCTATGGCTTTTCTTCTGTTAAATCCAGATATTTTAAATATGCAACATTGAGTAAATAAATTTTCCTTATACTTGTTTTTAAAAGATGGTTTCTTAATCCTATGTATTTATGGTTAGAGTTTGCCCTATGGTGAAATTTCAACAGTCAAGATAATGGGTTTCAGAAGGTATAATTGCAAACATCTTTGTATTTATTTTCTAATTGCAATACAAAAATAAGCTTCTGGTATGAAAGAGGACAGACCCATCTCTCAAGAAACACATAGTAAATAAAAATCCTTCACTTAGAACAGGTATTCACAGAACCCTAGACCAAGAAACATATTTTTGAGAACGTTTCTCACACACAGGCGGGAAACTGTGGTGCAAAGTAAAAAGCATTGATCTATAGACAGAGGGGTTGTTTGCCATAAGCATGTCTCTCAAAATTTATGAATTTCTAAGTTAGTTTTCTATAAACAATAATCTAAATATTTCTACATAAGATGTTTCTAAGACAGCCTTGCTTCAAATGTGGCAATCAGTTCTTGTTGAACATGCCTGGGATTCCACAACCATAAAGAGAAAGGGATACTGGAAGCAGTAGCTGGGAGCGGCACACAGAGAGTGCTCTCTGGTCATTAACTAGTGATTTAATTCACAAAGGAGAAAACATTACAGATAAAATCCCTCCCAGGCTGAGGTCAGTTCAAGGGAAAAATTAAATAATGATGATTGCCACCCTTGCCCTAGCTCCTGATATCTGTGTGCATCTGTTGCAGGTTTTAAAAGGTTGGGATGGTCTAGGGTGCAGCTTCAAATGAGTGATCAGTACAGTTACTGTAGCTTTTTCCACTTTCTTATCTGTTCATTGTCCTGGAGTTTTAATCAAGACTCCCTGTTACTTCATTTACCCAAAACCACCCTCAAGTTACCTGCCCAATTCACCCTCTTAAATCCATTCCATGGCAAAAGTCAGCCTCCTCCTCCTCCAGGAAAACAGCCTGAAATTTTCCTGGCAAATAACTGTGGGGTTACAATCCCTAGAAATACTGTTTTGGGTCACAGCCATAAGCCTTTTGTTTTTGTGGTGCGTGTGGTTTCTAATCCCCGACACACAAAACAACTTTAGATTAAAAAGAAAAGAATGGACTTCTAAATCGCCTTCTCTATTTTATTGTTCACATTTTGTATTGTTTGGAGTGAAATTGGAAAAATTGTCTCCTTTCTCTGTATTGCCAAAAGGCATTCAGGTAATGAAGTCTGTAACTAAACGGTAATTGAATCAGCATAATTTGCACACTGAATGGTTTTCAAATGCTCCCAGTTTACAATTAAAGGAGAATTAATGCGCTTGTTGTTGAGAACGCGGCGCATTAGAATAAATCCAGCACTGTTGTTGTAATGAGTGGAAAACGGTTTAACTGCCAACAAACACATTTAAAATTTAACACAACGTATTGATTTCACTTCTGCTTTTGATAGATTATTTTCCAGACTATCGAAATACTTGCTTCAAGCAATAAACTGCACCACAACCGAGAGCCCTGGCCGTACGTGTTGAAACACAACCCAAGGACGTAAGAGCAGTCCTGTCCTGAAGACCAGGTCATTCCTAAAGCAGTGCGGAGGAGAGGGGCGCACCAGGTAGGACATCTGGAGAATCTTAATATTCCTCCCCTGTCCCTGTCACTTTATGCTCCCCACCCCATCTCGCAATAAAATATCTGTATTTCCTCCAACAGAACTTTCTGCCCTCTAACTCCGGGTTCTCAATGTCAGTGGGTTTACTGGACACAGGTGGGAGCGATAATGACAGAAAATGGGAAATAAGCAGAGCACCCTTGGCATTCCCTGTGCGTTCTAGCAGGGAAAGCACAAGCCTGCGACTGTGTCAGAAAGGCTGTTCTTCTGGATTGGCTGCCCAGGCTTTCACCTGTTTACCCCCAAGGTGTCCTGTGCGCTAGGACATTGATACGCAGCGCCCTCTGGCGTCCGCGTCTGATACCGTCAGGCAATAAAGGTGCAAAGACACTGAGAGTTCTTGAGCTGAAGCCAGAACCCGGTAAATACACTTATTCGCACGCGCGCGCGTGCATAGATACAATGTCCACACAATTCTCAGTCCTGAAGTCACGTGCCCCAGGTCACAGGCCGGAAAACACTTCCAGTTACTGGAATAGCAACACTACTGCTTCCAGACTGGTGGATTCTGAAGCTCCTTGAGCAAGACTCTAACACCATCCCTAATCCCCTTTCCCCAACTGGGTTAGTGAACTCCACCAGATTCCATCCTCCTCGCCCCGTGACAAACACCTTGAGCTCTTAGTGCACTCCAACGGCCCCAGATGGACTGTGGGATCTGGTGCACTGAGTCCAACTTCATCAGCAGATTGCGAGTGTCCCAAACCCTCTAAGAAATCAGATGGACAAATCACGCTCTTTGGCTCGCTGTCGTGGGCATAGCTCCCAATTCACCACAACAAAGCGGTTTTTGCTGTCTGAGCCTGTTCTAACACTGTGCCAAGTCCAAACCTGCAAAAAGTGGCCCAGGAGGACCAGAAAAGTGGCCCTATGTAAGGTTCTCTCCCTGGTGACAAGGCTTCCCATTCTCTAATAAGGAAAACCCTTATAAAAGTTGGGTTTAGTTATTTCCTGGAAACTGGAGGTTGAAAGGAGAGGGAGGGGGCAGTCTGCTGGTGTGTCCCTGACCTATCTCTATAGGGTCTCCCCGATGGATAAGCTTATACTATCTTCACACCTACAAGTCTCAGAAAGTTCCCTGCACTGCCTTGCATGCCACGTCTCCAAATTGGGGGGGGGGGTCGAGCGGTGGATTCCCTCTCAGCTCTCCAAACCCACCTCTGTTCCCACCATTTAAAGCCTGTGGATGAACTGCTGAGTTCCACGCTTTGCACCACTTCTCTCCCTTACCCCCCAAACCATCCCGTCCCTCTTTAGTTTTTGAAAGTCCAGGATGCCCTAACTGCTGTTCAGAATCACGCTCAGAAGATGGGGAAATGGAGAAAGAAATGGGGATCAGAGCCCCCCAAATATCTCCTCATAACAATCCAAAACCCAGCTTCCCAAAGTTCTTCCAACACCTTCGTCACTAAGAACGCTGCTCTCCCTGAACTGGCGGCCTAGACCTCCCCCAGAGCACACGTTTTTGCTTGGTGTCTGGGCTATGGTGGAATTTCAAAGACGCTAGCCCCGCCGAGACTTACCAAGTAGACGGTGGGCTGCAGGAGGAGAAGCACGTACCAGCACGCAGCCTGCATCCTCCCTCCTCTCAAACTTCCTTGCCGCTGCTTTCGCTGAGTCTTTGTTCCTTCAAAAACATAGATCCACCTGACATCCACTTTACAGAGCAAGGAGTGCTCTCAGCAGCCTAGATGCAAATGAAATTAGACATCCCATGACCACGCGGGCAAGGCTGGGCTTGGCTACCAAGCGAGGAAAGGGGGTCTCGGCGTGGGGGGTTAGAGAAAAAAGCTGGCGAGTGAGGCAGGAGGATGTGAAAAGAGTAAGTAAATTCAGCGCCTGAACCCAGCAGAGAGCGGTCCGCCCGCGGACCGGCGCGAGCCAGGACTGGGGCTCCCTGAGCCCAACGCTTCTCAGGCTCCAGTTCAGGGCGACTGAGGCCGGAGGCGGTTGTGTACACAGTGAAAGCTGACTGCAGGCTGGTTAGGAGCCCAACTGTCTCTGGCAGTCAGACCTGCCCAGTGTTTGACAGCAGGGCGGCTGGGACTAAAGGCGGCGGCTGGTTCTTCGCCAGCCCTGGCAGGGTTCACACGTACACAGCGGCAGAGCGAGACAGAGAAAGCAAGCGAGAGACTGAGCGAGGCGGGCGCGGAGCAGGGTAGGTAGAACTGACCAGGAGTAGGTGCCTGTATCTCCACGCGCGGTGAAGTGGGGGTGGGGAAAGGGAATGCAATTTGCATACAGGAAAGCGGGGCTCAGTTTCCCCTTTTGAGCCCCTGCACTCGCAAATACACATGCATTAACAACCACATCTCTAGCAGTACTTTTCTGAGCCAGGCGGCACAGCCAGTTACTAACTTCTAGAGTGGAAACCTGCCTGGAACTCTGAGGGTCACCTGCCAGACATACCCCGCACCCCGACCAAGTTCCTCCCCGCTGCATCTTTCGGATGATTACCGCCCTGCCCTAAGGTGTCCCTGCGGAGAGCAGTAGAGGCGATGGGTACATACCGCACAGGACTGGAGGCGAAGGCTGCGAGCAGGGACCTCTCTGAGCAGGCTCCATGAGGAGCTACTCCGGCCTGGCGTCTCCCGTGCCTGGGATGTTCCTGCCCTGGAGCTCGGTGTCCATGCTCCGAGGACTGGTCCAGATACCTCGTCCAGCCTTGGCGGAGTCGGTGTCCCAGTGTCCGGGTCGGGCTCAGGATTGGTCCGCCAGGGCTTAGGCTTGGCACAGTTGGATTCACAGTGCAGGAAACTTAAGAGGCAAGAGAAGGAGGGGCAAGAAGAGAAGAAAAAAGAGGAAGAGGGAACGGGAGGGAGAGCGACCAATGCTCCGGGCTGCTGCGCGCTACGGAATCAGACTGCCAGCGCTGGCCCTGGGACCAGCAGCTCGGGACTCCGGGCTGTCTGCGGTTGCCAGAGGATGGAGAATGACTTAAGGGGAGGAGACTAGGCAAGTCCTCCGGACTTGAACTTGAGTGATAACACACGAGTCCTTCTGAAGAAAAAAGCCACACAACAGGCGCGAACAGTCCCAGTTTCTGAAGGAGGGGTGTGGTGGCGAGAATTTGGAAGCTGCCAGCCCTGGAAGCCTGCAGCTAGCAGCGGAGCTGGAAAGCCCGAAAGGCGCTCCGGAGTGGAGTCCTGGGCGCTGTCCGAGGTCCTGCCCGGCCACTGGGGGACGCTCTGAAGAGAGCTGTTTCAGGGAGCCGCTGCCGTCCAGTTTTCTCTGCAGGGTCCCGGCTGGTGGTGCCTACCTTCCTCAAAGACTAATACCCTATGTTCCTAGATTCCTCCGCTCACCGGCTGTCTGCGGGCCTGCGTGGCCCGCAGGGAGAAGTGACTCTCCTGCAGCCTCTCCGGTGGCCGAAGCGCCCCCCTGGGGCGGGAGGGTGTGCATTGGGAGAAGTGAGACCGCCTGGGGAGTGGCAAGGAGTGAGGCGGGGAGATTAGCCAGGAAGGGATGGGGGCAGAAGTGTGCAAGGCGCCCCAGCTGGCTTTGGGAGGGGCACTGCAGCAGCAAGCCTCCGACCTGTGGCTGTGGTGGCCAGAGGCGGGGATGCCATGGGCCGGCCAGCCATTCAGCGCGCGACAGCGGAGAGGACTGCACGACCTTGGGCTCTCTGGACTCCTCTCTGCGGGCTGGCAGAGCGCGAAGGAGGACTGGTTTTCTAAATATCTCTCTCTCTCTCTCTCTCTCTCTCTCTCTCTCTCTCTCTCTCCCTCCCTCCCTTCCTCCCTCCCTCCCTCTCTCCTACTCTCCCTCATCTATGCATTCTCAGTCTCTGTCTCCCAGCATCTTTATGTCTCTCTGCTTCAAAATTTATTCATTTCCAGTCTCTAGGTCTCTATCTCTAAGCTTTAGTCAGCCAGACCCCTCATTCCCCAAACTCTTTTTTTATATGTCCTCCGCCCTCTCGGGCATATAACCTTAGGATATGCTTCCAGTATCTGGTGGAGACTGAGTCCAAGCCTTCCTTCTGTGGGCAGGCTGCCAGCACTTCTTCTCCATGCCTTCACTCAGGCCACAGAGGTGAACATCACTGACCACTGTTTTCTCCCATATCTGCTGGTTACAATCTCTTTTCAGTGCCAGAACCTGACTTTGAGTACTACACACTGAAAGGCAACATTTAGAAATAAACCTGTAAGTACTGGGTTAAATTTTGCCTTAGGAACCCCAGTTCATAGCATCAAAATAGAACCCTGGTTTTTAAGGAGCATTAGGTTTTCTCTTCTCCAAGTGTGGCTCCTATGGCTTAGGAACTATGCATCTGCTCTCCTTGGTGTGAGTTCTGTTGCAGTGCACCCTTTAAATAAGAGGGTCTGCAGTAAACATAAACTTAATTCCCCTGGCAAGCACAGGTTACCTCCCCCCCAAAGGTAGCAGTGTCCCCTGAGCAGATCCAAGAGGATCCCTACTGAGAATCAAATCTCAAAAAAGCTACAAATTAGATCACTGCAGGATATAACTTCCTGTGCTTTTAGGCCTATACTATCTTCTCACTAAAAATAGCTCTTTAGAATGCAAGATTTCCTAACTTCAAATGTTGTACCCTGCCACAGTGACCTCTTGAAATTCATTAGGGCAGAGGCAGAGTAAGAGAGTAAAGCATACCTTCTAATTAGGATGATTTTTCATCCTTTTTAGAGACAGGGTACATGTGTCCATGTCGAAGCTCCAGTGTTGACTTGGCTCTTATCATTTACTAGGATTTTTGTGTACATCAAAAGTTTAAAGAAGAAATATTAAAGTCTGAAATATGCATATCGAGGGCTGAAGGGGAAAATGAAGTACACTTTTGTCTGATTCCACTCTCTAAGACTCCATTTAAGACTTAAGTCCATCCTAAAACTGATTCCCAGCGGTAAAAGAACATCCAGGCCCTGGCAGGCTGGAGTATAGACCAGAAGCCAACGTTACACCTGTACAGTGTCCTTGTCAGAGCTGGACTTCTGTCTGCCCTTTGGGAAAGGCAAATGCAGAAAGCCAACTTTGGGATATACCAAGTTCTATTCTAAATTTCCTTCAAAAACATTCTCCCTCTGTAACCATTCAGTTGTTAAAAAAAATACTCCTTATGAAATAGAAAGTTCAGGGACCTTAAAAGTCTCTGCCTGAATGGGACTGATTATTTAAGAAAAGCACCACAGGAACCAAGCCATGGGAACCGGTCAGATACTTTGTTCCATGACACAGGTGCCAAGAAGCTTTTATCCTTAATGACCTGAGACCTTCTATCCAGACATTCATCCTTACAGATCCTATAAGATACTTGACCTGGGATAGAAAACAAAAGCATATTGTCATTTATTATGTATTATTTTTAATAATGCTTTTACTGATGTTTTGTGTATTTCAGACATCATTTCTCAGTTCATTTTAGACATAGTCCCCTTTCCCTTCCCCCCACCCCACCCCAGATCATGCATTCTGCCATAACTGTCCTGCATATTTCTCTTAGTCTTTTCTTTATGTTTAGGAATTCACATTTTCCTCTTTTAATTTTACATTACTCTAAAATATGAATGCATACTTTCCACTCATATGCAGTAATTACAGAGTCTGAAAGTAAGTGGTGGATGGATTCTAGAGCCCATTAAGAGATTTACATTATAACAACATAGTTCTTTATAGAAATATAACAATAATTTTGTTCAACTTGCCCTTCATCTGGGAATTTGGTGTTAGCATCCACAAATGATGGAGACCATTCACCGCTTGTTTTTCTGGGACTGTGTTACTTCACTTAGCATAATGACTTCATTTACCTGCAAAATTCATGATGTCATCTTTCTTTACCACTGAATAGTACTCCATTGTGTAGATGTACCATATTTTTGTCATCCACTCGTCAGTTGAGGAGCATTTTGGTTGGTTCCAGCTCTTCACTATTCTGAAGAGAGCTGCAGTAAACATGGATGTGCATGTATCTTTGCAGTAGGATGAGTCTTGTGGGTAGATACCCAGGAGTGGTATGACTAGGTCAGGTGGTAGGCTCATTTTGAGTCTTTTAAGGGTTCTCCACACTGCTTTCCATAATGGTTGTACAAGTTTACATTCCCCACAACCTCTCCAGCATTTGGTGTCTTTTGTGTTCTTGATTTTACCCGGTTGTATTTATTGCAGAAGACTTCATTTCCTGTTGTACTCAAGAAATAAAGAATCTGGAGCCACTTAGAAACGCTAAAGAGCCTATCATTATTGCTGCTAGGTCTCCTTAATTTTAATGAATGGTTATTCAAAAAACAATTAGAAGCAAGAAGAGCATTATTATCATACATTCTTCTACTTAAAGTAATTCAGCTCTCTAAAATGCATAATGACAAAGATCACAGAGACAGGGCACAAATGCAGCATAACAAGGAAGGTTGTCTCTGAGTCAGGTTTTCAAGCTTTATTCATATTAAGAGTCATTTTGGAAATAACTTTTCATAAATTTTGTGTACATGGAACACAAACATAACCCTGTCACCTATTTTTCTCCCAAGTCTACCTGGTCAAATATAAAAGTAATATATCAAAACCTATTTCTCTTCAGATAATATATATATATATATATTTTGAGCTACCCTCAAAAGGAATTTAAAATGATATTAAGACAATTTCTTGACAAGTAAAACAAGAGAGAAAGAATGCTGATAATTCTGTTAGATGTAATTATATTTTGATTGATTTAGATTCTTCTTTGGCATGGGATGGGAGCACATGGGTTGAGGGTGGAAGGTTTGATTTATCTTAGGGCTAGGGAGAAGAAAGAAAGACAGATTATTTGAATTTGGCAAAAATAAGAAAACTCCTAAAATGAACTTTTCTTAAAACACATGAATAGCACATTTTACCCCAAATCCAAGTAAAATAGAAAGCTGTCTCTATGAAGCATCCAGCTGTGATCTCGCTTAAGCTCCAGGCCAAGTTATATTTCTTTGTACATAGCATTGCATTGTACCTATTTTTTCTTAATAGCTCCAAAAATGTAAAGAAGTATCATCTTTCTCCCCTGAATTCAGTATAAGCTGATACTTGCATATTACACAGCTTTGAACAAGTGCCTAAAGATTCCTCTGGTCTCAGTACTCTTCTCTATCTAATGAGAAAGTAAGGCTAGGTGATAAGTAAAGTTCCTTTGTTCTATTTAATATGACTAAATGAGAAATCATAGCTGATTCAACATTTAACCATGTCACAAGAAGCAACTGTATATTCCATAATAACTTCCCAAGAATGCTAGCTATTTAAAGGAACATTATTTTGTTCAACACACTTCAAAGATTCTGAGTCAACTGAATTTGTGGGTTTAAATCAGTTTTTGTGCATTTCTTCCCTGCCTCATCCTCATAACCTTTTCTCTAGGTCAAGGGTTGACTCTATTGTATTAATCATTCCACTTTCTCATACAAATTGTTTTGCACATGTTTTTAATGTCATTGATTTATGAGAATCTGCACTCAGAGTGGCATCCTTACTATATTTATGAATATTTGTTACAAAAGAGCCGACACTATTTCTATTCCTCTTGCAGAATTCCTAAATGTCACTCAGGACAACAAAGAAATTATCTGGCCCCTCCATACCCCTCCCAAGGTTTTTGCTAGTATGAGAAAGGAACATTTAAAAAGCCAGTTTACCAGCTTAGAATATTTTGTATTTCAATATAGTCGAATTTGGTTAATAACTATGAAGCATATATGCTAAATTACCACTACAAGAATGCTTTAATAACATGATCACTGGACTAGAGAAAAAAATAGCTGTCAAGTTCTGGAAAGAAAAAAAAGTAAAGAGAATCAAAAAGCTTGATGTAGAAGGCATTTTCTTTTCAGAAGTAATTTATATGCTCAGTCTTTGTGTCCATATTTCATTTATTCTGCTAGGTGAAGACTGAGAGTTCTCAAAGGTAGGTTAGTTTTAATTATGCTCACAAGCTTTAAAAAGTGAATGAACATAAGAGAAATTAAAGATAGTCAGCATGAAAAAGGCAGTTGAATGTAAAAGATGGGAAGATTGAGGTCATAGCCCCCAAATCATAATTAAAAGTTTTTTTCTAAATATTGTGACTAAACAAACCTTTGCATTATAATCTTATTACAGAAATTTGTCATAATGGTCCCTCCAGGGATTAAGTGACAGTTCCCTAAAGCAGAATCATTAAGACAAAGAACTTGATAACCAATGTTCTGTGAACAAAGCAAAATACAGTATTTGCTTTCAGCCAGAAAGAACACTAGTACTCTCAACCATGTGGAGACAGGGTAACTTATGAGAACAAAGGCCTGTGCTACCCAAAAGCTGAAAGTGACTCTGCAAATTCATGTATAGTTCATCTTCATCATCTAACATACCTAGATATTTTGAGACAACAATGTTTTTCCAATTTTTTTTTCTTTCTTTTTTTTTTTTTTTTTTT
>VZQC01015052.1:1008839-1042846 GCA_009823505.1 Rhizomys pruinosus
AAAATTTTTCCAAATTTTTTTTCTTTCTTTTTTTTTTTTTTTTTTGGGTCTTTTCGACGACAGGGTCTCCCTTGTAGCCCCAGCTGTCCTGGAACTCACACTGTAGACCAGGCTGGCCTTGAACTCACAAAGATCCGCCTGCCTCTGCCTCCCAAGTGCTAGGATTAAAGGCGTGCGCCACCACACCTGGCCACAACTTTTATTTGGATTTGATTATATGAAGATAGAATCTAAAATCAAATGACTTAACTGTCAGGGAACAAAGGCTACTTCAACTAAAACATCATAGGGATAAGAATGCTTTGCATTAGGTCTTGTTTCAGTAAGAGATCTCACAAAGAAGTAGCAAGCATCTTGATTTCCCTTTGTTGCATCAAATGAATGAAAACAAATATCCTAGGATTTCACCACGATTAACTGCAGGGGTCACACAGTTACATTACATTTTTTTCTGCTTCCAGTTCCAGTAATAAAGTGCTTTTGATAATGTTCAAAGCAAAATGATTTCACATTTAAAAAAAGTTTAATGGATGATATACTGTCTCAAAACTGCAGTTCTAAAAAATATAGTGGCTACCATTTACCAAGTATATACCAGGAACATACCCTAGGGTTTATTTATGTTATTCCACTATATCCCAAGTGAGATCAGGAGTATGAATCGACAATTTAGTTTTGAAAGGACACCTCTCAAATTAGACGGAAACATCTTCTTCGTCCTTATTTTCCAATGAGGTCGACTCAGAGCAAATCTGAGGATCACTGGACCATTAATATACCCTTCCTCCATCTTTTAAAAACAATTTCTCTATTATTTTTATTTTCTTTACATGTATGACTGTATTGTTTGTGTGTGTGTAATTGCACCCATGTTGTGCAATTCCCATGTAGGTCAGAATAGAGTGTCAGATCCCCTGGAATTAGAATTACAAATGGTTGTTAGCTGCCATGTGGATTCTGGAAATAAACCCTGATCTCCTGCAAGAGTAGCCAGTGCTCTTAACTGCTGAGCCATTTCTCCAGTCCCCACACTTCCTCCCTGTTGGATTTCAGTGCCAATATTGTCCATGTTTTTCCACCAAGCCCCTAGCTACCTAGCTATTCCTGCTCACAGGTCTATCCACTCACTTCACTTTGGGCACTAGTAGTCTTCAGGACCCCATTACCAATGCTGTTTCTCCTTTCACCCTGACAAAGCAACCCTAGTAACAGTTCCATGGGTTTATTTTTTTATCAAAGCCAATTTTTATTGAAACTTTGTCCATTTCATACAAAATTTCCAATCAAATCTAGACCCATCCCCCCTTCTTTGCCCCCCACCCCACCAGAGCTCATGCATTCTGCCAAACATGTTTTTCATCTTTTTCTCAGTCTCTTTTAAAATTTTCAATGCAGAAAATTACTGTTTAAAGCAGAAATTCACTATTTCAGTCAGTTCTTTGACCCGGTCTTTTTGTTATTGTTGTTCTTCCTCCTTCCAATTTGTATCACTCCAAAATATGCATATATGCATGCCACATATATCGTTTAGCATCTTCAGCTTATGATTTCTTTTTTTTATTGGGCTGAAAGATGTCATATTTGAAGAGTTTTCCTTGGCAAGCCCACACAACCATCAGTCTTGCCCTTGTGCTCCACACTGGGGTTTTCCCTTCGCATAGAGACTTTATTTATTACTAGTAACCAGTGACAATCAAATCCGTAGGTCCAACTCTGAGGTTTTCTTCCAGCCAAATATCCACATGGACATCCTAGAGATACTGAAAACCAACATGTCTAAAAGATAGCGCCTTATTTCACTTCCTTAGAATTCTTTGGCATTATTTCCTTGGGCTGAGACTAAGTCCATGTACTTTCCCAAGAGTCCTCTGGTGAAATGAGAGGTAGATCATATATATATATATATATAGTTTCTATCTCTCTGTTTCTCTCTCTCTCTCTCTCTCTCTCTCTCTCTCTTCTGACTCTCTCTGTTTCCTTGAGTCTTAAGAGGAAAAGCATATATCCTCTACTACTAGGAGCCTAACACATATAGTGAGGAGCCAAATCCTTTAATATAGGCCCTCAAATGCAAAAATACATTAAACAAATCAGAATTGACCCATCATCTGGAGCAAAGCTACCAAGCCAACCTGCAGTCCTACAGACTGAAGACTAAAAAAGAAATGTTTATATTTTAGCTGTCAAGATTTTGAAGTATTCTCAGCATTACAGCAGCCAAAGCCGACTAGTTAGCAATACCAAACTTAAATATCAGTTTCCCTTAATCATTTTGTTGCTCCTTCTATTCTCTACATTAATCATGCAGCTACCAACACTTATCAAGTTTAGATCTAATTATCTCTCATGTTTCCTCACTCTTCTCCATTCCTGATACAGTTCCTGACTCAAGTTGGTACCTTCATCCGATGTATGGCAGAGGCCTTCTAACTGGTCTTGCCCAATTTTATCTTCTATCTTCATAAATTTTCACTGTCGCATGCTAAGACTAAACTTTGTGCATGCCATATAACTGTTTAAATTCTCATAAACTCCTCAGTGTTTAGAAACCCTGGACAAGCTTCCTAGCTCAGTCCAGGAGATACCTTACAAGCTGACCTCTGTCTACCTCACTTTTACCTCCTGTCAACCCTGGTCTCTCTACATATCTCACATTCCTCAGTGACAACATCCTTGGAACTTCCAACACCCAGAGTTGTATCTGTGGTTAGCACAGCCACATCTCCTCTCCTTTGCTCTGATTCCTCCTCTCTGCTAAGCACTAGGTGAGCTTTCAACCTTGTCACAAACCTCTGTGCAGAGATCACCTCCCACCCTCCCCACTCTTCTCTGGTGTTTGTGCCATAAACATCTTATTAAGTCATGTACATCATGCCACTTATATAATTATCTTCTCTACTGGATGGTGACATTGAGCTGAAAATTCAACAATATTCAGAAAGCTTCAAGTGTCCAGAAAACAGCCTTGTTTACCTTGTGGAAGAAAACATAACTGATCCCAGTACTCAAAAGATGATGCAGGAGAATAAAGAGTTTGAGGACAGATGACAGCTTGAGGAGTTGGGCTACATAGCAAGAGAGAGAGACAGAGAGAGAGAGAGAGAGAGAGAGAGAGAGAGAGAGAATCAGAGACAAAGAGAAGACAGAGATAGAGAGAAGACAGAGATAGAGAGACAGTTAGAAATACATGAGCATATTAGAGACTCTAGAAAACAAAGTCAAAGAAACCTCAGTCACATGAAATAAGTAAAAGAAGCAGTTCAAGAGTAAGAAGACTTGGCCATAGTCACAAGGTCACCCACCTCCCAAACCCTTAGAGACTCTTCTTGGAATCACTAGTTGAATGGAAATTCTGCTGGAATGTGTTATTCACTGACTTGAGCCATTAATCCTGTTCATGTCCAAGGCCCAGTGAGTGCTGGTCCAAGAAGTCCCCAGAATCCCTGAATTCTAACTTCACTCAGCACAGGTTCATCACAAATTCAAACTCATATTTCAGTTACTTCAGCATTTGGTATCTTACTGCAAGCTTTATTACAGTTGTTCCTACCTCGTCCCCTCTGCCCTATAGATTGGGTGAAAGGGAGAAGGAAAGGAAAATGAAAGGAATAAAGCTTAGAAAAAGTCCTGTGCATGCCGCACTAATTCCACTCACTGTGGGCCTAGAAGACATAGTTAGCAACACCCATAGGAAAGCTGGATATTAGATCTTGTAGCTCTGGGCTTTTGAATGAATCGTTTGGTTTTGGTTTTGGTTTTGGTTTTGGTTTTGGTTTTGGTTTTGGTTTTGGTTTTGGTTTTGGTTTTGGTTTTGGTAGAAAGGGAAACAATAAAGTCCTTTTTTCTACTTCCATTAAAATCCCGACATGATAGACACCTGTTTCCTTATCTCCATGGTTTCCTTACTCCTATCTTGGATTATACTTCTGCTCCAAGCTGAAAATTTTCTTCTTTTCACCCTTCCTCAATCTAAATAGGTTAAATACCTCCAGCCACCAGAGGACATCTCCAATTCCCTGCTGCTCTGATACACAGTGTTCAGGATGGGCTGGGCAGTAGCCCCTCACCACACTCTTCACATATGCACACCCCTATTCAAAGCTCCCCTAAATTGATTAGTGACACTACATCTTTTATCCACATAGTCTTAAGACCTCACAGCTAGCTCTCTATATTTTTATGTACATCACATGGGCAAGTAAAGCACATTTCCTGCTCCAGGCTATTTTGGAATATCTCTTCCGTCCACCTCCATCTCCCAAGAATAGGTATATGCAAAAGATGAGATCTTTATCACTTTGCATCTGGGCAGCCATCTTTTTCTAACCAATTTCCCGGTTCCTGTCTTCCTACTTTAAGGCTATAAGTACCAGATCTTCTTCATACTCCATACACCACAATGGAAGAGATTGTGCCTCTACATGACTGAATACCACAGTGGAAGGAGTAGTTCTTCATTCCTCCAAGCAGCACCCTGGAACATACTATGCCTTCTTCATTTTGTCTTCTAGCACTTAGGATGAGGCCTGGTGAATAGCATGTAATACTTGTTTCAGTAAACATTTGTTTCAGATGTGGATCAATTATTTTCCTTATCTTCAGATTATTTCTCCATGTATTGTTTATTAATTAAAAATTAATGCCTAGCACACAAACACATTTTCATTTTATTTCTTTCCTAAAACAGAATTATTTTAGATATTTATCATGCTTTTGTAAGAAATCATTTTTTAAAGCAAACTCTCACTCAGAAGCATGGTAGATGAAACTGAGGCACTAAAAGCTTTCTTAGAGTCCCGTGTACAATGTTTAGTTCATCCCTGAAGGTCTGTGCTTCTTCCCCACCTAATAATTCTGGAGCTAGAAACTCTCTAGGGTAGTCCAAGGTACTGTTCCCAGGGACTAGAGAGATGGTTCAGTGGTTAAGAGCACAGGGTACTCTTGCAGAGGACCTGGGTTAGGTTCCCAGCACCCACATGGCATCTAATAACTGTCTATAACTCCAGTTCCAGGGTATCTGATGCCCTCTTCTGACCCCCATGGGCATTGCATAACATGGGTGCACTTACATACATGCAAGCAATACATGCATACATATAATAAAATAATAAGTATTATCAGGCCTCACTTTCGATTATGATTTTTTGGCCTGGGCTTTGACCCTTAAAAGGATACATTTTAATAAGAATCTAAATAATCCCAAGGAAGCTTGTATCGATAAACTTGAGAAACCTTACCTTAGAATATAGTATATTTGAATTTAAAAACCTATCTCGGAAGCTGGAAATCAGTGTTTGTCAAAGTGGTATTAATCCCATTAAGACAGATAGCATATTTAATGAAGGCATTATATACATGTATGAAGTTCTTAATAAAAAAGAGACTGATAGTATAGACTAGATGTTAATTACCTTTATTTAATTCTGCACAATGCATACATACTATGCCCTATATGCTTCTATTCAATTTAAAATGAAGTACATTACTTTAAAAAGGTGCAGGAGCATACAACTTTTTGGGAAATTTGCTTCATCCTGTTGCACTATTGCCCCTCCAATCATTTTGGCTTGATCCCAATCTTAAATCCTCCCCTATGTTGCTCTCCTTGATTGAAATTCAATAATAATTAACCAAATAAGCTGTGGTTCTCAGTACTATAGACACAGCAGTAAACAAATAGTCACAAAACCTTGTCCTAAGGAGGGTAACACTCTAACAGAGATGAGTAATAAGCAAGGTATCAGATAAAATACATACCAAGTTAGATGTTGGTAAGTTCTGTAGATAAAATGAAGAAGGGACAAGTGGTGGAGTTGCAGGATTACCAATGCAGAGGCAGTTTGAGGTGCACTGGTTGAAAATAGCCCCCTCCTCAGGATAAAAGTGAGCTCTACAGACACTGAGTAAGTTTTTCAGATAGAAGTAAGAGCAAGTGAAAAAAAGTTTAGGCAGCAGCACACTTCCTGAAGTAGAGAAACAGAAAGAATGTCAATTTATCTTGGGAAGAGTGAGGCAGGGAGCAGAGTCAAAGATGAATAAAGACATGATAGACTATCAACTGAGAAATCAGAAACAACTTCTTTTGATAGATCTCACAGTATGCCTTATGCTGGGCAGAGAAGGGACACATCTCAACTCACATTTTAACATGATTATCATAGACACTGTGTCAAGAACAACTGAAAGTCTAGCCAGGGCAATATCAGTATTCAGGGGCAAAAAGCTAGAAGATCTCAAGGTCAAGGTCAGCCTGGCAACATAGCAAAACCGTCTCAAAAACACAACGTGTATAAACAATAACAAGAGGGGACAAGAAACGGGGGCACAAAGGAGATTCACACGGGAGGTTATGAAGGAACCCAAGCATTAGTGATGGTGACTTGGTGAGATGGATGGGGGAGAGCTGAAAAGAAGTAACGGCTTCTGGATATATATTTTTAAAGGGGATAGTTTGATGAAGGATTGAAGGTGGAATGTCAGAAACATGTTGTCAACAAGGTTTCTGTCTGGAGCACTTGAAAGGATATAGCCTTCATTAATATGAAGAAGACCTGGAAGGAAACTTGCAAAGAAAGGTCGGAAGTCACTAGCTCAGTTTAGGTACAGTTACATTTCAGCTGCATAAGACATTCACAGGCAAGTGCTAAATAATGATAATTCACAGGAAGGTTTAAGATGGAAATATAAATTTTGATATTGGCAGCATATTCATGGTATTAAAACATGAAATTATCAAAGTAGCAGGTATACATAAGAAGAAAAGTTTCTGGAGATCTTCAACATAAGAGGTAGGGGAGAGTGGGGTGGACCAAGAAAATGGAGAATGGGCACTTGGTGAGATAGGAGAAAGCAAGGAAGTGAAGTAAGGGACCGAATCAAATGCTTCGGTGAGTTAAATAAGATTAGGAAAGACCAACAAAAGATGGAAGGCAACCTTACAAGAGCACTTTTGTGAGTGGATAAGGGGGAGGCTTAAGTACAGTGAATTCAAGAGAAAAATTTAAGGAAGGAGGCTGTGTCCCCAGTGAGTACCTACCACTCTCAGGGTTCTGCTTTCAGGATCCCTTTTAATTCCCTGCTCCTTGCTCCTCTACAGCATTATGGACAAGTCTGCCCACTTAGCCACTTTCCTTCTTTACTGTCAGTTCTATTAAATGCTTCATTCTGTTTGTCTTCTTTCCAACTAATTTGGAAGCTCTTGGTAGACAGAATCAGGATCTCCTCTCATACCAGCAACCCCCTTAATATTTTGTGAATAACCAAAAGTACACTGTGAACTAAGTATTTCTCTAATGACTTTCAAAACCTCTTTCCTTAGCTTGCTTTCCTAGATCTTAACCAACTCATAGATTAGATCTCTGATCCAGATTGGCCTTTAAAGCTATTTACAAGATATCTTGTTCAAACTTTATCTTTTAGTAATCCCCTGATTTGGTCTGGATAGTTTATTGGGCATTTCATGTTTAATTTTCTTCTGTCATTTTAATTATCTCTGTCTAGAAATTCTTTTTTTCAATTCAAGGACCTTTTTCCTCTTGGAAACTAACAAATATCGAATCTCATTTTTATATGTTTTGCTTTAATAAGTGATCACTCGGGTTTTTTTTTTTTTATCTTATTGTCTCCATGTCAGCACCACAGGATTTTTCTTGCACTATCTACTGCAGTAAATAATTCTATTTTATATACATTTTGCTTCTTTAAAAAATGTTCAAGCCAGGTGTAGTGGCACATGCCTTTAATCCTAGCACTCGGGAGGCAGAAGCAGGTGGATCTTTGTGAGTTCAAGCCCAACCTGGTCTATAGAGTGAGTTCCAGGACAGCTGGGGCTACAGGAAGACCCTGTCTCAAAAAGACAAAAAAAAAAAAATGTTCAGTCAGGGAGCTGGAGAGATGGCTCAGCGATGAAGAGCACTGGTTACTCTTGCAAATCCCAGTACCTGCCTGGAAGCTAACAGCTGTCCAACAGATATGATGCCCTCTTTTGTCATTTTCTGGCATTGCATGACATGGGTGCGCTTACACACGTACAGGTAATACACCAATCCATAAAGTAAAAATAAATATTTTTTAAATATTGAGCCAAATTTAGCAGTTTGGAATTTAGTTTATTCTGTTACCTAAAATGTTCATAATCCATTAAAAATCAAGCAAGGAACAAAATATTATCATACATAAAGACGTTTGATAATATATGATAGTATCAATAAATATAAATGGATAGAGGGACAGATGAATAAAAATTACACTGTGATCTCACACATCACACATTATCCCGTGTGATCCACCTGAGACACAGGCATATAACACACATGCTGCAGCTGATACAATAGTCTTAAGGAGGCTGACATGCTGAAGTCTATTCCAGGACAATGAAACCCTAACTTACAATCTGAATTTCCATTTCTTTTCTTTTTACACCATACTTGCTTCTTGCATAAAAATATAACACCATTTATTCCAAATTGTTTTCCAAGCATTTTTCTTTTTTTTTTTTTATTTATTTTTGTATGTGTATGAATGTACTGTCTGCATGTAGGTCTGTGCACCCGTGTCGTGCAATGCCGCGGAGGTCAGAAGAGGGCGTCGGATTCCCTTGGAACTGGAGTCCTCCTGGAATTGGAGTTTCAGATGGTTCTCAGCCGCCATGTGAGTGCTGGGGATCGAACCCGGGTCCTCTGCAAGAGCGGTCAGTGCTCTTAACCGCTAGGCCATCTCTCCAGCCCCCAAGCATTTTTCATTTAGAATTAATGAAATGATGCTGTGTTTGCTTCTGGATGAAATTGTAGTTCTAGCATGTTAGTCTCTCTTTTTTTTCTTTAACAGCAAATGCACTTCAGTCTCACAATAGGTTTGATCCTTTTACTTTACATTTAATTTTAACAATAAAGTTCAACTTTGTTTTTAACAACTTGCTTTCTTTTTGATTCCTTAAATATGGAAAGATTTTTCAAATGACCACTGACTAAATCAGCAATGGCTTACCAGCTAAAACTCTTCTCCAGGGAAACATTTCCTTTTGGGGGTGTACCATGTGATCCTGCTTACAGAGTTCTGGTCTTAAGAACACAGCAAAGAATGGGTTATTAAGCAAGTATCTTCTTGAGCCTATTTAAGTTCTAGATCTCAGATACAGTTTTTTTAAATCTGTCTTCTTTCTTAATGTGGGAACATTCATAAACTTGGAATGTTTTCTTAATCTTCTTAAGTCATTAAGAGGAAAGTCAATAATTTCAACATGATTGAGAACTTTAAGGTGAACAAGTGAGTTTGGGTTTCATTTCTTTCTTTTTCTGTTTTGTTCTTGTTCTTTTGGAGACAGAGTCGCAGTGTTCCCAGGGTGGCCTAGATTTGCAGAGATCCACATGCTTCTTCCTCCCAAGTGCTGAAATTAAGGCCAAATGGAGGGTGAAGGCACAAGCCCCACCTCCCATCACCACACCTTGCACAAGTATTTTTGCTTTACTGTCAACCATGGTCTCTAGAAAAGAAAGAAGAAAAAGTTGTCTTGCAACCTATGATACCATAAAGAAAATACATTCTCTATTAAGAGGCACCAACTAGTGATGGTAGTCATGGGCTCATCCATCATCCCAAGTGCCCAGCCAAGTACCTGAGTTTTCAGATTCTACCTTAAAAACCAGTGCCGAGGCTTGAAGTTGCATGAAATCTTCATAGAAACTGCACATAAAAACAAAATGCTATTTAAAAACCATCTTAGACAAAGTAATATAAAGTTAATAGGATCTAATTTAAAGTTAATTGTATGTTAATAACTACTTTTCTTATTTTATGTAACACTAAATGTTTTGGAGTTATTTTTTTGGTGAATGGTGAATCTGCAGTGCAGAGAGTTTGGATTTTTGATTCTGTTATTTAGTATTATTTTTTTATTGTATGTGTATGAGTGTATTGCCTGCATGTATATAGGTACACTTGTGTCATGCAGTGCTGCAGAGGTCAGAAGAAGGCATCAGATCCCCTTGAACTGGAGTTATGGATGTTTGCTTGGCACCATGTAGATTCTGGAAGTCAAACCCAGGTCCTCTGCAACAGCAGCCAGTGCTCTTAGCTGCTGACCCACCTCTCCAGTCCCTGGATTTTAGATTTTATAATTTAAAATAAAATAAATTAGAATAGACTCAGTTTAATTTGAGAGTGTAATCTTGCTACTGATTATGAAGGTACTATCTTCTTCTTATACTATGTTTTAAATCTCAGATATCCTACTTCTGACTTATGCATTTTAGGATTTAGATTTTAGAATTAATGAATGTTGGCAGCATGTTCCAGATATTACAGGGGAATTGATTGAAAAGCTAAGTGTGTGTTTTTAAAATAATTTTTAAAATATCGAAATGTCATGATAATTAACCCTGTATAAGACCATCTCTTTTGTCAAACGTTAATTAGATTCCAGGAGGCAGATGTTTTCAATGAAAATAAACAAAAAATAGCTCTAATACAATAGTTAGGAAATGGATTTTCACATTGAAGAGCACAGATGAGACCAGTCCTTGCAGCTGACATTTTTCATTCTCTCTGACAACATGAGAAGTGGAGGATGAAGCCACAGGCCTCACCCTTCATCACGTGACCTGCTCTGCTACAAGATTTACAGTGACCCTTAAAACATAATAAAACTGTTCAAAAACAAGGAGTAGTCACTGGAGAGAAGACTACCAAGCACATTTTCCTCCGTATTATTTGCAGCAAGTTGATCACTGTTAACAGCACTAAGACCATTACTTTGGAGATAAGAAAATTTGAAAATGGGAGCATATAAACAAAGGGACATTGTTTCTCCAGCATCGTTTTGAAAAGTTATTGTCCAGTGAGCACCACGTAAACTCCATTTCACTCATGATAAAACTGTGCTTAAATTTGCAATGAGCAAAGCCATAGTTAGAAGAAAAAGAAATCTGATCACATGCATCATTTTTTAAATGCAAAATTTCACAGTCTTCTTGAGTCTGACAATGGGGTGATCTGCAAAAGGCTCTAATTGTGGTCAATTATTACAATCCTCCAGCGCCACCTAGTGTTTCTATATGTTACAGTAAGCCATCTCACCCATTAAACCAAATTAGCAATTTCTTACAAAGACAATTATATATCCTAAATAAAAGGAAACAGGAATATTTCAAGGCTTGATGCTGATATCTGAAAGCCAAGAAACTTTCCATTCTTTTATGTTAACCCTTTTAAGTTGATGAAGGGCCTTTGTCAGTTTCTGTTGAAAAAAAGTTGTTTGCATCCATCCTTGGTTGATTTCTATAGGTAAACCCTAATTGCCATTGTCTCTGGGAAAACTACAGTTATTAACATATTGAGGCTGTTTTGAGAAATGATAGATCACTTCTTAATTGATTCTTTCAGCCATATCAGGTTAGAACATCTACATAACTAAGTGCTGGATTTACAGAAACAGCCAAGGAAATATGGAGGTAAAAGTGACCATTGATCACCCAGAGTTTATGAATTGACAAAAAGAATAACAGTAATGTTCTTGTTCTTTGCAATTATAAGCACAAAAGGGTTAGACATGTAAAAACTACTCTTATCAACTTCAATATTAAATTATATTGAAAGCAATGTCTCTGACAAAATTATGTCACACACATGGGTATTTATTAAACATTCATGCTAACTTGCTAAGACATACTAACCTGCTAAGACTGTTAAATAATGTCCCAGATCTATACTTTCTAGTCCTCATACATCCACATTGTGTGAAATGGACCCTGGGGGCAGATGTTATGATCAGCATCAGACAACTATCCTAAGCCAGTGGCTGGAATCTAACCACGCCCCCACAGACACCAGCTATAGTCCTCTAATTTATTTTATGGTAGTTACCCAAAGTAATATCGTCATGAGGAGGTATGGTATTGTTACACAGCGACCCACGCCGTTTTTCAACTGTGTTGGGCATGTCTCATCACACTCCTGATTGTGAACCCATGAAATGAGATTCACCTACTGCAGATACCTGATGATGCTTGTTCTGGTTTGCTCCTTTTAAAATCTTCTTATCCAAGTAATCCAAAATTATCAAATACCTGTAAAAAAAAAAAAGTAATCCAGCAATATAAAAAACAAATTAACTTCTAGATAAGAAAACAAGTAGGATTGGATCCACTAAAGACCTAGTCCTAAAGCAATGGAATTGCAGTCTGCAGGTACACAGATACACGCCAGGGTTGGGGGACAGGTTCAGTCTGCTCCAGGAAATAGCAGTTTTGTCCAAACCTCCTTGGATAATAAAGGAGGGAAGGTAATCTATTTATCAGGCTTAAATGGCCTTTTCCTCCTATTTCAAGGCAAGTCAATGAATGGAGAAGAATCTAGCTTCCCCCCAAAACTGCTTCCATTTTCTTTTTTTTCCTTTTTTTCACAGCCAATTTTTATTGAAGCTCTGTGCATTTCGTACAATTTCATTCCAATCAAATCTAGACTCATGCACCCTTTCTTTCCCCCCCCCACCCCACCAGAACTCATGCATTCTGCCAAACATGTTTTTCATCGTTTTCTCAGTCTCTTTTAAAATTTTTGATGCAGAAGTGTACTGTTTTGAGCAGAAGTTCACGGTTTCAGTCAGTTCTTTGACCCAGTCTTTTTGTTGTTGTTGTTGTTGTTGTTGTTCCTTCCAATTGTTGTTCCTTCCAATTTGCATCACTCCAAAATATGCACATATGCATGCTACATATATCATAGGTTTTATCATCTTCGGCTTATGATTTTTTTCTTTATTAGGTTGAAAGATGTCATGTTTGAAGTCTCCTCCTTGGGAAGCCCAAACCACCATCAGTTCTGCCCTTGTGCTCCACACTGGGGTTTTCCCTTCCCATGGTCACCAAATAAGGTCCAGTAAGCACCAGGTCCTGTCTTGTTCTTCCTGTACTGATCTCCATGATACAGCCTGGGTAGTCCAACAATGGCAGCCTATATTCTGAAGAGGCTGAAACTCCAGTAGTAGTTCAGTCCACAAATTGGATGTCTCAACAGTCCCCATCTGGCACTGAAGGTTTGGAGGATTCTTGGAGAGACATGAGTCTTCAGTCCATATTGGAAGGTTGAAAAGCTGTGTCTTCTCATGTCTTTGAAGGATGGCAAAAGCAATGGCAGCCACAGGGTAGCTGCACTTGAGACAGGCAAAACAACTGTGCTCTTTTTTTTTTTTACTTTTTGTCCTTTTACTAAGATCTCAAGTTTTATGCCTGAAGTACAATTTCTCAGGCCTTACTAATTATTTATTTCTGGTTATACTTTCCTTTGGGATGTTTAAGGCCACACAGCCCAAATTAACCAAGGTTTTTGTTTTCTCTAAATTAGTTGAGGATCTGGTCCTCAGGGGTCACTCAGGGTTTTTTTGAGGGGGGCAGGGAGCCCCTGGCTCCTTTTGGCTTTTCATTTAGCAGTTCCATCCACTCAAGGACAAAGTCAGGTCTTGTTAGATCAAGCTTTCCCTTTTTTGAAGCATGAGCAGACTTTCCTCTTTATGGACTGGACACTGGCTGAAGTCTCATTAGTGGATCTCCAAGACCTCCCTGCATAGAAGACTGGTGACTCACATTTGAAGGACATTTCAAGAGATGCCCCAATTCATAGTCCCCTGAGACTTAGTTGACCTCTGAAGGCAAGGAGCAAAGTTATCCCTTAAGACCCTTGTCCAGATTGGTATGGGCATTAAGTATGGTCGTTAAGCTTCCAGAAAGGCTAAGTTACACCAACCTGATACTTTTAACTACTGTGTAATATTTTAGAAAAGGCCTGGACAAAAGCTCAAGCAGCTTTGTATAAGAAATACTAAAAACCGGGGGCTGGAGAGATGGCCTAGCGGTTAAGAGCATCAACTGTTCTTGCAGAGGACCCGGGTTTGATCCCCAGCACCCACATGGTGGCTGAGAACTGTCTTTGTCTCCAGTTCCAGGGGAATTCGACACCTTCTTCTGACCTCCGCAGCATTGCACGACACGGGTACACAGACCTACATGCAGACAGTACATTCATACACGTAAAAAATAAATAAAATTTAAAAAAGAAACACTAAGAAGCACTCCTATGAAATAAATACTGTGGTTAGACATAATGTCATGACAAACTAGGTTTTTCCTCATTCTTTTGATCTTATATTACTCTAAAATTTGCATACATACCCTCCACCCATATACCCAAAATTCCTAAGTCTGAAAATAAATGGTAGCTTAGTTCTAAAACCTGTTAAGGGATTCACAATATAAGAGCACAGTTGTTTTCAGATCATGAAGAATGTAACTTTAACGTTGCTCAGTTCACCTTACAGCTAGGTACTTGGTGCTGGCATCCACAGATGAAGGATACCACTTGTTTGCTTTTCTGGGACTGTGTTACTTCACTTAAAATAATGTCTTCTAGTTCTATCCATTTACCTGTGCTTCAGGTGGTCCTGGGAAATCCCCTGATCTAAGCTCTGTGCACTCCCCATTTTCTAATTTACAAAATGTTCATAGGAGCAGAAACATAACAAGGAAGGCAGCAGGCTCCCCTCAAACTAGATTTTCAAACAACTGTTTCAGAAAAGACATTTGATTATTTTACTTTGGTACCAAAGAAAATATGGGACATTTTGTAATGTTAACAAATTTATTTTTAAGGGCCGATTTATTTCAATGTAATATGAGATACATCCAATCTAGCATAGTCCTTTCCTCAAAAATAATCAGTACATTCATCAGAGGGGACTGCACACTATAGTATGATCTAATAAGTTAAGGACTTAGGGTTTGTTAAGTATACAGAATTCTAGCTCTATAATGAACAACCATTATTTATCATATACACAAAGTGTCAGTCTAGATTTTGGCACAACAGGTGCCTTGCTCAGTGTGACTCATAGGGTGATACTAATTTCACATGTCTAAAAATGTTCCCTCTCATTTGGGGGAAACTTCACCTTCCCTTTTGCAGAACCTCAGATGAAAGTGACTTTCTCCACATCAAACTCAGTATTGTCACTTAGATCCCTCAGGGGAATGGGTTCTTTTATATCATTTTTTAATTTATGTGTATGAATGTTTTGTCTGCATGTATGTAAGTGCACCAGTGTCATGCAATGCCCACAAAGACCAGAAGAGGTTGTCAGATCTCCTGGAACTGGAATTAGGGGCAGTTGTTAGCCACCACGTAGGTGTGTGCTGGAAACCAAATCTGGATCCTCTGCAAAGCAGCCAGTGCTCTTAACTGCTGAGCCATCTCCCCAGCCCCAAGGGATGAGTTGTTAATGTAAAGTTATAGAGCCAAAGACTATATGTACATTCCTAAAATTTATCCAAAATATTGTGAATTTCAGTCATGTCCTTTATCTTTCTTGGAAAGTAGGTTCCATAATTCTAATTGGATGCACAGGAAGTTCCTATTCCATTCTCCAAAGCATTAAGGAGCACTGTCTGTAGGGTTTAAGTAGCCCTTTCCAACAATTGTTTATTATTGTCGTCATCACCATCATCACCACCATCATTATCACCATCACCATCACCATCATGTCTATCAGAACTGTCCAAATTCTCTGACAGGACTCAGTCACTCTTTGTAAGGAAATTTCATTTTAGGCAGACTGAAGTATAGGTCCTGTGATTAGAACCTAGGCATGAAATAAAAAGAACCTAGGCATGATTGGACCTCTCTGGATGAGACCCAACTGGACCTGGGGTCCTGCTTTGCCCTGCACCGAGTATGTGTTAGTGGTCTGAGCCACTGTTACCTTCTGTCTAAACTGCTCTCCTGTCTCCTGCTCCTCCTCTTCTGAAGCCTCCTCTCAAAGCACACAGCCAGAGCACTCCTTACAGTCGCCCACCTTACCCTTTTGTCCCAGAGCTTCTAGCTAGAGTGAAAGCAGAAAAGCAAAAGGGCCCCACGCCTGCTGGTATAACTCCCTTTTGTCCTGCCTGTCTGGCCTCCTCTCTATGCTCTGGACAAAAAGTGTGCTGCAGGTTCTCTTTCTTCACCTTCTGCACTTCCGTCCTGCTATTCTTTAAAGCCAGGAGTGACTCTGCCTCCTGGAGCTTGGTCGAATGTGCTTTCCTGAAGTAGCATGAAGAATCCCTCCCTCAATTCATTTTGGTTTCTACTCTTAGGAAAATATTTTAGAAAGGTTCTCGCTAATCCTAAATTCCATGGCATACTCTGCTGCAGAATACTGTCCTCCTTTACACTGCCACTTTACCCAACACCCATCTGGGCCATCTACCTAGCCCTGAGAGTATATTTTTTTATTTATTCTTGTATGTGTATGAATGTACTGTCTGCATGTAGGTTTATGTACCCGTGTCATGCAATGCCGCAGAGGTCAGAAGAGGGCATTGGATTCCCCTGGAACTGGAATTAAAGACAGTTCTCAGCAACCATGTGGGTGCTGGGGATCGAACTCGGATCCTCTGTAAAAGCAGTCAGTGCTCTTAACCGCTAGGCCATCTCTCCAGCCCTGAGAGTATATTTTTTAATAGTAATTTAATATCCCAGTCCATTAACAGGCCATAATTTGTTTAGCCATTCTTTCATTATTAGAAATAGATAGGATCACATTCTTTTTGAACAATAAAAATTCATTTTGTGACTTCAACAAATAGAATTACTGGACCACACTATCTAAGATTTTCAATGCATTTTGCCAAACAGCTGCCATAGAAAGTTATACTGATATAACTCTCCTTGGAACTACTAGACTGTTTTGTTTGTTATTTTTTTACCAACCGTATTTTAAGATTATCATTTGAAAGCAATCTTTACAAATGATCATTAGAATTGAGGCTTCTTCTTATCATGACAACCTAATTTACTCAAACTCTTACTTCCAGGTATTAAATGATTCTAAAAGAGTTAAGATTCTGCAATACAACAATTAAAAACCTATGTGTGTCTGGTGATACTGTGTTGTCCCCATTAATAAATCTTTGGGGAGGATATGCTTCTCTCTCTAAGACTAAATCTTGTTTCGTTTACCAACTCTTAATTAAGAGCTCCTGATAAAATCAGTTAAATAAATCAATCACCACACATATCTATAGATACTCAACTATCCAGCTCTGTTCCTGGCCCCGAGTTTATTGGGAGGAGACTCAAAATCTACACATTAGCCAAGAGTTATTTCAGGATAAAATGGATATTATGTATTCCATATACACAGAACACTATTTTACAGCATGTATAGATGGATAGATAGATCACAGATAGATAGATGATAGATGATAGCTAGCTAGATAGGTAGATATATATATATATATATATATAATGATAGATAGATTTAATTATTTAAATAAGTTTCAGAGTATGTGTGTAAATTTATTTGGTGATATTAGGCAAAATATATGCTTCTAAATACAGTAAGCCAAATGTCATTCAAATAATCTTTCTTTAGCTTATTTTCAACATTGGATTGAAATAGAATTGTTTTATCCCTTTCTGGGATGTTCAAATACTATCATCTTTCTCCTTTAATAATAGATGTTGCAAAAGCCTGAAAAAAGTAGCAGTAGTGCCCACCCCCAGGCCAAGATTTCTCTCCAGTTCATGTATAGCTTTGAGTGGGTGCAATTGTAGCCCGAGTACTCCCCTGAATAACATATCTGAGTGTCCATCCTCTGATATTGATCTCAGACATTCCCTGCAGGGTAGGTCAGGGGCATGCCTAGTCAGTGCTGAATCAAGGGGAATTGCAAAGAAGCTGCATTGATGGGATGGTTTTCTTGGAGTCCTTTACTACTGAATATCCTCAAAGCTGAATGAAAGTGTTAAGACAGACACCAGGCAAGAAATAGAAGGTTAATTTTGATAAAGAGAAATGAAAGTGCTCTTACTCCATTCTGGTGTAAGACTATGAAACCTTACAGCTTGTTTTATAGGCAGAAGCAGTGAAGCAGGAAATTGCTAACGCAACGTATATGGAAGAAGAGAGGAACAGAAGCTACCAAACAAAGGTGCAAAAAATTTCAATATCTGACCCCCTAACCAGTGCAACAGAGACCGAAGGTACAGAATATTTATTTGAGAAATGAAAGGTAGCCTGATTAATTATAGACTCAAACTTGACTTACTTTAAGGAAGCTTCTGAAGAAAGAATGTAGGGTTCATTCATACCATTCTGTTAACAGACATCATTCTACCCTCGCCAGCTTTCATCTGCCACTGCACTTATTTCTAATTAAACATGACAGCTATTACACGGATTAGAAATAGATGGTCACTCTTTTGGAATTTTCTAGAATTTGCATCTCAAATATTTAGAATAAATTATGTATTTTGCCTTTTAATACCTCATGTTTTACACAGAAGAATTTTCATAGAATAAGTATATGTAGAAAACCTTGGGATCTATTCCCAGGGCTGAAGAGATGGCACAGTGGTTAAGAGCACTGGTTGCTCTTGATTCTCAGCACCCAACTGCCTATAAAACCAGTTCCATGGGATCAGATGCCTTTTTCTGACCTCCACGAGCATTGCAGGACATGGGTGCACTTACATACATGCAAGTAATACACTCATACACATGAAATAATAGTAATTTTTGAAAAAAGAATCTATTTTCAGTACATTCTGTGTGTATTATTTCTTAAAAAAACTAATTTGCTTAAATGTTGCAAAGATCTTTGTTTATAAATGGTGTGTTTCTAATAAAAGGAACTATAGCTCCTCAGAGAAGTGGTTGAATCTAGGGCTAGGGCAGGGAGAATAGAACGTGCTCAGAGCATCTCACAGTCCCAGAAAATAAAGAGAGAGAGAGAGAGAAGGAGGAAAGGAAAGAAGTAAAGAAAGCAGAAAGAGAAAGGGAAGGACAGGAAAGAGGAGAAAGGAGGGAAGGAGGGTGAGAAGGCAAGCTGTGACTATGTGGTGACCAAGATGTGAGCAAAGCCAAGGAGAATCAAACAAAACAGAAAATAACCATAATATCACAGTAATATTTAATGTATAAGAGCTCCCTCTTTGAATATTAAAAAATTTTAAATACTTTATTATATTTACTTAATACACTGTGTATGAGTGTATTGCCTCTGTGTGCACTCTGTGTGTGTGTGTGTGTGTGTGTGTGTGTGTTAAGTGCACCATGTCATTCAATTCCTGCAGAAATCAGAAAAAGGTGTCAGATTCCCCTGGAACTGGAGTTAAAATGACAGTTGTTACCCACCATGTGAGTGCTGGGAATTGAACTTAGGTCCTCTGCAAGAGAGGTCAGTAGTCTTAACCACTGAGCCAGATCTCCAGCCCTGAATATTAAATTTTTAATGAAAAACAGGACTGTTGAACAGTTTCCAAGAACCTTTCTAAAATATTTATTAACTGCTATGCTTCTTTAATTCTTCCCACAGGAGATGGAGTTTAATTCTTCTCCAATTAATATGGGCTGAACTTGGTGACTCTCTTCTACCAAATAGATAATATATATTAAAAAAAAAAAAAACCCAGTATGTTCACAGTGGAAGGTGGCTGAAGTGATCAAGGTTAACATGGCCAACAAAAAGCTGTGTTAATGTCCTGTAACCTTCATGGGATACAATGTGAACATTTGACCTCTGTTGTTCCCCTCTAAAAAATGTATAACCAGGGCCAGCAAGATGGCTCAATGAATGGGTAAGTTATCCCACAAAAGAGTGACAGAAATATTGCCCATTAGTTTCTCTCTGCAGTGGTCAAATAGGACAGCAGTTGGATATGCACAGAGCTCAAGTTCTCAGTACTAGAAAAGTCAAGATGTATGCAGTAAGCAGAAAGGAAGTGCTATCATACTACACCCATGAAAAGACGTGTGGAAGTGGACACTGAAACAGCAAGCGGGGGTGAAGGCAAGCGTGGGAGGCATTGCACACAGCACACTCTTACCCTTCCTAGTCGCCTCTTGCATCTTTCCTCAGCTCAAGCACATCTAAATAATTAATATCTAAACACTTTGCCCTACCTGGAAGCTTGCTTTAAGGAGGAAAACGGGGGAAATAAAGAAGGAAATTAAAGTGTGCATTGATTGTAAATGAGAAGCGAGAAATGAAAAGGGCAATCAGAAGACAATTTTCTGTCAGGATAAGAATTCTGTGGAAAAAAACAGCAATTGACCCACATGTGAACCAAAATGACTATCACCTTAACACCTCCAAGGTACTTGATCCAGAGATAAAGGAGTATGCCAGATGTTGGAAACAAGGTCCTGGCAAGCTGGTATTGTTGCACTCCTGCCCTCATCCAAATCAGAAAGCAAGTAGGTGAACTGGGAGAACTCTTGGGCCAACCTATGGCTGAGAAATCCATAGCAGACTACTTGCTTGTGACTCTCATGGGAGACTAGAGAGAAATTATTGTATAAGTTTGGGCCAACCATACCTCTTTATTCAGCATCGGTGTCAGGTTAGACATTTCAGTTATGATGATAAGGACCATTACCCATGGTGGGAATGGAATTATCCTGAAAGAACATATATGGCATTCCAACAAGAACCAGGGAAAAGAGGAACAAATGGAAGCAAAAGGAAGAACTGGTTGAAACTTTGAAAATCTGAAATGGTTATAGACCATTAAAAATGAGAGTTCCTCGGGGATTTAGTTTAAAAAGAGGAGGAGGGTGTTACTTATCCTTCTCAGTGAAGGCCTTTAGAAAAAGCCATGTAGAAAACTACTAATATAGAATCTTCTTGAAGTTTATACATATTAATCTTAAAAGGAAATTAAAAGAAGTTACTGTATAACAGGGGAACATTGCCTGTTCTAAACATCATACATTAACAGAAAAAAAAACTCAATCCAAGAAATGTCCAAACTGACCAGGGGTCTTGCTCTTTGTACCCACCATAACTGGATGGTAAGACCCTATTGCTAAAAACCGCATACATGCACTATAGAATGAACAAAGAGAAATCAAGGTGGTAATGACTTCAGAGCCTCATCTCTACTAGCTAGTGTCTATAGTTCTGGAAGGTGCTATGTATGCTACCACAAGGAAAAATTAATCATCAACCCTATTCAGCTGTGAATCCTGTGAACTACAGTAACAGTTGCAAGATATGCCCACTGTGCAATAGTGGCACCAATATTATGAGCATAACCAACCACTCTTTAATTGGATTTAAGGTCCACTTCTTAGCATAGAGCCCATACCTGGCTGTATTAGTCACTTTTCTGTTGCTGTGATAAACCACCATGAGCAAAGGAACTTATAAAAGGAAGAGTTTACTTGAGCTTATGATTGACGGTTCCAGGGAATCAGAGTCTATTGTGGCAGGAAGCATGGTGGCCAGGGCTGGAGCAGCAAGCCAAGGGTCACATCTTGCAATGAGCACAGGAAGCAGAGAGAGACAGACTGGAGACCACGAGGCTTGTTAAACTCACTAAGCCTGCCCCCAGTGACATACTTCCTCCAGCATGGTCACACCTTCTAAGACCTCCAAGAACAGTGCCACCAACTGGAGACAAAATGTCTGAATACTTAAAGCCTATGGGGGATATTCTCATTCAAACCACCATATTCCACTCCCTAGCCCCCATAGGCTCATGACCATATAAAATGCAAAATGCATTTAGTCCAACCTTAAAAGTCCCCATAGTCTTTACCAGTCTCAATTCTATTCAAGTCTATAGTCCAAAATCTCTTCTGAGACACAGGCCAATCTCTAACTGTAAGCTCCTGTAAAATCAAAAGACAAATTACATACTCCCAATATACAGTGGAACTGAATACACATTCCCATTCCAAAAGGGAGGAATAGAGGCATAGTGAGGAAATACTGGACCAAAACAAGACCGAAAACCAGAAGGGCAAACACCAAGTCCAGTAGCTCCATGTGCAACTTCTGGGACTTGACTTCCAAAGGGCTTAGATGGCTCAGCTCTTCAAGCTTTGCTTGCAACATACATCTCTTTCTTAAGTGGGTACCACTCCCTGTATGCAGCTCTCCTTGGCAAATATCTCACAGGTCTGGCATCTTGAATTTCTTCTTGGGGTCTCCGATGCCAACCAGGCTTCACATTCACAGCTTCATGCAATGGCCTATCAGGGCCTTCTTTATTCAGGGACGCCCCTGCTGCACCCTGCCTAGCCTCTGTGGCTCTCTGAAACCACAGAGGAAGAAATGATAACCCCTTCACTCTTGCATCCTTTGTGCCTCTAAAGCCAGCACCACGTGAATGAAATTGCCGAATTTGGCTGCAAGTTCAGGGTGGACTCTTTCCTACTTTAACCACATTTGCAAATTTTCTCTGCCCTGGACTTGTTGGAGCAGAAAACCCTTTCAGTATTTTCCTTTCAAAAGTTGGAGGATTAGCTGTGTGTAGTCTTGCCCTGAAGGTACTATTTCTGTTGTTTACTTGTAAATCTCAAGGCCCCTCCTTAATCACACCTTTTCCATTGTTTACTTGTAAATATCTAAGCCTCTCCTTAATAACTTTAATCTCCTTATGAAAGGGAGCCTCTCCTTCACATGCTTTGGCCACACCTTTAATCTTCCTTGTGTACTTTTCAGATCCAAACTGTACATTCTGCATTTCTTTCTGCCCCATCTGCTCTTCTTCACTGTAGATCTGTACAATATTCACCATTAATAGCCATGCCACCATTTCTACATTAGGCTGTCTTGAAATATCCTCCACCAAAGACATTAGTCCATTGCCTTTCAGCTTAGCATCAGGCAAGCATTTGGGCTGTGGGCAAACTTCTGCCAGACTCTTTATCAAAATATCCCAGTTGCTGCCTAAGTCTTTATTTTCCTCTGGAACTACATTTTTTGCAGCAATGCTTTCTCCCAGGCTTCTACTAGAATGGCCTGTTAAGCTCTGCTTATAGTAGTCAACAGCATTTCTAGCCCAAAGTTCCAAAGTCTCCACATTTCTCCAAACATCCACATGGTCAGGTTCTTCACAGCCAACACCCCACTCTCTGGTACCAAATAACTGTATTAGTCACTTTTCTGTTGCTGTGATAAACCACCGTGAGCAAGGGAATTTATAAAAGGAAGAGTTTATTTGAGTTTAGGATTGACGGTTCCAAGGAATCAGAGTCCATTGTGGCAGGAAGCATGATGGCCAGGGCTGGAGCAGCAAGCCAAGGATCACATCTTGCAATGAGCACAGGAAGCAGAGAGAGACAGACTGGAGACCATGAGGCTTGTTAAAGTCACTAAGCCCGCCCTGGGAAGTGACATACTTCCTCCAGCATGGTCACACCTTCTAAGACCTCCAAGAACAGTGCCACCAACTGGAGACAAAATATCTGAATACTTAAAGCCTATGGGGGACATTCTCATTCAAACCACCACACTGGCATTAATATCAGAATTAGGAAGCTAATGATAGACAGGTCAGGACATAGGGGAGAACCTAATACTAGTTTTCTAATAAATAGTATTAAACTGACTCATAATGACTTATTGTTGTACCCATAGATGAACACATCTCTGAATTCTCACCAGAGAAGCTTCCTTATGCAGCAGATGGTAATTAACACAGAAACCCACAACTGGTCCATGCACAGAGAACAAGAGGCTGAAGAGTGTTTATCCCTGAATAAGACACCCATATCAAACCTCTGCCTCCCAAGACTCAGAGATCATTGCAGAAGAGGGTATGGAAAGATTGTAAGAGCCAGAGATGGTGGATGATCACAGGAAACAGAGTTTTCCAGACAACTGGTCAGTTACTCATATGAACTCACAGCAATGGGGACAGCATACACAAGTCCCATGCAAGCTCAAACCAGACAAAATCTCAGCACAGACATGAGGAAGTGGGTAAGAAAACCCAACCCAACCAAACTACTTTTGTCAATTGATAGCTGCTGGAAGGGCAGAGTCAGTCCCTTCCAAGGATGGGATTCTTGATAGGTTGACCAGGCTCCAGTGGATGGACCCACGCTGAAGGACAGTTGAAGACACTAATTAGACTAAAACACACTCACAGACACACACAATTAAATTATATTGAGTTGGGGGGTCAATAAAGGGAAGTGTAGATAGAGGGGATTTAACAACATCGTACCATATGTAAATCACAAAAAACTCAACAAAAATTTAAAAAGATGTGGGTTGCAGTTGGAGAGATAACTCTGGTGGCTTCAGCAGCCTTGGGGACCTACACAGGCATTGCACACATGTGATACACTTATATACAGTGCAGCAAAGCACTCATACACATAAAAATGAATTTTAAAATGTGTTAATAGGAGTGTGTGTTTAAAAAGGGCTTTAAGAAACAGGAGGAATGTAAGTAATATAACTGAACCCAGCTGACTTTAAGCAGTATTAGAGGACAGCACCTCTGTGAGAACACAAGCAGTGGAGGCCATGGGCACACTCTTCCCTGCCTGGGTGTCAGCATGTGCAGGAAACCTGCCTGCTGCCTAGAATGAAATGACTCTTGTACGTTCTCCCAACAACAGCCCCTCATCGAGGGGTCTATAACTGAAGGTTTCCTGGTCTATCTTTCAGCATGTTAACTCCTAAAACAGAGATCTTCACTATTCTTTATGTCTCAGTATAGAGATATTTGTCAAAAGAATGAATCATTATTCCTCCCACAGATGAGCTGTTAAAATGAATATAAAGATAAATCCAGCTAGACAGGTGGCACAAGCCTGCAGAGGTAGGCAGATCTCTATAAGATGGAGGCCAGCCTGGTCTACATATTGAGTTCCAACACAACTGGGGATATAGGGAGACCCTGTTGCAAAACAAGTAAATAAATAAACAGATAAATAGATACACAGATAAAAATCCAGAAGAGTCAATTATATAGTGAATTTAGTATAGCCAAATGAAAAATAACAATAATAAAACTTTAATATTTGTACTAAAAGCTCAACTTCTTCGGTTTTACATCAAGACTTTGGTACAAAGTTTCTTGCTGACTCTTCAGTGCCAGCTCCAGGTTTTGGAAAATCATCCAGGAAATTTTCATCAGATATTTGCTTCAGCTTCCAAGAAAGCATTATTTTCTATTCTTACTTAAATATTCAGAAATATTTTCAATGATGAATAAGAAAAAAATGAAGATGTTTAGTCACACTAATATTTCCTTCCTGATTCTGACAGACTAGTAGGTGTTATTGGGCAAATTGAGCATGCAGTTTTACAAGCATTCCTACAATTGCTGACACAGAGGATCTAAGGACCGTATACTGCATAAAAGCTGCAGCGTGTCTATTGAACTGCAGACAGCCAACCCGATCCTGACCCTATCTGTGTCTGACAATGATAATTATGTTTGGCAGCATGGAACTGTTACCCGTAATTTTCATTCTCAAATATTGTCTTCAGCACCAGGTATCAGGAGACACCTTAACCATTTTCTATATAAGGAGGCAGAGACAAGGAAGAGAGAGCTCAGGTATCAGCAAAACCAACAGAAGAGCCATCAAGAGCTAGGACATCAACCCAAGAGCCTTTAATTCCTTGGAGGAAAGTTTAATGAGCAACAACAACAACAAAAATGACCAAATATGCTTCACAATAACTTTGATTGATTTTTCTTGGAAACATGGAGGATCTTCCCCTAAATTGAAGGGTGAAGATGTTAAAGAAGAGAGAAGAATGGCAAGACAGCATAAAGATAAGAGGAAAGCTTGCTTGGAAGAAGCTGTTCTTGCATCACATTTGTACTAATGGATATTACAGGCTTTTGAGAGTTTAAGCAAGCCTTAGGGAAATGGCCACAATACAAAGCTGAGCTATGATTTTGAGCAAAAGGAGGTTATGAAAACACATCTGGAAATGAAGCATTTTACTGTTGCTGAATGCAGACAGCATTTTCATCAGTTGCAGCATCTTCTCTGGCATTAAATACACAGCTGACACTTGATAGATGCTTCCAATGTTGTTTAGCAGGGAGAGGTGTCTTTCTAAAAACCACAAGTCATGCAACCCAAATGAAAAAATACATTCAGAGCCTGAAATTATGCTGATAAAATAATACTAAGTAATACATGGTAAGATGGTGATGGTGACTCTTGGGCTCAATTTGGAAAATCTAGAAATATCCCAAACTAGTCTGATGCTTCCAAAAGTGTAGATTCATAGACAGAAAGATGGCTCAGGAGGTAAAAGCACTTGCCACAAAGCCTGATGATCTGAGTTCAATTTTCCAAATCCATTTAAAGTAGAAAGAGAGGATTAATTCCACAGAGCTGTCCCCTAACCTTCAAAGTCAAGCCATGGCAAACATGTGCCCACACATGTACACAATAAAAAATAAAAATAATAAAAATAAAAAATTTTAAAGAGTAAATTTGGGGGCTGAAGAGATGATTCAGACTCAGATTCTGTTCCTGATTCTGTTTCCAACACCCACATGGTGCATAACAACTGTCTGTAACTCCAGTTCCAGGGGATCCAACACCCTCTTTTTGACTCTACAGGCATTGCATGACATGGAAACACTCACTTACTTACAGAATTAACACTCATACACATAAAATAAGAGTAAATTTGCATGAAGGTTGCTAGGCTTGAGGGTGTGTGTGTGTGTGTGTGTGTGTGTGTGTGTGTGTGTGTGTGTTTCCAAGAAAGGAAAAGCCCATGGTGTCTATCTTGAATATGGTTCTCTTATCTACTTACATGTACCTTCATTTGAGACCTAAGCTCATAATGTAAGCAACACTTTGTCCAAGGAATCTGTGAACTTTGTGGACACAAGGAATGCTCTATGGTATCTAAATGCCAAGGTGGGGTTCAGAGTGGAGAACAGGACTTTACATTCTCACGCTCTGTAAACTTTAGTGTAACTGAGGCCACATGAGATAACAGCAAGGAGCAAGCAAGCAGCCTGACCAGCGCCTCAGCTCTCCTGCTTAGGGCACGAGCAACAATGGCAGAGAAATCAATGCCCAAGTGCAGAAACCAGCAAAGGCTGGTGCAAGGGTTCAAGACGTAGGTTTCTAGGTGCAGGCTTGCCACCTTCAGTACCAATAGCACATGGAAAACAGCCCCAAGCTCCAGAGGAGGAGGTGGAGATAAATTTGTATTGACATTATTAACGTGATCCACAATTATATTTTTAAGTTGGAGAGGCCTGGGGAATTTCACATTCCATAAAAGGCAGGGAATATGACTTCTGGAAATCTTTCCAAACTAACCTAGCTCCTCAAATCTTTGGTACATTTTAACACCATTCATCTTTTATGCCATCTTTACTGTGTGGCATTCATTATTTATTTTTTCTTATGTTTATATATTATTTCTTCATGTTGATGTTAATTTTTTTAAAGATGGAATCATCATTTCCAATTCTTTTGGACACCTGATGTGGAAGTGTAGGGTACAGTGAAACAAGTGGCAGAGAGAATTCTAATGCATCTCTCAACTTTCATCAGTGAAGCGTCCTCATACAACAGAGAGCAATGGACACAGAAGGCAACAACTGGCCGAAATGTAGAGAATAAGAAACTTCAGGGAGCATGTCCCTGGATAGGACTCCTAAGTTAAACCTCACCTACCCAGGGCTCAGGGACCATTGTAGAAAAGGCGATGAAAAGACTATGAGCCAGGGGCGATGGAAGGCCACAGGGAAAGAGAATTTTCCCAGCAGCTGAGAAGTTGATCCTATGAAGCAATGGTGACAGCATGCACAAGACCCACCAAGCTCAACCAGATGAAAACCCAGCACAGAACTAGAGACTTGAGTAAGAAGCCCAACCTTAGCTGGAACTATTGGCAACTGATGACTACTGGAAGAAGGAAAGTGGTTTCTTTTTTTTTTTTTTTTTTTTTGGTCTTTTCGAGACAGGGTCTCCCTGTAGTCCCAGCTGTCCTGGAACTCACTCTGTAGACCAGGCTGGCCTTGAACTCACAAAGATCCGCCTGCCTCTGCCTCTGCCTCCCGAGTGCTAGGATTAAAGGCGTGCACCACCACGCCTGGCATGAGAGTTGGGTTGCTTAAGGAAGTGACGCTAAATAGGTTGACCAGGCTCCAGTGGGTGGACACACACTGAGGGACTTTTGGGCACATAAACTTGACTCAGTAGGCCTTAACGTATATGACAAAATGCATGAAATTCCATGGGTGGGCTATTGGAGAGGGTGCAGATAGGGGAGGGAGTCTAAATATGACTAAAATGTATGAAATCCCCAAAAACATAATAAAAATACATATTGAATGATAAAAAAAGATCGCTGGGCCAGGTGTGGTGGTGCATGCCTTTAATCCTAGCACTCAGAAGGCAGAGGCAGGCGGATCTTTGTGAGTTCAAGGCCAGCCTGGTCTACAGAGTGAGTTCCAGGACAGCTGGGGCTACAGGGAGACCCTGTTATGAAAAAAAAGACGAAAGAAAAAAAAAAAGATCACATAAAGTGTGCTATCCTATCAGCCAGAGGTGGTGAATGCATGCATGTTGCCCAGCCTGATAATCCCAACCAAGCCTTGGAAGACAGTCCAGGTCAGCTGGCTGAGTTAGTTTTAGGTGAAGGATTGTGAGTTGCCACATTTGTCATATGTTGTCACCATCCTTCATAGACACCATACTAAGGAAAATAAAGGGAAGGGAGAGAGGAAGTAAGACCAAGGTCTTTAGGCTAACAGTTATTATTGATTTTTACTGCCAGTGAAGCACGACGAGATGAAAGCAGCACACATTGTGCTGTGCTGTTGCTGCTTTCTAATTACACACACACACACACACACACACACACATATACACATATAATGTTATTTTTGTGTATGAGTGTATTGTCTGCATGTATGTATGCACACCCATGTTGTGCAATGTCCACGGAGGTTAGAAGAGGGTATCAGATTCCCTGGAACTGAAGTTACAGATGGCTGTTAGCTGCCATGTGATTGCTAGGAATTGAACCTGGGTCTTCTGCAAGAGCAGCCAGTGCTCTTCAATGCTGAGCCAACTCTCCAACCTCTAACTTTATTTTGAAGTAAGTTTAGATTTATAGAAAAGATCACAGTAATAGGATATGTCCTTCACCCAGCTTTCTCTAATATTATTACCTTATATCACCCTAGAGAAATGATCAAAACCAGGAAGTGAACACTGACAAAACATATCACTTGATCAAATAACTCCGGTTTTCCCACCAATAGCCTTTTCTGGGTCACTTTGAATTTAGTTGTTTTGCCTATAGTCTGTAGTCTCTAATAGCATGGGACAGTTTCTGGCTCATTCTTTGTCTTTTTTATGACCTTGACAGATTTCAGGACCCATTATTCTGTACACTCTCCAGCATGGGTCTGTATGTTATCACAGTTGGATGGAGGGTTATGTATTTGACATAGAAATACCACAGAAGACACAACATGTCCCTCTTGTTATTTATGTGTATTCTTACAGGGCTTGGAGAGAAAGCAAAAACATCAAGAAAACAATGAGAAACTGCTTAGTTTTATTGAAAAAAAGAATAACGAACTGTTTCTCCAGTGAGATCAGTTGGAGTGAGAACACAGAGAAATGGGATCACTCAACATTGCCAGAATGAAATAAATTTTGTACAAAACTTAAGAAGCAAATTGTCAGTATGTGTCACATATATTCAAAATTTTATAAGACCTTTGACCTCAGAACTTTTCTTCTGCAAATCTATCATAAAAATAACTGAAACCAGGGCTGGAGAGATGGCTCAGGGATTAAGAGCACTAAGAGCATTGACTGCTCTTGCAGAAGACCCGGGTTTGATTCCCAGCACCCACATGGTGGCTAAGAACCGTCTTTAACTCCAGTTCCAGGGGAATCTGATGCCCTCTTCTGACCTCCGCAGCATTGCACGACACAGGTACACTGACCCATATGCAGACAGTACATTCATACACATAAAAACATAATAAATAAAAAATTAAAAAAATAACTGAAACTATAACTGTTGGAGTTTCATTTAAAACAGAAAACTGAAAAAATATGAACATATTTACAGTAGACTCTTGGGTTTTTTGGCTATTCATCCCCTAACATTTTTCTGATTTAGGAGCAATCCCAAGAGATGAAGAATGAGGGTGCTCACTGTCCACCGTCCGCAGGCAGGTGACATCATCAGTGGCAGACAAAATTGCATAACACCCAGAGTTCCTGGGTTGCATCCAAGAGAGATTAGAAGGAGAAGGGAAGAAGAAAGAAAAGGAGAAACAGAAGGATAGAGGGAGGGAGCTCGGGCACACACTACCTAGGCTCAACAAGATCCTGAATATTGAGGAGGTAACACAAAAGGGCTAGAAGATGTCAAAAAGAAACAATAATTGAAAACGATTATCCCTTAGATGAATCACAACACTATTTTAATAGGTTAAATTTTTATTGACTATCATGTAAAACATAAGACATTAACCAGGAAGTATATAATTAGACTCAGAGTTTCAGAGTTGCTGCTTATTGAAGATATTCAGTGTTAAGAGCTGAATGTGTCCCTCTAAAATTTGTGTCTTAAAATTCTAGCCCTTCATGTGATGGTATTTGGATATGGGGCTTTTGAGGTCATTGAGGTGGGAAACTCTGATAAAATTATTGTCACATAAGAAGAGACAGCAAAGAACTTCAGTCCTCTCTCCCTTTCACCATAGGACCATGCAGAAGAGATACAGTCATCTGGAAGCTAGGAAGAAACTCCTTGCTGGGGAGTTGATGTAGTCATCCCCTGTATTGTAGACTCCCCAGCCTCCAGAGATGTGAGAAATATGTCCCTGTGGTTTAAGCCAGTGAGCCTGAGGGATTTCATTACTGCAGTAGGTCAAGGTGACAAAGGCAAAGAGGAAGAGCTGGACAAGTCTAAGTACCTTGACACTTTAACCACTGTATGATGCTTGTCCACCCACCTAGTGAGCCTGTCATTACTGTAACTGATGATCCTTTAATAAGAACATTTGAAGTCATTTTCTTCACAAGGAGAAGTGAGTTCTCCCCTTCTCTCCATTACTGTCTTATAACTTTCATGAGATCCTAAAACATCTTTTAGGAATAAAATGGCAAGGAAAACACTTGAGAAAACTTACACACCGAAGCATTTCTAGGCTATCCAAGTTTACATCAGAAAAATAGGAGGACCATGTAGGGAACTAAATTCTGAAAATGCTCAAACAAATGTACTCAGGATGAGTACACTCATCAGAGATGCTGAATTTAACTAATTCAGGCAGCTACAAGTAGTTTTAATTAGTATTTGTATGGCTTTCCTGGAGCCTAGATGCACAAGTGGACAACACTAAATGAAGTTCAGATGACAGAAAAAATGTTAACAGAAATATTGACATAAAACCTCATTGAGAGGCTTGGAGAGATGGCTTAGCAGTTAAGAGCACTGGCTGCTCTTACAGGAGAGCTAGATTTGGTCCTCGGAACCAACATGGTGGCTAACAACTGTCCATAAGTCCAGTTCTAGGGATCTTATGCCCTTTTCTGGCCCCCACAGGCATTGCATGAGATCAATACACTTACATGCATGCAGACAAAACATTCATAAACATAAAATAAAAATAAGGTGGCTTTAGAGATGGCTCAGTGGTTGAGACAACTGGCTGCTCTTCCAGAGTACCCACACTTAATACCCAGCATCCTCTTCTGGCCTCCTTGGGTTTTACAAGACACAGGTACACTTACATTCATGCAGGCAAAACACTCACACACATAAAATAAAAATAAATAAATCAAAATTTTAAAAAGATAAAATAAATAATAAATATTTTTAAACTCATTGAATAGCAATACCAAAATGGATGCATCATCTGCAACTTGTCTATCCTTTGTCTTCTATATTTCATAGGTTTCTGATGTTTTGTTCACTCAGACCTTGAGAAATGCATCAAGAAAAGGGCTAACAATCCTGGAAAGCCCTTATGTGGATCTTCCCTCAGTCCAATAACCAGGATACTGTAGCAGAGATTGAAGTGATATGAGCTATCTGGGAAGTAACTATGACAAAAAGCAGGATCAGATAAAATCTGGCTTACTCAAGGATCATCCTTGCAAAGGATGATGGATCCTGAGGATAAGAAGACCAAAATAAATTATTAATCCACCCAACTCCCCTTCCTTTCTGTGCCTAACCCTTCCAGCATGAGCACAGCAGCACAGGTGTCATCAGTGACTACCTGTCAGGATCAAAAAGCTCCCTAACTACAGAAGAACCAGTGGATCCTTGAGAAGGCCTTGATAATGACAGAAGCATTTGCAGTAATCTTACCCACACCCCAATATTTTTGGAGGTTATTTCCCTGTCTTCTAAGTACCAGTGCCAGCACACTTTGTGGGGTGCTGGGATATTAAGCCTCATGTCAATCAGACCCAAGACTTTTTTTTTTTTTTTTACTATTTCTCTATTGAATTTTTGTGTATTTCATACAATACATCTTAATTTAGATCCCCTCCCCTTTCTTCCTCCCCATAGAACCCTACCAGATTTCATGCATTCTATCACGTATGTTAAGGCCTTTCAACTCAAGTTGTGTTCCCAGATGCGAGCTGATCCACTGGAGGCTAATCAGCTTACCCGCAGCCACTACCTTAAAGAAGACCAGCGCTCCCTCACCCAGCAGTGAACAGTTGCCAACAATTCCTCCAAAAAGACTGGGACTTCTTACTCATTTCTGTACATCTATTCTGGGTTTTTGTTTGGTTTGAGTTTGCATGAGACACAATTTTTTTTCAGATACTCTCTAAAACCTACTTTTTTCTATTTCCCATAACTATAATTCATAAGTAACACAGAAGACTATGGATGCACAGTTTGGATTCTGCAATCCTGGCAGAGTCATATTGTTATCCTATTCCCTAGTCTCCTGACTACTAGGATTACAGGCATGCACTACCTGTCCAGGCTACACACGTAAGTTTAAAAAAGAATAAACAAACAGAGGGGCACACACCTTAATCACAGCATTTTGGAGACAGAGGCAGACAAATATCAGTGATATCAGGGCCAGCATTGTCTACATAGCAAGTTTTAGGGCCAGCTGGGTCTATACAGAGATCTTTTCTCAAAAACAAACAAACATAAAAAAATAAACAAAATACAAACTAAGTAAAGTCAGCTCCAAAATCTCATGGAAGTTTCTGCTCCTAGAAGACTCAAAGAATATATACACTATGCAAAAATAATTCTCATTCTTGTAAAAAGTGCAGTTAGATTTTAGACTATAAGAATATTTGAATTCTCAATTGCAATTTGTGCAAGAGTAAGATGGTTCTTTCTTGCATGAGACGGTCTTACATACAACATCTCTGGTCTTTGTTCCTTAAATCAAATCAATGTTACTATAAAAATGTGCCTTTGAACACCCAAATGTCATTTGAAGCACCACTGTCCTGAATAAAAAGGAGTAGAGAGGATGTTGTCACAGCAGGACATCTCAGCTGGGGCTCCCTCTACCAAAACAGTAAACTCTGGGCACTAATGCCTTCCTCTCAACCTGAAAATGCACAGGAGTTGATTCTTTAGAATATAAGCCAGATAACATCAGAAACTTTAATTTTCTTCACCCACCTATTACCAGGGTCTAGAATAAGACTGGCAATTGACATACATTTGTAGCACAGATGAGTGTTCAATCCTTTTAACTGCTTAGAGTAGCTTATACAGAAGACAGGTGGACCTTTCGGAATTCAAATCAATGACTTCATATTAATGTCATCAATAGAGATGCTATCTTAGCTGGCATCTGTTATATAACTTTTAATACAAACAAAAATAGTATTTTTCTTTCTGTTTATCTATAAAAGCAGAAAAGACCAGAAAGCTTAATGTGATCTTGTGAAAAGTACAATGTACCTCATCTACACAATGGAGTTCCATGCAGCAGTAAAGAAAGACGACATCATAAGCTTTGCAGGAAAATGGCTGGAGCTAGAGGCCGTCATGCTGAGTGAAGTAACAGTCCCAGAAAAACAAACGATAAATGGTATCCCTCATCTGTGGATGCTAGTGCCAATTACCTAATTGTAAGTATTTCTTGTGTATGGCCCCCTGAGCTTTTGTCCAAAGCAGTTGGGAGTGATGCATATTGGAAACAACAACAATAACAACAAGAGAAAGGACTGCATCAAAGAACTGACTGAAACAATGAACTTCTGCTCAAAACAG